>JARKIC010000234.1:0-360486 GCA_029378375.1 Mycena olivaceomarginata | reverse complement strand
AGTTGTTGATCCCGCAACCTGACATTAATATCTGTGGCTTACACACTTGGTCTACCTCCCACCGTACTCTCCAGATTTTAATCCGACTGAAGCGACTACCAACCTGACATTGATATCTGTGAGGTGCACGCTTGAGTGTAGGTAGGCCTTAGATGTAGTTGGTATGGACGTGTGGTCGGCCTTCCGAGGAGACGGGTAAATCGTGCTTCTCTCCCTCGTAGATGCAAAACGAACACTCTGATCAAGAAACATCGAAATTTTGAAGAGCGCATGACTCATGTGCTTCGAATTAAAATTGAACGAGATATTTACAGCTATTTGCGGTACATAAGGCGGACCTTTTTTTTTTTTTTGCAACATTTTGCTTAGAACACTCACCATGACCTCAATTCTGGTCAGAATCCTTCGGGAGTAGGTGTGTTCGACTCGCACTGAAAATCCGCAGGGGATCGAGTACCGGCTTTTTTGATGTAATTATGTAATGAAATTTCTCCCAAAAAATTGTGGTTTCCATTAGAACAGCTGCTCCACAATGAATACTGGGCCAATTGACTTAGTTCTTGGATATGTTATGTATCAAAACTAGTGCCAGGGGATGGTATATCTTTTTTGGGTGTTATCCCAACTCATTGTGATTTGGCACTCACTCTACCAAACACCATTTGTGTACTAACATAAGTAGAGCCTATCATGCAGATTTGAGTGGATTTATATCCGTAAGCCTGATAGTCCCCTGCTAATAGTTCTAATACATAACATATCCAAGATTTAAGTCAATTGGCCCAGTATTCATTGTGGTGCAGCTGTTCTAATGGAAACCACAATTTTTGGGGAGAAATTTCATTACATAATTACATCAAAAAAGCCGGTACTCGATCCCCTGCGGATTTTCAGTGCGAGTCGAACGCACCTACTCCCGAAGGATTTTGACCAGAATTGAGGTCATGGTGAGTGTTCTAAGCAAAATGTTGCAAAAAAAAAAAAAACGGTCCGCACCTTATGTACCGCAAATAGCTGTAACCAGATTGAAGTAGATATTGAACTTGTGAGCCAGCTAACGGCCAATACAGGGGTAAATCGTGCTTCTCTCCTTTGTAGATGCAAAACGAACACTGAGATCAAAAAAAATCGCAATTTTAAAGAGCGCATGGTCAGGTGCCTCGAATTAAAATTGAACGCTATATTTCACCACATATTCTACCAGATATTGAACTTGTGAGCCAGCCAACGGCCAATACATGGGTCAATTGTGCTTCTCTCCTTCATGGATGCAAAACGAACACTTTGATCAAAAAAAAACGAAATTTCAAAGAGGGCATGGGTCGGGCGCCTCGAATTAAAATTGAGCGGGACATTTGACCATATATTCCACCAGATGTTCAGCTTATCTCTGATCCATTGCTCAGCCTTGTACTCTCTAGTCGACCGCCATCTGGACCAGGACACTTTCGAGTCATTTGAATGCCGATCCAGCGCGAATCCTCCACCACGTTGCGGAATATTTTCGACATTTGGTGGCTGTGCGCAATTTTATCTCTTCCCGAGACAGAAGTGGAGTGCGCGTTCATTTTCTGGTGGAATCATAATCCGACCAGTTGAATGCATCCCCCCAATATATGTGCAGAAAATTTAACCCCCGGCGAACCACGTTGCGGAATATTTTCTACATTTTATGGCTATGCGCATTTTTTATCTCTTCCCGAGGCAGAAGTTGGAATGCGCGTTCATTTTCTGGTGGAATCACAATCTGACCAGGTCACCCAGTCTCTGCTCGGAACTGGCGGAGACGACCGCCAGTGGCCAAAGACCCTGGAATGATGGGGATCCCATGCAAGAGCCTTGACGGCAGCCGTGTGCTCATGAAACTTCCAGAGCAGTGCGTCCCTATCATGGCTTCCGATGGAACCGGGAGTGGATGGAACGCGGCCAGCAGTACGCCCTGCATTGTTGCCCTGTCTTGACCCCCGTAGGTCCTATATGCAGACCTTGTTGTCGTTGCCCCCACTCGCCAGATTTGCAGCAGCAACTCCACCGCCCTCGCTCCATTTCAAGCCGCATACCTCCCTCGATGTTGAGAGCAGTGCAGAAGGCTACCACCGAGACCAGGTACATTCGTCCCTGGTTTAGAGCCTTGCCCTCCTTACTCTTCAACAAATCCTTACGGTGGGCAACTAAACGACAGGAACCAGTGAATAAATTTACCTGTTCAGTCGCAGGCTTTGTCGGCCATCACATAAGAAACCGCAATCGTCGAGTGTAAATTTTGAGTAAGAATAGCAGACACTGCATCGTGTCGCGCCGATCTCGTCCTCGCGTCGTCGCTGATCATCCATTTCATTTTCTATTCGCTATCCTGCAGAGTGACGCCCGCTAGCCTCGGCTCCGTCCTCGCCTCGCCCGCGTACATGTGCTTCTACGTGACGCGTCACATCGACTACAAGCCGTGCACGACGCCAAGCTACGTAGTCACGCGCGAGACGGAAGCCGTGCGCGAGAAGGAGATGGAGCGCGAGAAGGAGCTGGCTAGGATAAAGGAGTTTGAGGAGGCGTTGTTAGCGACAGTGTAAGTTTCTATTCATTTTGTCATACGGAAGTCTGCTGGTCATCCAAGAGAACGAATCTGAACCGATCTGCGCGTCTTGATCTCACCAAACGAAAACCTGTTGTAGCTTTACAGTAACAAGGACAGTCTGTTGTAGGTTGGAAAACGACCTGCCGCAGGGTATAGCAAATCAGAGGCTTCGGACGCCATCTCACAACATGTTCATCGATGGAATGTACATAATTTACATCCTGACAGTATCGCGCTGGCTGCGACCTGTCGACTTTAGCGAGCGAACGCGCCCAACTATCGATAGCCGGAGGCATGTCTGGGCTGTCAAAGACCATGTATTTATCCCGCTCCGGCTTGGCATTGGGGTTGGCACCGCTGAAGGATTTCATTGCCTTGGCGTGGACTCGGGCTTGAGAATCTGCAGAGCATGAATCCGAAAGAAAGAGAATTGTAGTGACAGAAATTCTTACATGGGGACGTGCGGTTTTGATGGCGCACCACGGACGTCGGTGCACGGCCAACTGTAGCGTGCTGGCTTGAGCTTTCCGCTGCACGACTAGAGCTGGCGGCCTGTTGAGGGTACTGAATGGGAGACGCCTGCTGTCCCGACGGCCCTGCTGAGAACGGATCCTTGTACCAAGGAAAACTCTTGGTGCATGAAGCGATCGTATGCGCTGGCCGATATCGGTCCCTACAGCGACGCTAGAATACCCGGGGGCTGCGTCGAGGACCAGCTCTACGGTTGGGTCAAGAGGTTGTACAACACGCAAAATATTCTCTTCCTTGAATGCGTTTAACGGTCGGACAAAGAAGTAGGGGAGGCGCGCGATGCGAAAGAGCTGCGCGATGGTGGGTCGGAGGTGAAGACACCGACGCAATCGTCTGGCAAGCCACCCTCGGCAGTCGGGTCCTCCATGCGTGGCTTGTAGATCCTCAAGTAGCGAAGAAGGCCCGTGAGTTCCAACCAACCGCGCTGCAAGCTCGTCACGCCTAGAACCATCCGTTCATACAGCCGGGGGCGAAGCTGGGGATGTATCTTGCATTCGACGTGATGAACGGTACCCGGGCAGAATCTTAAAAGTGGGCGGCTACGCGACCATCGCCCGGACCCAATTTCGCTGCCCAATGTTTTTAGCGTCTGAGACTCGAGAATATTTGAAAGCTGTACCCAAGGCATTAGGTAATTTTATAAAGAGAGAGACAAGCGCTCGGAGCGGCCCCCCTCCCCCTTTATTGATGACAGAAATTCGTAAAAACCCTCTGTTTACATAAGGAAAATAATAATAAGATCAGTCGGATAAACGGAGAGACATAATTTGCTATGCAATGGAGATGTACAGGGGTATCGATGAAGTTTAGAGTACAATGAGCAGTGCAATGTTGTGTTTTGCAGATACCCCAACATGGTCATAATGAAAATAGGTTTTAAATTTTGCTATATCGTGTGGTCAAGTTTTCAGAGAAACCTGTTTTTCATCTTTCTTTTTTGCGAGGTGATGATGTGAGTAAAGCGGCCAAAACCTTCGGAAACCTCATCACTCCTTTATTAAAATTACGTGTGTCTGTCTGTCTGAAGCCATTTTAAACTCCGCCATCAATCCTTCGGCATCCTCCGATATTCAACCGAAGTGGTGGGGTGCGAAGCACGCCACCGCGCTCCTTGTGAAATTTATGAAAACTTCATAGCAAAATTCTAATTGAAGTGATTTACTATAAAATTATGCCTGTCTGAAGCGGATATGATTTCGGAAACTGAGTCAGTTATCACAAAACTGCTGCTGGTCCATGTATTGCAATTTGTAATCTGCAGCTCAAGACAATAGCCTGTTTGCGATGCAGCCATTCGAGCCATCTGATGGCTGTTTGACGTTGCGCAAACTGATGGCCAATGGCTGATGGATGGCTGATAAATCAAGTCAGTGTGAGCTCTTTTCTGCTAGAAAGAGTGTCAATAGTGTGGTTTCCGGACCAACCTGCGCAATCTGTCAAGCGTGAGTAGGATCCGAAAGTTCGGGGCAAAGGTTCCCAGAGCGGAGTTTAAAGGCTTCACACACAGGTAATTTTATAGAGAGAGAGAAGAGAAGAGATGATGGAATGTCTGCCGCGGCAAAGAAAGGACCGCGGACCGATGAAACTGCGCAATCTGTCAAGCGTGAGTAGGATCCGAAAGTTCACTTGTGTATATATCAGATAAATAATAGGAATCCAAATCTATTGTTTCATTCTCAAGGGAAGAGTGTATCGGACGTGGGAACTGAATATAGGGTTCAAAATGGCATTACGAAGCATGTGATTCAAAGTGGCATTTCGTGGGGTCAGCACTACCTCCCCAATTTTTTTTCAACTTTTCACTCGTGCTCTGTGCAGTGATGGGCGTCTGGGGCACCCATCAACGGAACGGAGAAGTCTTGACCGGCGTGAATTTTGTTCTTGCTCAGTTGATGGGCATCTCGGACGCCCATCACTTTGCAGAGCAAGTAGCGTTTAGTAAATTTGAAGCAATAGAGTCATTGCATAGCGATGTCTATGTACAGCGCAGGGCTTTGGTGTTCTTCTATACTCTGTGCAATCATGTGAATTCTGTTCTGGACCTGTTGATGGGCATCCTGCAGCGCAAGGGAAAGATAGGATAAGACTCAATAGTAAATAAATAGAGTCATTGCATGTCAAGCTCAATGTACAGTGCATTGCTTTGGTATTCTTATATTCTCTGTGCAGTGATGGACGTCCCGGACGCCCATCAGCAGAGTGGAATGTGTTGACAGGTGTGTGAATTCTGTCCTTGACCTGTTGATAGGCGTCCCGGATACCCGGCACTTTGCAGTGCAAGTAAAAGCCTGTAAATTTCGAGCCATAGAGTCATTGCGTGGTGACCTCTATGTGCAGTGGAGTGATTTGATGTTCTTATATACTCTGTGCAGTGATGGGCATCCGGGATGCCCATCACTTTGCAGAGGCAGTGAAAGGTATCGAATCACTTTGAAGTACTCAAGTCATTGTATCACTCTCTTTATAAAATTGAGCCTCTCTGTCTGTCCGAAGCCATATCTCCATATGGTTAAATTACGCAGCATGACCAAAACACGACAGATAAGCGCCAACCAACGGCAAGCGGAAATCAATCACCGCTTACATGCCGAGCTGCCAGAAGTGATGGCTCCTCTGTCTGTCCGAAGCCGTATCTCTGTATGGTTAAATTACGCAGCATGACCAAACCACGGCAGATTAGCGCCAACCAACGGCAAGGGGAAATCAATCACCGCTTACATGCCGAGCTGCCAGAAGTGATGGCTCCTCTCTGTCTCCGAAGCGGTATCTCCGTATGGTTAAATTAAGCAGCATGACCAAGGCACAGCCAACGGCATGCAGAAATCAATCATTATATTTAGCTGCACTTGCCAGTGTTCACCCTAAGGGCCTTAAATGCACCTCAGAGACTCCCTAAGGGTTAGTAAGGGCTAAGGCTTAGGCTAAGGCCGCGATATAAGGCCTTAGAGATCATTTTCTCACGCGGTCCCGCTTAATTTGGCGGTGGGACGCCTGTTCGGGAATGCGCAGAGGATACAATATATCAAGTAACTACCCAACATATTCATCCTCTGAGGAATCTCCACTGCATCATCATCCAAGCGTGCATCCTCTTCAGCCTCTGCAAGAGCTTCCGCCTCGGCCAAAGCCTCCATCAATACTCCCTCGGCATCGCCAGTAAGACGGCTCCGTTCTTCCCTAATGATGTTCTCATGCCATTGGACACAGCCTTTACAGTACATTCTCCAGTGGCTGGTGTTCTGCATCGATTTGCCCAGGTGAAAGTGATTGAGACCGAGGGGATTTGAGGTTTTCCCGAGAGGCCATGGGAGTAGTCACGGTGAGAGCGGGAAGAAAAGTTTCGTGATTGATGTCCACGCGGAAAAATCGGCCCGGTGCTGCCTAAGGCTCTAAGGTATGCACAAATTCTCCAGCGGATCCTAAGGCTTACTCTAAGGCCTTATTAAGGCTTAGAGCCGTTAAGGCCTTAGCCCTTAGGGCGAACACTGGCACTTGCATGCCGACCTGCAGAACTGTTTGATGGGCCAGGATGGCCGGCTCAATAGTTGAAATGCCGCTTTTTGGTATTAATTCTTTTGGAACTTATTTATTTATAGATCGTTTGCTCTCCTCGCTTTCGCATGTATTCATTCACTGGAGTTGCAGTGAGAGTTGACGTTTACTCTAGCTTTACCATATCTGCAGATTGCGAAACCTTTTAAATACAAAAAGTCACAAACAAGGTGAGCAAGTGGGAGCCGGCGCGAAGCGCCGGCGACCGCTTGTCATGTATAGTGTTGGCTACAGTGATACAATGTTTTGGTGTTCCCTCATGCTCGGTGCGGTGATGGGCGTCCCGGACGCCCATCAGCAAAACAGAGAAGTTTTGACAGGTGTGTGAAAGTTTTGACAGGTGTGTGAATTTTATCCTCGCTCTGCTGATGGGCGTCCGGGACGCCCATCACTTTGCAGAGACAGTGAAAGGTATCAACTCAATTTAAAGCAATCAAGTCATTGTATCATGTATATATAGTTTTGTCTACAGTAATACAGTCGAACCCCTCTTTTCCCATAGGTTTTGGTGGAAGGCCTGGGCCATGGGTTATAAGGGGTTATGGGTCGAGAGGAAAATTCAAAAAAAAAAAAAAAAAAAAAAAAAAGGAATTAAAAAAAAAAGAATTAAAAAATATTATTTTCAGCACTAACTAATATACCTACGGTTTCTCTGTCTAGCCTGCTTTCTGAAAGAAAGCAGTAATGGGAACACTCTTCCAGCTCCAGCATTTCTGTAATCTCGGGGTGCTGGGTCAGCCGCATCCGCTTCACGCTCTTTGATGCGCTCTGCGCAAACTCCATGCGGATTTTGGCCTCGTCGCGCGCCCACTCGGAGATCTTGGGCTGTTTTAACCGAAGGTTGGGGTAGATGGGGGCCCCGTGCTTTGCTGTTGCACTCTGCTTTTGCCCGTGCGCATGGTACCAGTTGAGGATTTTGATTTTCTGTGCCAAAGTGGCGTGCTCGGCCCGTGTGAAGACTGGTGCAGTCTCCTTCTTCTTGCCGGGGGTTTTACCAGAACTTCATCGAGTTCTTTTGGGGCGCGTCAAGAAGTATCTTCGTGATCATTGTGATTATACTTTTGAAGGCCTCAAAGCGAACATGCCGGCTGCACTCGCCTCCGTCCCACGCACAAGAAGTGGGAGCACCGCATGATTCGGTGGATGGATGCCATACCGTAGCAACTTGGGTCCCAAAGAGGCTCAGCGGTTAGTTCGGGCATTCAGCTCTACTACATAAAAATCTCACCGTCGTGTTTCTGAGACTCTTGGACGGCATTTCGACCAGTAGAACTCTGTAGCTTTCTGTAGCATCATTTTGCGCCTACTTACAGCTCTAACGGTGCTTTTTTGAATATAACACGCATGTGGCCAAATTCCTGGACACTTTTATTTTTGCTCCCTCAGTTTGAAGTAAATGAAAATCCGTCTTACAGTTCTTCTTCTGTCTTGAAACTGAGCACATTTGTAAGAGGGATAAGAAATTGGGTAAATTTTGAGGTCGCAAAAATTTCAGACACCAAGGTGCGGTAGCTAGGTGACCCGCACCATACATACACAATTTCTTTTCTCTAACGTCATGCATTTCAAATGTAAAGGAATTCAATAAGGTCACACCTTTCAAAATTTAAAGGAATTCAATCAGGTCAAGCGTTTCAAAATTTAAAGCACTGAATGGCTGCTGGAAGGTCAATACTGCGTCCGAGCAGGATCTGAATGGCTCAAAATGACCAGAGTGACCAGGGCTATCCATTGCTGGTGCACACGCCTCAGAAAATCGTTCGGGGACTGTGCTGGAATTGAAAGTGTTCGAAAATGTAAAGGAATCCAATAAGGCCCTGCATTTCAAAATGCAAAGCAATGCAATATTAGAGTGTTTGCGCTGCAGCCATTCAAGCCATCTGATGGCTTTTTGGCGTTGCGCAAATTGATGGCTAATGGCTCGAATGGCTTCGATTATTGCCTTCATTTTTTGGTGATATTGAGTCTTGCGAGTCTTACAATGATGTACAGGTGAACTACTCCCTCCCTACTTATGCTCACTGCCCGGAGCGTAGGTCCAAAGTCTTCAATTCCATGCAATTTGGTGTTCTCATGCAGTCAGGGCTCATTTCCTGACGTCCATACTTGCCTCTCATTCCAGTACAAAATAACTGGCCAAGAATTTGGTTGATGAGCCATTCATCAGCCATTAGCCATCAGTTTGCGCAATGCAAAACAGCCATCAGATGGGTTCAATGGCTGCAGGCGCAAACAGGCTATTGTCACGCCTTTCAAAATGCAAGGGAATGCAATAGGGTCACACCTTTCAAAAGGGAAAGGAATTCATTTAGCTTGCATGTTTCAAAATGTAAAGCACTGAATGGCTGCTGGAGAGGTCAATATTGCCTCTGAGCAGGATCTGAATGGCTCAAAATGAACGGAGTGCATTCAAAGGGCTGGCATTTTGAAAAGCGTGACCTGGATTACACCTACCTCATTTCCATATTTCGGTGCTTACATCCATTAGTAAACATTGAACACATCTCGGCCTTCATTCAACTTTGATGGCATCATCCCCGGCTAGCGGCCGGCGCCATCAATTTTTGGTATTATGGGTTCAGATATTCTCCCGGGCCTGCGGAGATGTCTGACACTTTAGATACATTCTCAACAGTCTCCATGGTTGGATGGAATCACTGCGTTCCCTGGGCCCGTCGGCAGAGAATCTGCTGATGGGGCTCGGCAGTAGTCTGTAGTGCCATATCCAATGCCAAATTTCGTGAAGACTAAGAATCTGTCCAGAAGAATGGGAAAACCCTAGGTTATGTGCCCCTGAAACGAAATTTCCGGTTAATTTTGGTCATGACGAGTACAAGTACTTTCATGGCATGTAAACGATTTTTCGATCGGGCATGGTCTCAAAAAAGTTGTCAAAATTAAATCCTTGAAAAATTCTTCTCGGCGGAGTTACCATATATGATAACAAGACGTGCCTTCGCTTCGCTCCGGCATGGGTCCAGATTGTTGAACTAAGGTAACCGTTGCAATCACAGAAGATGGTACGATGGAGCATGTTTTAATAATTAGAACAATAGGGCACCCAATGTATCTACAAAGTTCATTATTAGTGAACGAATAGTTCCTGTTCATCGGGCGCATTTTGAGGTGCTGCGATGATTAGTGATTGGAAGGTAAATGGAACAGGCAGAAAATCATTCAATCAATAGAGGCTCGACAGAGCCGGCACACACGGAATGAGGTTATTGCTGCTCATCGGGCTTGATGAGTCAAGTAAGGATTACTGGTCATAAATCTACTTAGGCGGAGCATCATCGAGACTAATGCATATATTAAAGAAGAGTAAACACGTGTTGGAACACGGATACGTCACGCGCCAGGGGGATCCGTGCTGAGCCAGGTCTTACCGAAAATCATCAGGGTGGTTTAGAAGACATGCAACGTGGGTGGAGAACATACCACCTCGTAGCGAGTGATTGAACAGAGATGAAACGAAGTGGAGTCGTGTTCAGCCCAGAGCCGCACATTGAGAGTGTAAAAATTAGTTGGCAACCGCTGGTTCACAGAAATATGAGCGGTGGCAGAGCAGTCAAGAATAAGCGCCTAGCATACCAGAAACGCGTTGGAAGATGCAGGAGGATGTAAGCAGTAGATTTTGTTTGAGCTGACCGTGTGGCAAATGAAATAGATAGTATCAGTATTTACAGAGCGGGACCTGGGACCAATCTCACCTGGGGGTAAAACATGCAAAGCATGCAAGAGTTTGAAGGTGAGACGGACGGTTGAGAAGGCCAGTGTAAGCGCATAAATGACACGAAATTTGCGACGTAGCTGGAACTGGCCGATCTTCGTCGCCGCTGTCCACCATCAAGCAGTACACCGGCGTACATCGAATTGCTCTGCTGCGATTGTTCAGCTGATTAATCGAAAGGTGTGTCTACGTGCATACCGTTTATGTTGCATGTCAAACCTGTTTCCAAAATAATCAGGACGGTTCGGTTGCAGTGCGGAATGTGCGATACCAGTGCCTCAAGCAGGGAGTCGAGATGTGCAAGGAAGATTGGAAACGCGATGAACGGAACGGGGGGACAGCTCTCGGCATTAGACCCAACTCAAGATGTTGCCCTAGTTGATTTTGCGAGGCTTGAGAAATGTTTCAGCCGCTCCAGGATAACTGTATATGAGACTTGACTGGTTCAGCGAGGTACTTGAGCGGTTTGAGGAATCCTCGAGGTCGTGGACTGTCATGACGGTCCCTTGAGCGTTCCATTCTTGAGAAATAGTGCTACTCAGGCTTTGAGCTAGGCCTTCACGGTTTGGTACTCGACGGGTCGCCGGGTTTGACGGTTGCGAGGTCTTGAGGGCTTTGTTGAGGGAAATAATCGGCACTGGCGCACCAATTGAAGCAGGAAGAATGCTGGGGCCCAGGTGATGATGGGGTAAGAGCAGAAAGGTGATTTGACAGACGCTTCCCTTTTGAGTGGGGCCTTGAGCGCGCGACAAAATGGCCTTATGATCAGTCTACGGAGCTATCCAGAGTTAGTCTAGCCATTTGGAGCCAAGGCGCGCGAAAGTAGTCGCCGTGAATGCTCGGAATGGAGCATCACGGAGCGAGCCGGAGGTAGAAGGCTGCGTATTCCCGCCCGGCCCTGGGCATTCAATTCTGGATTCTGTAGCCACCGACTACGCTCGCAAGTGTTGCGAACGGGTAATAGCGGGGCGGGTCTGGCAGTAATATGAACAGCCTCCGGCTCACGCTCGGCTCATTCTCATCGTGAAAATGTTTACAGACATGTGAGCGACGGGGAATGGACCGCAAGTTTCGCAAGGAGTCGCGTCGCGGACAGCAGTATAATACGACCCAGAAAGTGGGTCGCGGAAGGACTTGAGACAGCGATTCTCCTAGTTCTAAAACTTTGAGGCTCTATATACCAGACCAACTAAACACAGACATTAACACACTGTAGACTGCCCCACTCCCCTCTTCATTCAACCCGACGCTTGTGTACCAAACACTGTCTCCGACGCCGGACAATATTCTCCCATCAGCACGATGTTCGCACTCGATCTCCCCAACGATCTGGAGGCTCAGCACGAATGCTCAGGGAACATCCAGTATGATTCTGGTTCCCAGGAAAAGACCGGGCTGAGTCGTTCTATCCAGCCTCTAGCGAGACTATTTCTTATGTTGCAGACTACCCCGATGCTCCCAACACCCCGACTGCGCGGCACGACGAATGAGCAGCTACCATTGCCATGCCCCTGCGCCCGACTGGGACGCGGACTCCGACGACGATCCCATACCCCCTGCACCCCTCGACACTCCCACTTCGAGACCGCCTCTACAGAGGACTGTTTTAAGAACCCTTTACGACCCCATTACTCTTGGTCATCTTCTGGGGACGGCCACGGAACTGTGCAGTAGGGTTCGTCATGGGGATTGTGGTGTCCCTCTGCTTCTGCTAGCGTTCCACCGTCGCTCTTGTTCATCTCAAAGCCTTCAAGGAATCTCCTCTTCGGAACACGGCCTTTTTTCCGTCCATGTCACTGGCGCAAATGCGCCAAGTCGCTCCGCCATCCATGGCTTCCGGAATCTGGCTGGTTCGGGTTGCTTGTCGCATACCAGTACTTCTCAACGTTCCACGTAGATTGGTAATTTTAGCAACCCCAATCTTCCACATCTACCTCAACCATTGTCACATTCCATTGCACTAGTCTCAAAAACCTGGTACCGTCTCAATCTGCAACGAGTGACTGGGCCACGATTTTTACCTTCTTGGGTTGTTGTTACTGCACTTATATCAGTTTGGTTACGTATTCACAGTTTAGTTCATTCAAATTGAATCAGTCTTTGTCTCGGAATCGCCGGGGTAAGTGGCCATTTTTCGTATTTTGGACAGGCGGGAGCATGTGCTACGTGAGGGGGTATGGCGACGACGTACACGCACGAATGCATGGAAGACTGCAGAAGATTTGAGCAAAAAGGTCAATATGAAGAGAAAAAGACTCCAGGCACACCTCGGGCCTAAATGAAAAGCACGCTGTTGGGTGTGTGAAATCAGGAAGATGTCGCAAGAGGGATGGGGGGCTTACCATCATTGCGTTGTGCGTCGTGAAACTATTGGGGGCTGAGCAGATAAATCATGCCACAGCGGCTTAAGTGCAAAACAGTGCGCATGAGGATTGAGGCCATAAGTGGCTGGGACCTACAGATTTCTTCTTCTTTCTTTTTTTTTTTTGACCATTGTTTCAGCTAGCCTCTCCCAAATCGCACTTGCGCTGGTTCTCTTCCTTGAAGCTGAAAGCTCAGATTGGATTACAAGCTGCATCCTTCACCACTATCTTCCTGTTCTCGAAAATCCCTAGAATCAGATCACTATTCTGAATATAGTGTCACGCTCAGAACGAACTGAACTTGAATTGGAATTCCTCTTGAAGGGTGATACGTCGTGAAACAGTCAGGAACATGGGCGGGCGGGGAAGGGATATCGATAACCGCAGCTTAGACGGGGGTTGAACTCGCCTTTTCAAGTCAAAATGCAAACCGGTGATCAGGCGGGCGAAAGGAACCTTGGACTCGTGGTCTGCAAACACTTCTAGGACCAATACGAGTGATTCTGTAGAGGGAAAAAATCCTCACAGCCCACCAGTGATGTCGGGGGTTGAACTCGCCTTTTCGAGTCAAAATGCAAACCGGTGATCATGCGGCCGAAAGTAACCTTGGACGATATGAGAGGTTGGCCAGTCGTTGTGCAACGGGCAATGGATAAACCCCGGGGTCAAATCCATTTGACCCGTGGTTTGCCCCGGTCAATGCCAACACTGTTTCGGCAGTACTCCATGCAACGGGCTTTAGATCGCTACGACGAAGGCGTCACACCTGCCGAATCTATGGCCTCGACCAGCTGCAGGCCATGCGACTCCCCGATATGGCATGGGACGATGTAACCAGGGACACCATCGCCAACTGATGGAGAAAATCTGGCATTCTTCCCACTCCTGACACCGCTTGCGACAACGAGGACCTGGACTCTTCTGATGGCGTACTTCTGGAGCCTGATGCAACACCAGATCCTGCCCATTTCAAGACCGCACTGGTCCAGGCATTGGATGAGCTGCAGGAAGTTGGAGTGTTGCAGAAGAAGAATCGGGTTGATATTCAAGATCTCGTAAACATGCCTGAGGAGCGGATAATCGAGGAGGGTACCGATGAGGATATTGTTGAGGCTGTGTAGAAAATTCGGAGCGGCGAGGCAGGATCGAGAGTATATGGTGGGGACGATGAGGAGGAGGTGGAGCCAAAGCCCACATCAGACTTGTGACAGATTTGGTTGCGGCGTTGTACAACGCCGAAAATGCCAAAAAACGCGTGAAAACGCCCCGAAACGCACCAACCGGCAATGCCAACAATTTTTGCCAAGATTTTGACAACGCCGAAACAACTTCGGTGATATCATCAGAACGGCAAGTAAACTCACGGGTCTTGGACCTCCCAATGATTGTCTGTGTCCATCCCAATCACTGCATTTTGTCTGGACCAGACTCCATGTCTACGTGTTTTGCAAAACACAAAATAATTTGGGTGAGCAACGCCAAAACGCCAAAAAAACACATGAAACACCACAATCAAAATGTCAAAAGACTGATGCAGCAGAAAAGCGGTGTTGCAGACTGTGTCAACCCTGCATCACTAACTCGTGGATTTGGACAAACCGTTTGCACGCAAAATGGAGGCAATGTTGTCTAAATATGGGCAGGACACATGCCTTGAAGAGGCGCCATTGTGATTCCGCAACCTCTGAGGAATTCAACATCCTGCTCGGTGACGTAAATTCTCTGCCGGCAGTGATGTTCTTCTGCCAGGCGGGAAACAGTTCACGCAAGCGGTGGCTGGAAAACTTTTGACAATCTCGTCTGTTAGCCCATGTGCTTTCCATTGTTGCTGCTGCTCGAGTTTCGCCTCCTTAGTTTTGGCCCACTTCTGCATCGGATGTCAATCCATGGTCAAAACAATATGGGTTGGCTTACAATTGGTTGGCCGGCGTTAGCCCACACCCTCGCTTTCTCTTGCATCTCCCGCACTTGCACTGTGCGAGTCAAGATTTTCCGTAAAGTGTCGTCGGCCACACGCTTCACTGAAGCAGGGTCTTTATGATGTAGTCCATGAACAAAGAGTACAAGCGGTGACGTCGACGCCGCTAACCTGTCGATAGAGTGAGAGGGCCTCTTTGAGAAAGAAAAGTCTCCCAACTCACATCAAATTTGTACGCTTCCAAGGAAATAGCAAGCCAATGATGCCATGCGTGGCTAAAGGTTGAATTCCGCGACAAAAAGTTGAATTGAATCTGGCAGCTTTTGCCGGGGGATCACTTCTCCATACGGGAAACTGGTGATGATATTGAACATGCTTTCCCCGGATTCTCAGGATCAAGTTCCGGGCATTCGGTTTCTATGAGGCCGTGAGAGAAAATATGTGAGAGAATAACCTGCACTGACCGGATGGGGTGTGAAAACAATCGGAGTGCAGACCCAAGAGTCGGCCTCTTTTACCCATTTGTCTAGGGACTTGGCAGAGGCTGTCTGGAGCCCGAAGTTTGAGAAACAGATCGTCAGCATGTGGATTTAGGCCATTTATGAGGGTAGCTGTGTCAGAGATGTCGCAAATTGTGGGGCCAAGTTTTGTTTTCTGTGACAATCAAGGTCAGACGGCTATGGTTAGATCACGCAAATCTTCTACCTTGACCTCGTCGACCCACGCTGATGATTGCGTGTGCACCATTCTCATCTGGCGAAGGACAAGAACTGCGCGCTGAAAAGCGTCTTCCCCATCTATCATCTGGGGTGATTCAGTCAGTAGAGCAAGCAGCCATAGACAAGCACCACACTTACCGTGTCATTGGGACCAGGGAAAAAGGCGTAGCGCAACTTGCGCTTCCCAAAAAACGCAAAGAAGCTCCCACCAGTGGGGATGAGTTGAGAATGTCTTTCGCCAGAGAGCTGCATGGTCCTTGTCTGGGACCATCAGACAGAAGGTGTGAAAGGCTGATTCAGTCGTCAAAGACTCTAGATAGGATAACATGGTTGAGTTGTCTGGCTCGTCAACATCCATGGCAGGCTCATCAACATCCATGGCAGATCCAGCATCTGACATATCGGAGTCGGCTTCAAGCGCCAGGCGTTCTTCATCTTCATCTTCGTCTTCGTCCTCGCTGCTCTCAGCTATGAACAGCTGGTCTTCATAATCGTCGTCGTCCGTATCGGACTCCCAGGCTACATTCAATAATTCTTCGACAACCACTGCCCACTCGGCCGTTTGGCGTTTTGTGGAAAACTTGCTGAAATCCGCCCATTGAAAAAATGTAAATCCGGCCATTAGAACAACACACCTGTGACCGAAGTTTTTTTCTTGAAACGAGGAAAGATATTGCATAGCTTTAACGGTATTTGTCGCTCCCAGTTCGTATACTTCAGCAAACAACCCCGGCGGATTCCCAGTGAGATAAAGCTACGGCAGGTACACCTGTGGACTGGATGGTCACTTAGTAAGGTCGTCAAGCTGCCCCAGATTAATTGTCCGTGCATTTATTCCTAGGAACTCACGCACCACAGGCTGAGGGCCTTGGTAGAGAGCCTCGATGAAATCTTTCTTGTTGCCTTTGTATTGTAGTCCGGGGAACCATTTGAGATTAGGGTACTTGACTAATTCAATGTCTAGGACGGGTGTGCCCACACTGGCCTCCACTTGTTGGTTCATGCTGGACGGCAGGTGAAGGGAGAGACAGAAAGCAAGATAGCCATGAGGCGACACCAGGCGATGGACATGAGGTGATGCACATGAGGCAACGGCCATCAGCCTCTCTGTTCCGAGAAGAATTTTTTTTTTTGTTGAGACATGGGTCCCTGTGCTGTGCAAATATAAAGCCTTACAAGTGTCAGATTCCCTTCCATGTCATTGCCAGTTCAAAACGTTACTGTCCGAGATAGCCGACGGCATCGGGATTCTCAGGCACACGGTCACGTTTGCACACGTGATGGGAACATCAAAAAGTACACAAACTTGGTGGACGCTCTTTCTTTCATACCACAACCATCTTCACGCGACTTTGGACTTCAAGTGGAATGGGTGCACCTAAGCGTTGTCGCATAGCGAGGACAAACACTCGACCCTTGTGGCGAGTGTGTTGCTGGCACCCACCCACCCCATCCCCAATGTCTCTGCCCTCCAGTGACGCGTCTTCACGCGTTCAGCTTGGTCCGAAACCTTCACCAATGGATTCCTAGACCCTAAAAAATGGTTGGGACACCCTTTCCCGATGTACTTGACGCGTCATTTGGCTTACATTCTCAAAAAAAAACAGGTCAAAAATCGCGAAAATCGGTCGTACTGAGTCAACCGACCGGTCGTGCGGCCTTGAAACCGTCACCGATGGATTCCTGGGGTCAGAAAATGGTAGGTTGGCTTTTCCTTTGCCTTGTGCCACTTCCGTTTCACTTACGTTCTAAAAAAACAGGTGCAAAAAAATTCAATCAAGTTCCAACTTTGTTCTACGGCTTTGCACTCCCCTCCTGCGTCCACACGCTCGCTCTCTAACTCAGCGTCTAACCGCCCCGCTCGACTGCCGATGCCAGGACGGCGTCATCGTCGGAGCCGGCGGTCACACGCTGTGACTCACGTCACAACGTGAGTCAGAGAGCTGCCACGCGGCGCGCAGCTCTCTTCCCTCCCCTCATCTGGCTTTTCCCCCTCGCTCTCTGCGTTCCACTAGACAGGTGAGTAATCTTCAAGTCAAAAGCCTGCGTTACTAACCTGAATTGCGCAGTTACCGTCTCCCTGAGGCCCTCGCGGCCGCCCCCCTGGTGTGGATCACCGGGCGGGTTTCCTTCAAGAAGACGACGCCCGCCTCGTCTCGTTCGTGCCTACGCCGCACGGCCGTTCGCTCCGCAAGCAAACTGGCCGTCTGTCTCCTTTGCGCGAGGCCGTCTCTCCGCCGCCTCGCCTCGTTTGCACGCACGCCGCCTGCGCGCCAGCCTCTCGCTCTCCCCTGCATGATGCACCCCCGTTCGCCCTGCACGCACGGCGCACGCTCGTTCGCCCCACGCGCACGCCGCCCGTCTCGCCGGCTCGTCGCCTTTGCCGCCTTCCTGCCCAGGTGAGTCTTTTTAGTCTCGGAACTGGCGGTTTCCTGACGACACGACGCCAGCGGCTAGTCCCTAGCACACGACGCCCCCCACACGCCGCACGCGCGCTGCCCGTCTCGCTACCACGTCTCCTTTGCGTGGACGACGGCCGCCTCGCCGCCTCGGCTCAATGCCGCCTCGTCCTGTTTGCGCACGCCGCCCGCTTATTCGCCCCACCCACACGCTGGCCGCCGCCTCGTCTCGTTCGCGAGCACGCTGCCCGCGCGCACGCCGCTAGGTTTGGGGCGCTGCACTGCGTCTCCCCTGCATCTCACCTGCGCGCGAGGAGCGCCCATCTCGTGTGCGCGCCATACACCCGTCTCGCCACACGCCTGTCTTGCCAGCGCCCTCACGCCCCCACGCACGCTTTCGCCTCTGCGGCGGGCTTTTTTCATTCAAGACCGCGCCGCCTGCGTTTTGCCCGTGCGCACCCAGGCGTTATTCTCGTTTGTGGCCGCGCCATTCGCCTCGCCTGCCCGCTGCTCGCCTCGCCTCGCTGCGCCGCGCCTTCGCCCGCACGCACAACCACGCCGTATGTGACCAGCTCCCGGTTGTGGCGACCGGGAGTCTGTAGTCTGGCGGTGAGGGCACGCTGCGTTCGGGTGGCGAACGCGGGCACGGCGTTGGACACGTCGGTGTCCCCATCGCGCTGCCGTTTCGACGCCGCCCCGCCTCGTCGTCGCCCACGACCCCCTGCTGGTCGTTCGGGCGGCTCATCGTCCCCGCGGCTCGTGGTCACCGCGCGCGCTTCGCCCGCCCCTCGCCGTCTTCCCGCCGCCCTCGCGCTCACCTAACCCCACTCACTGCCTACCCCTTGTCGCGTACGCCTCGCCCCCATCTCGTTTCGCCTCCCCTGCGCCCACGACGCCCGTCTCGCCTCCGCAGCGCTTAGCCCCCTAGTCCGCACGCCGCACGTTCGCCCGCACGCGCACTCCCCTTGCTTGCGTACCCACGCACGCCACTCACTTCGGCCGCGCGCGCACGCCCGCACGCCGTTCCTCCGTTCCTCCTGCGCACGAGGCGCGCACAACGGCTGCCTCGCCGCCTCGTTCTGTCCGCGCGCCGCACACCCCGTCTCTTTTGGCTTGCGAGGACGCCGCACGTCCTTTCGCCCCGTGCGCTCTCGCCTCCCCGTCTCGCTCGCCCGTCCGCCGCACGTCTCGCTCGCCCGCACGCCGCACGTCTCGCTCGCCCGCACGCCGCACGTCTCGCTCGCCCGCACGTCGCACGTCTCGTTCGCCCGCACGCCGCCCGCCTGCCACCCGCGCGTCCCTCTCGTCTATGTTTTCCTTGGCAATGTTGCTAGCACCTGTCCCCCACCTTTGGTAGTTGCTTGGTACGCAATCATCGGTAAAACGGAAATACTCTTGATATTCCATGTAGCTAGTTTCCTGTGAGTACAGACGAAACGCCCTGCCGCCGTCAACCCATATTTGTAACTCTAGGCCATCTGCGACGATTGTCAGCTCTCACGAGGTCATCAAACATTCAAAGACGATTCAGATTTAGTCATTGTTTCGTAAAACTTCTTGACCCCCGATTCCAGTCTCCTGCTGCTTACCACGATGCGCCCCATTTCGTTTTGCCGCGGTGCCTGGACCCACCCTGCCTTTTAGCCCTTATCAACTCCTTCCCTGGAAGGAAAAAGTTGCCAGTAGTGTAGAGATGACAAACAGAAACAACATGCCGTGTAGCAAGTTCCAAAGATCTCTGTCGAGCAGGAGCAACAACTAGGTGCCCCCTGGACCCTAGAGCGGACAGGGGAGTGTATTGCCGTCCAATCACGGTACGTAGCCAATTCATCGCCCGCAGCTACGCAGCCTTTGAACATCGCACCGCGGACGGCGTCGCGTCCTGGTTTTTTTTTTTTTCTTTTTCTCGGGGTCACCCCGGCGCACCCGCGCATCCTAAGTTCGATGCGTCGTAAACTCTCTGTGCAGCTCCGAGGTATTATGTGTTCCGAAGCTGTGCGGCATCAGGAAGGCGAAGGTGGGCCGTTCCTCCTTATTCTTCGTCGCGCATAATCCATTCAGTCAGCTGCAGCTCCGTCCATCTGAAAATCGCCTCATCTATGACACTCGAAACCCGCCATGGGTCGCGTCGTGCCATTCTTCACTGCGCGCTTCTTACTTATGACCGGAATTTCAACGCACCCAAATAAGGTTATCCGGATTTACAGGCACATGGCACAGGTCAGTCGATATATTGTCAATTAACGGCGTGCATTTGGCCTGACATCCGATGTTCTTCTGCCACATTCGCGCGCACCTTGTACCACGATCTAGACATTAACCCATAGACTCGCATTTACAGATCATTGACCCGGGAACTTGCATTCTGCCCTCGGTGGTTAAATTCGACATTTTGGTGCAGTTCTGCCGAGGAGGTGTATTTGGCAGGGATAAGGAACCACTTGATCAATTTAAGCTTTTATCATCAAACCATAATTGCGAGCCAGAATATCGCAGCCAGGGTTCAAATTGTTGCTGTGGCCTTCCCACGAGCCCGAAGTGCCCATGAGACTTCCGCATCCACCAACAGTCATATCCATCTCCTTCTTCCGCATCACCCTGGTTCTATTGCGAGCTGAAACACGCTCAGTGTGGCGGAAAATGAATGTTGTCCTCTCTTTCTCCCCCGAATGTGACCGCACACGCATCGAACCGCGTGTGCAATGCTCTTGTCCTTCTCAAATGTGTGGCATCACACTCAGAGACCAGGCAGCTCGTTTGAAATGGTGTTCTAGCCAAAAACAGCCAAATTTGACCCAGAAAATGATCCCAAGGTGCTAACAAAAGCCCCACCGCTCTGCCATCCGTTCGGTTTGCAGTCGTGGTTAACCGTTCGGAGGGGACCACACAGAATTCAAACTGTGTTGCCAGCAGCTTCAATTTCAGAAAGGCGTGTGTGCTTCGCATTTCCGTCGGAGGACATTAGCCCCATGAGCTCATATATGTACTCCCCAGAAAGCAGGGGCACAGATGCCACGATACCAAATCCACAAGTAAGGTTAGATCCCATGGAGAGAACCTTCAACTTGACCGCAGACCACGGGGCTTGGAGAACACAATATGCATCAAAACACCTCACAGTAGGTTAGACAATGGTACTATTGTTTATCAGATTGTACCATCTAAGTGCCTGCCTGGTGCCATGGATGCCGTCGAGGTTGAGTGCGTGCGCCGACTTCCAAATCTCGGTAAATAGTGCAGTGGAATGGGCCTCACGCGGGCACCAGTGCAGCATCCTCACCCAGCTGCAAAACGGGGCACATCGGCCTTAACGCGTACCTCCACCGGTTCTGCGTTGCTCCTACTTGCGCTCACTGCCCCAGACCGTCGCCCACTTCCTCCTCTCATGCCCCGCGTACCGGCAACAACGCCTCCAGCTCATCACTCGGCTAGGCACAGCGCGGCCGACGCTGAAACGCCTACTCGCGGCGAAGTCGGACCACAAGCCGGTCCTCGCGTACGTCCGCGATACCCGCCGCCTTCCAAGAGGTTCGCAACGTGTGGGAGCTGAGTTAGGGGGGTGGCGCTGAAGCACCTGAACAAGACCCAGTAAATTATCCTAGGGCGGACTGAAAAATCCTAGCATGCTATGCTCTGCGACGTTTCAGTGCGAATCGAATGGGCCTACTCCCAAGGCAAAACGGTTGAGAAATGAGATTTGTGGAAAGTTGACAGGATTTGTGCGCTTAAAGCCCAAATGTGGAGAATATTTTGGAGAGAAACGACTCATTGAATTTTCAAGATCTTTTTGGATTCAGAATACTCTCATCAAGAGCTCTTCATTGCATATTTTTCCCAAGATTTTTGGGTGAAATATAGGGGTCCGGCCAAAATTTCGACAACTCATTTGAAAAATACCTATTTCCAGACAAACGGCTCGTTGAAATCGATTGATTTTAGTACCATTGAACTCCCCTCATTGAGATCTTTTATCCGAGCCACTAAAACTTTTTTAGTGGGCTTTGATTGTCCAGAGCTGTAAAGAGAAGATTAAAAGCCTGTTATTAATGCCTGTGGAATAATAAACAGAGCCCTGAGTTACACAAAAGGCATTGGAGTCTATACATTACGTACTGTGCAAGCACCTATAAAGTCTTGCTTCTCAAAGAGAAATAGAGTTCAAATTGCCACAATCTATACTGGATTGGAACCCCGAACTTGCACGAGGACTATAGTGTTTGAGTTGTTGTAGTTGCATTATCGAACCGTGTATTCATTTACAAGGTTTGGTTTGTGGTTATTTAACTGCCAGCCCCATAGTCAGTGTTTCATCTGGAGCCCACCACGAGGGGTTCATTTGACTTTACTTCTCAAAGTAAAACTTTGCCAATCGGTCTATAAAGACTTGGAAAAATTGTTGGATTCCGCACTTCTAGACTTTCACAGTCTCCAGAACTATCGAGAACCCATTCCTTGAGTCTTACGACTTGAGAAGGACGTAAAAACCGTCAGTTGTCCGGGACAGCCGCAGCTAAACCGAGGCACATATGTGCACAATTTTTATCGTCTCTGATGATGGCTGTCCGGGACAGCCGCAGCTAAAGTGAGGCACATATGTGCACAATTTTTATGGCCTCTGCTGATGGCTGTCCGGGACAGCCGCTGTTAAAGCGAAGCACGTATGTGCATAATTTTTATTGATGGCTGCCCGGGACAGCCACATTTAAAGCAAGGCACATATGTGCACAGTTTTTATCGCTTCTGCTGATGGCTGTCCGGGACAGCCGCAGCTGAAGCGAGGCACATATGTGCATAATTTTTATCGCCTCTCCTGATGGCTTTCCGGGACAGCCGCAGTAAAAGCGAGGCACATATGTGCATAATTTTTATTGATGGCTGTCTGAGACAGCCTCACTTAAAGCAAGGTACATAGTATAGGCGCGCAATTGATTAGTACTATCTAATCAATTATCTACCTTTTGGTGTGGTCTAGAACGCGCCTCGGCCCTGTGCGGATCGTAGTGGGACAGGATAGGAAACATAGCGCGAGGAAGAACGGGCGACCGCTAGGGAAGGTGGAAGAAGAAGAAGAAAGGTGTTTCTCTTTGTTTGCTCTTTGTTGTGAAGAAATCAAAACAAACCACTTTTTTTCTGACACGTGAACCGGCAAACTTTGACATGGGAGAATTGGAGCTGTCAAGGACTTCGCCAAATTCTCATCGTTCTGCCCCTACCCTCCCGACTTCCATACTGTCTTGGCGGTGGTCCTTCGTAGAATGAGATCACTTGGCCATTTTATGAGGTTCTGTATAAGAGTGAATTATTACTCCAAGCTGACACCAGTTTGTCAAAATCTGACAAAATCTGGCGATGACATGGGATCAATTATGTCGCTTAGCTTTGCTTGACTTGTTCAGCCAAACTCTCACAAATTGTCACAGATTCAGAAAGGAGGATTTTCCTGATGCTGGTACTAGAACGCCGACGACACCATTGGTCAACTCGCTATGTGCTCTTCAAGGCCCTTGTCTACATCAGCGTCGGTGATATCGCGAATAGGAGGATTAAGGTCCCGCCTGGCACCAACGCCAAGGGTTCACTCGCAATTACGCCCGCGAGTTTTTTAGTAACGCTCATGCTCACGATGAAGGGGGAAATGGACACGGGAATCTGAAGCGACACACGCACTACCCACATTCCTTACCTCTCCTTCGCCTTAGTTGTACTCTCGAGTCTGATCCTCCGACGCTTCCTCATGTTTCATTGTGATCTTGCTCGTTACGATACAATTCCCCGTCTTTTTCGTCTCACCTTTACATATGATCTTGCTCGTTGCTATACAATTCTTCTCGTACATCGTTTCACATTAGATCCGCTATACTCTTGTCCAGGTTGCTACCTCACTCTTCTCTTTGTATTATCTTCACTTCACCATCCAACTCCTTCCTCCAGCGTACCCCGCGTCCTCCTCCTTTTACTGTATATCTCCCTCGCTTTCCATTTCATTCTTTCGTTTGTCTCATCAGTACTCTTTTGGCTTGGCTGTGTTTCGCTTCCCCTGTTTCCCCGCCGTGTCTTCTCCTCGTACCATATCCTCACTTACTTTTGAGTTTATTCTTTATTCTTACTTTGTACTAACCTGCCCACCAATTCCAATCCCGTGCCAAACTTGGGCCCTCCTCTTCTGCCCGGTAGTCGACTCGTCGCGCGTGCGGTCCCCCGAGCGAGGACACGGGAGGCAGGGAGGGGGGACGGCGGTGGCGGCGGTGTGGGCCGGGCGTATGTGTTTGCGGGTGTGGGTAAGAATAGGGAGAACGCTGTACTCGGTCGGTGAATGAGAAGAACGCGGGCTTCAAGGATGCAGTGCGGTCTGGGTTGGGCAGCGAGAGGAACGAGAAAGGGAAGGGCTCCCGGTAGGACAGGTGCACGCTCGCGAGCCGGGACAGCAACGAGCCTGCCCCTCGTTGCCGCCGGCTTCTCCCTCTCATGTCGCTACGGCCGTGTCGGGGGAGCAGGGAAGCCACAGAACAAGAACGTCGAGGCGAAGGAGGGAATGATGGGAAGCACCGTGCCGTGCACGCGCATCTCGCGCACCTCCTCGCACCTCGGCGCTCCTCCGCACTGGCGTGGGCATGGGCGAGCTGGAGGAGGTGGACGTATGTGGTGCCTGCGCCTGCTCTTTCTCTTGCTGCTTCCATGAACGAGGGATACTGCGACACAAGGCGCTGGCGGGGAGCAGATGCACTTGTGGAAGGAAGGCAGGGAGGTGATAAGCAAGGAAGAGACGGAGGCATGGACATGGGTCCGCGTCTTGGGTAGCGACGTCCGTGTCTGCCGCTGCACCAAGCGTTGTTCGAGCAGGGGGAGCAGCTGGAGGAAGGGTAGCTTGCGTTGCGGCACCAAACCCGACCTGCTCGCGGACGCAAGCAAAGTGGGTGCCAGGGAATTTGGGGTTGCTTGTCCTTATGCAACGCGATTTCCTCCCTTGTTGTGCTCGGGGTGAAATCGAGGGCGTAAGGGGCAGGACGGTGGATGTGGAAGGGGGGGAGCGCGAGCAAGGAGGGTGCGCAGTGGGAACGCTCGTTACGCAACGCGCGTACTTCTGGGTGACATATGCCGAGCTCTTGAGACGCTGGCGCAGACGTTTCGTATGTTGTTGCCGAAGCTCTCTGTGCGTGAGGGCAGTGGGGAAGCGAAAGATCGGGAGGGAAAAAGACGCGCGGGACGAGCAGACGGGAACGAGTCCGCAGAGGTGAGGATGGGGACGAGTTTTGGACACGCTACGAGGTGTTTAACGCAAAGGAGGCTATACATGAAGTGTTGGGAACACGATCACATGACCGCATTCTACCGCGTTCCATGACCTTCTCGACATCCTTATTAATTCCTTACTCATCCTTTACTCAGCTTAGTAGATTGTTCTTCCACATTCTAGTATAGTATTCTGTGGTGTAGTATAAATACTGGGTGAAAACCCCTACAATACATTGTCTTATTTTTCTGTATCTCAATAGGTTATGGGCCCTGGCCCTAACTGAACTTCTCTGGAATTACCTCATCGCGTTCTATACAGAACCATCTCTCGGGTACCTCTAGCCTAATCCGCTCAAACAGATTCGCCCATACTATATCTCGGTGATATCATATCCCCCGTTGACATTATGTCTGATGCCTCCACATCTGCATACCGCATCCAGCATCTCCTTGGAGAGGAGAACTACCAGACTTGGTCTGTGAAGATCACTGACATCCTCATGAATAGTACGAGAGGGACCACCGGGGGAGCGGAAATGTGGATTATCCATTGAACCCTCTATGTCACATTTCCCATCAAAAAGACATTCCTTTTTTTCTACCGACATTCAATATGTAAATTCGCCACATGATCCTCCAGGGAAGCTTATTATATACTCTAGTATGTACCAGATTAATCTCAAATTTTGTTCTCAACAATTGCGAGCTCTACAAGCGAAAAATCAAAGTTGTTATCCAAGGAACCCTACTACACTGTCACATCAGCGTGGTGCTTCGAGAGCGATTCTATCTCCGGACTCTTCTGACAGTTGTCAAGGGAGTGACATCTTTTGTGGATCTTCGGACTGTAGATGGTGTTGAGCATCCAACCTTCCAAGCTGCATGTCTCGCTCGTGGGCTACTGGAAAATGACAATGAATGGGAGCTTTGCTTGGAGGAAGCCTTTTGAAAGAGGAAGAGAAATCAAACTCTAACAATCCAGTGTATTTCTGTTCTAGGAGGAGGCTGTCCGAGTTTATATCAAGAGAAGTAATGGAGTGGGAATATAGGCACAGCATTAGAGGAGAGACGCAGTCCGACAAAAGGGGATGACAGGTCAGCTGTTTGATTGGATCAGCGGGTTCTATCAAGCGAAGTAATGGGCAGGCACAGCATTAGAGAAGAGACGCAGTTCGACAAAAGGGGAAGACAGGTCAGCTGTGTGATTGGATCAGCAGGGTTCGAAAAGCTTCAGACGGACAATCCAGGCACAGCATTAGAGGAGAGACGTCGCAACTGATCCGTGGTACGGCCGTGTCGGGCTCGCAGAACTTGGACAACAGACTCCCTACTCCGCACTCTTGCGCTGAACCGATGGCTCGTACATGCGCTTCCCGTTAGCCCTTGAAGATCGCAATTGTACGTGCTGGACCTCCCTGCTCGCAGCGTGCTGACTCACTTGTGCCAGCGTTTGTGAGGGTCCCTACGCCCGAAACGTGTCCAGCCTATTCCGAAGGGTACATTGAGGAAGAGCAGACATGTCCAGGCCATTTTGAGAAGGAGTGAGCACCACACTTGCTCTCTCGGAAAAAAACTGACAAAGACATTACGTAGGCCTCAGTGGGACCCGGCGCCCCCCTACACGCCGGCCGGACGGATATACGATGTCGAGTGTCTGCCAGTGAATATTGGATCCATAGAGAGAACATCAATTGTGCGGTGGTCGGAGAAAGGCAGCAGGGTATTCATGGCGATACTGTCGCCGATCAGGAGATGGATATCTTGCGGGTCTGCCCGTGGGTATGACCATTAATGCTTGACTTCTTATATGTAAATGGAACGTCTTTCTCCTTCTTTAACTCTTCTTTGCAAAGTAAATGCAAGAAAATCCTCTCGCGTACTGTACCTTCCTCAACACGAAGCGCCGCAGCCCCCGCAGAACCAGCCAGACACGTCCGAAATTGGTGGACAAATTTCGTAAAATAAGTCGGACAGCTGGCAGACTTGAGTTTCTTGTCCGCCAGACATGTGCTTACCTCGCTTATAACCCAGAAGGGTTTCATTTTTAACTAAACCAGTGCAATTTCGAACCCAGCTTGTGACTGCTGTTCAATTGTACAAGACCCCCCCAAATTCAACTCAGTCCCAGTTGAGCTATTGAAAATTCTCTGAAAACCTCCCAAACCAAAAAAATTTCGTTCGCGCCTTCGGTTTCGACATTAGCTGTAATATTAAGTGGTTCGTATGACCCTGAAATTGTTCTTGTGATTATTGTTGACCCAGGCCTTGCCTGCGGCCGCAGGTAACACTCTCTTTTGTACTCAAACTCCGGCAAGAATTCAGGACCAATCCAGCACATTCTATTTTCCTTGAGATATTCCTTGAGGCTCAAATATGCTACTGTATCATTTCGACCGAGTGTTCATGTAACGTGTAACACGGACCTCTGAACTGCTTGTTCCAGGACTTTGTTCGATTTCCAGAAACATCGTCACCGAAATAGTCGACGAAACTTGTGTACAGTGGATCACCTCCGGCGATTTCGCGTTTGGGATTGGGCATGCGGGTTGTATGACCAGATTGGATTGTAGATTCTGATGTCGCCTTCAGTAAAATTCAATCGGGTACAACCAGCTTCCTGCTTACCGGACTACTTCGGAATTGCACCCGCATGCTTTAGGTTGAGATAGTTGTTGGCAAGATCATCGGTACATATGAGAGAAGTCTCTGTGTCGAATATGGTGGCTTCGTTCTGCCAAATGGAGTCAATTAACAACAGTTAAAAGGTCTAAAATTTGGACAGACCTTCTCGTCGAGAGTGACCGAATACGCGTCACAATAGACCTTGCCTCGGAACTTCACCCAACGAATAGGAGCAATAAAATCTCCGTTCTTCAAGCGGGAGAGTTCGTTCACATAATAATGAGATATCCCGGCGTCGAACATGGGACTCAAACAATCAAGATCCATGTCTTTACGCCATTTTTGTGCGTGCCAGATTTCACGAATAATTCCATCCTCAGGGATTTCGGGATAAACATGTATGAGCTTCCGGGTCGTCGGATTCGACCAATCCTGTATCCACAGATATGAGGCATTATCATGAGTGATTAAAATCACTGACCTGGGCGATAATTGCTCGAGGATCATTCATAAAAAAGACGTTGCCAAGTGGAGAAACGCAGGGAATGGAAGGAATTCCAATGTCGGACCGAATATTCTTTTGAACCCGGCGCAAACCATCAAAAGAGGGAACATCTTTGCAGCCGGCTTCTTTCAAAATCCAAAGAAAAACACGCATTAATGAACTTGAGATGCGCAATCGGGGAAGATTATCCAAAGTGTCGAGTAAAAACATCTATGAACTTGACATTGAGTCATATTTTCAAATTAGAAACATTGCGTACCATTTTCGAAGGATACGGGAACCATTCTGGACTCGAATGGGCTTGATCATGTTGGCCATCGATGCTGCTGCGTTCCGGCTCTTCGATGCCTTGGGAAACAGTGAAACTCAGTCAGGAGAGGTCTAAAATCATGGATTGAAAATGCTAGGCTCTAGCCACCGCCGCCACAAAAGTGCGATGGAAGTGCGGCGAGTGCAAGCCTCGAGCACCACCATCAGCAGGACCCCTGTCCTGCCGATGACGTAGTGCAACTTCCATATTTGGACGAAAACGAACCATCTCGCGACACTCACCTGCAGCGCGGATGATTTCTGCAAGGAAGTCTTCCTCCTCGTCAACATTGAGTATCTGGCCCGCCACATCTTCGTCCCCAAATCCGAGCTGCCTGGCTGCTTTCTCGGGGTTCCACAAACCAAAGGCGCCTACTTGTTCGCGCAGTCTTCCAATCTGGATGTCGCTGTCGTCGGCTGGGTCTCCAGCGCTAAAGTCGGCGCCATTTACTGCATAGTCATCCCAGAATTCCCTCTTAGCAAGACTGGGCCCATTGGAGGAAGTCATGCTGTGGACCGGTCCTCGCACATTGGATGCTGCCGCAAATGTTAACTCCCGCAAGTCTCTGGTCGCAGATTCGGCAAGCCGTTCTCGTTCCCGCTCCTCTGCCTTTCTCTTTGCGTCCTCTACAAGCTCCGATGCTTTCTTATGGTCATCGGACTGCAAATGCTTCGCACCACTCTGCGGAAATATCCATAGCCGAAGACCTTCGGGAACACCGGCGGTGCAGACTTTGCACTGAACCTTTGTCTTGTTGTCATTGAATCTGAATACTGGACACTTCTTGAGCACTCTATGCTCTGCACCGTCTCAAGATTCACCTTCTTCTGAGAGGGCTGCTCCAGATCCTCTGGGCGGCATCGGGCAAGAGCGGATGCACAGCAGTGATGGACCTTGTCGAGTTCCTTAAAATATTTCGAATTCGCGAAAGATAATGGCCTTGGCATCTTTCTCATGCTGATTTGCCGGTGATACAAGCGCCGGCGACGCGTGGCCTCGCCTTAAAAACCCTACGCAAGACTCGCAAAATTTTGTCACCATGTGCTGGTACCCCTCTGGACGACGATTCTCTCAGTGATGTCTTTGGTGCAATGGCTCAAAGCTCACCCATCGCCCCTCCCCGTGGCGAGAAACGCCTCCACAGCACTCTCGATGGCGATGGCGACAGCGATGACAACATCCTCGACAATGGCAGCGGTGCCCCCCAAATCCCTGTTACCGTGAATGAAAATATCTCTGCGGCAGCTACCCGGTACATGGAACGCAAACGCCTCAAGCCTGACCAGAAGGCCGAGGTCAATGCCTTCCTTCATGTCAGTCGTTTCCCTCATTTAATATTTCTTACTGATATATTGTTTCAGGATCCCGCCTCGATTCGGGAGGTGAAGCTCTTGGTTAACCTCATGGTCGTGCAGTCCCAGATCGATAAAATCATCACTACCACCGCTCCGTGGCAGCCTTCGGAGGACCTTCTTGTGGGTCTTCACCTTAATCGCATTCAGCTACTGATTTCCACTAGAAAAACATCGATCACTCTGCTGCCGCTGTCCTCCTGTCCAGTAAAATTCGCACCTACAAAGGCACGACACCCACAAATATTGTCGTCGTGAGTGTCCATACTATTTCTCTTTAGTCCTTCACGCAGACGGTTATACAGGAGATTTTAAAGAAGTATAGGTTCGATCTTCCGGCTGGCATCGAGCACAACCCGGCCGATTTTAGCAAGGTTATCGGCGCTATCCAAGAGGCTTTGACTCAGAAAAGGTCGAAGTTCAAGAAACTCGTGAGTGACTTGCCGTCCAGTATTCACTCGACATTAACTGTTTATATTCAATCAAGATCATCCACAGCCTCAAGCCGCACGACCACAAGAGTGTCGAGAATGCCCCCAAGGCGAACCAGCTCAACATCTTCCAGCTTACGACAGCGTTTGTGGACGGGACCCGTTGTTCTGTCAGTGTACCTGTTTGTGCTCGTGTTGCTCTAATGGTAAGCTATATTCTCGGACACGAAAATTAACTTTCCTCACTTCTTCACCTAGCGCAAGGTCTATCTCAAGGAACCCGGGAAGAGATTCTGGGATGCCGTGGACGAGGATTTAGTGAAGATTCGGAAGAAGGCGGGCGGGGATAGCAAGAAAATCATTCGGTCAGTCGCCTCTGCTTCTTCTGCGTCAATGTTTTACTTATTTGTCTTCTTACAGTGCTTTCCGTCACATTCTCGAGAACGATCAAGAGGGCCATGGCGTCACCGACTACGATCTCCGGGCTGAGGACGAAACTGTCGATGGGTACCAGCAGGAGATTGATGAGGTGATTGATGCGAACCTTGCGGACGCGGCGTCCACTGTCTAGTTTCGCCCCTTTGTTCGTTTGCGTCTCGCTCAATACAAGTGATTTCGTGGTATCTTCGGATTTGTTGTGAGTATATTAGGTATGAACCACAAATACGTAGGGAAAAAAACCAGATGAAGGATTCTCTGTCAGCCAGCTACGCTACCCAGCTGGGACTCAGCAGAACTGGGTCCCGCATGGACCCATTCAAGACGTCGGCTGGTGGCCAGTATTGTGTGGGATGGCGACCAGCTGCTTTGGTCATGCGGTGAATTTTTTTGAAGTCCGATCCGAATCGCATAGATTCATAGTGCTGGGGCCCACCGGCACCTCAGCTGCGTTGCTCAATGGCAGTACATATCACTCCGTTCTCGGACTCAGAGATTCCAGCGATTATGATTCCGAACGGATCGGTGGTGCAAAGATAAAGAAGGTGCAAGAGCGCATAAGAGGGGTCGAATATATATTTTTGGACAAAGTGTCTATGGTGTCGTGCAGCGCGCTGTATAGCATCAGTGCTAGGTTAGCCCATTCTTTAGGTGAACCGAACGAACCGTTCGGAGGCCTTAACGTCATTTTTGCGGGCGATTTCGCGCAATTACCACCTGTGAGCGCTAAGGCTTTGTATAGCCCTGACTCTGCAGTGGCTCCAATGATACACGGAAAGATGAGCATATTGGATCAGAAAAATACTATAGGCAAAATAATTTGGCAGCAGATTACAACGGTTGTACTGTTAAAACAAAACATGCGTCAGACTGCCAACACTCCCGACGACGAAAAATTCCGGACTGCCCTAAACAACATGCGGTTTGCGTCTTGTACAAAGGAAGACCTGCAGTACTTGCAAAGTAGAACTATAGGCAAAGGCCCTAACAGACCGACCTTTGCGCGGCCTGAATTCCGAGGTGTTTCTATTATAACGGCTTTTAACGCTCAAAAGGATAAAATCAACGAATTGGGGACGGCCAAATTTGCGAGAGAGCATGGACAAGCCTTGACAACCTTTTATTCTGACGATTCTGTCGCTGTTAATGCGGGCGATAGCGAAAGAAAGCCAAAGGACGTACGGAAACGGAACACGGTTAAGGCGAGGAAAATTATACCTGAACATCGTCAGCAGCAGCGGTGGGATGCACATCCTTGCTTTGCGGGTGAACATATACCCGGAAAATTGAATATATGCTTGGGATTGCCTGTCATGATAAAAAACAACGACGCGACAGATTTATGTATTACCAAAGGTCAAGAAGGTAAAGTGGTGGGATGGCAAGAAGCCGTTGGCAATCGTGATCAGAAAGTCCTGGACACTTTGTTCGTCGAGTTGATTTCGCCCCCTAAAACCGTACAGATTCGGGGCCTTCCAGACAATGTTGTCGCTTTGCCCAAAGCATCCAAAAAAATATGGTGTACGTTACCTGATGATAGAACGATGCAAATATCTAGGGAACAGGTTTTGGTGCTGCCGAACTTTGCCATGACTGACTACGCTTCTCAGGGTAAAACGAGAGACATAAATGTAGGAGTTTGGCGATCTTCTCCGTCGACTGGATGTTTGACGGGGCCTTGAAGTCGATCTCGGGGGGCCATTCAACGAGCTTGACGCCGTGATTGCACATCATCTTCTCCTCGAAGTTGAGGTACTCAATACGGAGCTTTGTCTTGCCGGTAACAGTATCTAAAAATATTATATCGGTTTTCAGGAATGTAAATCATCGAAGCAGAGTGGGTAAAATTACGGAGGCCAGCAGTCAAGAGACGCACAACCTCCCCACGGTTTTGGAGGAACGGCCCCTCTTCTGCTGCAGCACCATTTGACTTGGGCCGCGAGAACGCCTCGAAGGTACTTGCGAGGGCGGTCGACGACATCTTGAGGGCGCTGGAGCAAAAGTCGAGCGACTCGGTGCTCCCCATGCAGACAGGGACGATGGTGTCGTTGACGTTGGAGCCAGCGACAACAAGGATCCCACGGGCCCCAGTGCGCTCCTCGAGTTTGATAAGCTTGAATATTGGTTAGCTACCACAGAAACCACGGGTCTTCCGTGTTTAAGTATTTTGCATTGCCTTTCTGGGTATCAGGCACATGAACACCGTGTCCATCCCGTTGGAGGCCAGTGTGTGCCTCGATGGGTCGACGAGGCGGGACGATTCCAGCTCCATTGAGCGCTGGTGTGTGCCTCGACGGGTCGACATATGGACGACTCCCGCTCCACTCAGTGAGCGCTGTGTCCGCCCCGTTAGAGGCCCAGTGTGCGCCTCGACGGGTCGACATGGGAGCGATTCCCCCCGCTCCACCTTCACGGGTGGACACTCTGAACATGGTAGCCACTTTGCGTTGCAGCCATTGGAGCCATACCATGGCAAAATGATGTTGCGATGCTCGATGGCTCCACCCACCAAAATTAGCCACTGGTGGCTGCCACAGCCATCTGACATCATTTTTGGCAGGCGGAGCCACCAGACAACGCAACGTCATTCAGCCATTGGATGGCTCCAATGGCTGCACCGCAAACTGTCTAGTGTCCAGCGAAATTTTCATCGGTAATTGATGAACCATTTCCATATTGCTGTTAGCCTCAACCAGTGCCAGACTCCACATTGTCTCTCAGAGATCCCTATGCCTCATCGTATCCGACCTTCTGCTCACCCCCACCGACGGCGCACGTTCTTCTCCTGTGCCTCGTTTCCTCCAGCTTACGATTTCCGCAGATGAGGCAATGCCTAGATTGGATTATGCAATTTCTAAGGTAGGCGACATCCGCATCCATCGAGTCACGTGGAACGAATCAGCGGCAATCGGGAATCGAGATGTCCTCCGTTTGATCATCTCCCTGGATAATTCCCTCAGATAGGACCCCAAGCCCAGGCCTGAGCCCAGGCCCGTGCTTGACAGCCAGCTTTGGCGGGCTTTCACGTCATTAATGATGACCGGCCCAAAAGTTGAACCAGATCGCGTGAGGTTGGAAAGAAAAGAGGAAGGAAGGGAAATAAATTAAAAGTCCATGGCTGTAGCAAGAGGTAACTCGTAATTATAGGGATTATCGTCCACAAATATATCACAGCTTCTACCCTTCTCCGTGTCCGCTTCACCGCCCTTGAGTTACATCCAGCAGATGGACTGATCTCAAGCATATCTGAACAGATCTGAGCATACCTGCCCAGACGGGATTCTCACGAGCTTAATGAGCGATTTTTTTTGGGACGCATTGCCCAAGGATACAGCTTCAGGCCCATGAGGCCTGGTTAGTCCAGGCCAATCATATTTTCAAACACCGTGGTATTACGTCCGACTACGAAAATCATGGTCAGTTCCACGTGACTGATGCGTGACAGTAACGTGGGAAAGCGCCAAATGTTGGGCTGCTGAACCTTTTTTGTTTTGTGTACCTCTCTGGAGGGACGGAAATATTTTTCATCAATTTCTGTTTCATTTTCGTGGGATTAAAGCTGTGAGACGGTGGTGGCCAGCAAGGTGAAGTGGTTCTGGGACACTGAGGGTAATAATTGAGCTCCAGGATGAGAAGGGTAGGTGAATGAACCCACTAAAATAATGCAGCCCGTGACAACATCTCAGAATCCTGATATGCCTGACGAACCGCGTCAACAACCATAACTGCGGATTGACGTCACATCAAGAGCCGCATCCTGGGATTAAAGCTGCGAGACATGGAGCTTGTGCAGACCCGAGAAAGCAGGTGTTGGCCAGGAAGGTGACTTGGTTCTGGGACACCGAGGGTAATAATTGAGCTCCAAGATGAGAAGGGTAGGTGAATGAACCCACTAAAATAATGCAGCCAGCGACAACATCTCGGAATCTTGACATGCCCTACGAGCCGCGCCAACCATAACTGCGGATTGACGTCACATCAAGAGCCGCGTCCTGGAATTAAGGCTGCGGGACATGGGGCTTGCGCAGACCCAAGAAAGCAGGCACTGGCCAGGAAGGTGACTTGGTTCTGGAACACAGAGGGTGATAATTGAGCTCCAGGATGAGAAGGGAAGGTGAATGAACCCACCAAAATAATGGAGCCCACAACAACATCTCGGAATCTTGACATGCCCAATGAACAGCGCCAACCATAACTGCGGATTGACGTCACATCAAGAGCCGTGTCCTGGGATTAAAGCTGCGAGACATGGGGCGCGCGCAGACCCGAGAAAGCCGGTGGTGGCCAGCAAGGTGAAGTGGTTCTGGGACGCTGAGGGCAATAACTGGGCTCCAGGATGAGAAGGGAGGTCCACTAAAATGTGTCCTGGAAATAAGGTGTGGTTCTGGGTCCCCGAGGGTAATTGTTGTGGGCACCTATTGACCTGCAATGGCATCCTATATATATGGTTGCTGCACTGCCACCCGGCCCCGGACTTCCGCTAAACCGGCTTTTAACAATTAGCCGCAGCTCAGCGCGCTCAGCCGTCGGCGGCCGACAATCACGCATCAGCGGAGCGAGTCCTCCACCAGACACTCTTCGTCTTCCACCGTCGCCCACCGTCGCCACACTCCCTGCTTGCGAGGTGCGGCATCCGACATCTTGCTACGGGGTTGCTTTTCTGTGTCAGAATTATTAGTTTCCCACCTGTCATCCTCATTGCGGCATCCTCCTCGATTAACCGTACTACTGCATATATATACTCGTCATCACAAAAAGTAACCGGACATTTGGTTTTTAACAGCATATGACCTGAATTTTAACCATTCTCGGTGGCTAGATTCTCAATCTACAGCATATTTGGCATAGAATGTTACATTAAAACCTCCAGTGCAGCAGCTTATACCGAGTGCAATATTAAATTTTGGAAATGATCGAAAATTGATGGTATTTGCTTTTTAAGCAATGTTCCGATGGTAATTCTGGGTATCCGAGTATCTGATAATTAGCCTTAGGTCAGCTGGAACCCACACAGAAAATTTAAACAGTGGGAGGATGTTCTCAATCCTTCTGTGAATAAACTAAAAAGTAGCCAAAATCACCCCCTTCATCAAAAAATGATTTAAATTTCGATTTTCGCAGCAACGAAAGTATACAAGAAGCTAATTTTTGGTGCCCCATGTTGAGGTATGCCTCTGTGTCAATTACCAACCAAAAAAGTGCTAAGAGTTGTTGTATACTGCGGAGGTACGCCCTGTCCGGTTACTTTTTGTGATAACGAGTATATATATCTGACTCTGCTCGCACGCTTGTTGCGTATTCACGATATTCTATTAGACAGGTTGCGCAACTGCCATTCGAGCCAACAAATGGGTTTTTTGCGTGCGCAAACTGACGGCCAATGGCTAAAATGGCTTCGGCGCCTGGATAGTAATGTGAGTGGATTGGGTGCTTATGAGCATATAGCGCTAGCCCAAAAAGACAATTTTACATGACAATATTTTGATTCCTGGATAGACTCGTGACTAGTCTGCCAAGTACGGCAGATCTTAGTGCAAGCACTATGCCGTAGGCAGACTGGTACAACTTGGAGTGATCACAAGGGCTGAACGCGGAATTTGAAATTTTTTCTTTTCATTGTCCTGGGCTCAATTTTGACTATTTTTTTCGGTCCAAGCTATGAGTAGGGATGAACTCCTCCCAGCTTCACTTCTGTCTCCTCAGAATTTTCGATTTTTGCGCTGAGAGTCTGCGCGCGAGGAACGATTTAAGCGACAAATCTATCTGCGGACCGAGATCACCGGAATTGATGTCATCGGCGTCATTCGGCAACACTCATAAAATTCAAACTCCGGGCTCAGCCCTTTTGGCGATCTCGAGTTGTACCAGCCTGCCTATGGCAGAGTGCTGGACCGTGCTAGTGGTCGGCTTCCCCGCCTGAAACGGCTGGAAGTTGGCGGTGATTACTTTGGCGCTCGAAAAGTGCATGACCTACATAGATAGCTAGCTGCTCCCTTCGAACATGACGTTCCAGCAAAATTTAACCACCGGCGAACGGAGATAATGAATACACCAGAGTCGAGAAACCTCAGTGGGTATGGATTTTCCCCCAGAATTCATTCAGTTCATCAGAGCTGTTTTCTTCGGGAAGGACACGCCAGCTGCATTAAGCCACAGAAAGGCGAAAACTTCCGAGAGCGAGCAATAAATTGAACCAATCTGTTACACGTTCGAACATCATACCGCAACTCCTCTCCTTGAGCACCACCCAATCGAACTACCACGCCTTGGTCCAGCTGCTGTAGCTGTTCCTACTTGCCCGGTCGAACTCTGGCGGCCAGCCAGTTTAGAGGGTGTCCTGCGCTGTTGCCTCTGTATGTATGAGGCACTCAGCCATCCGTCCCTCCGCCTCCGCGATCTCCAGATCTCGCTCCATGGGTATAGGCCAGGTGGGTGGGGGAAAAAACGGAACAGCGACGCGCTTAGCAAGTCGTGGAAGCATGCAGAGAGACTGAGTACTCACCGCTGAAGAGCACTTAGCTTGCGGACAAGCCGCAAAACCCATACATACGAAACCAGAATCGAAGCTGCAAGAACGCGCAGGTTCCCCTCGGAAGTACGTCCATCATCGTCACTCATTCCCCCACTCCTCCCAGATCCAGCAGAGCGGCACCTTCGCGGCGGAAGTTTCTCCACCATCGACTCACTTGCAATGCGAGCCTCTTCGTCCTTTTTGTTGACTTAATTCAAGAAATAAAGGGACATGATCTAGAGCACGATCACCTCACGTAGACAAGACATGAAGAAAATTGAATACATGGAGGACAGGCGACAATCGCAAAGCCAACGGGTGGGAGAAATCTGAACAGCGACGCGGTTAGCAAGTCGTGGAAGCATGCAGTGAGGCGGGGTACTCACCGCCGAGGAACTTTGAACTTGCAGACAAGCCGCAAAACCCATACACACGAAACCAGAATTGAAACACACAAACACACGCAGGTTCCCCTCGGAAGTACGTCCATACTTCCGGTCGAGGTTCCCCAATGTCCACATGGGACCGTGGATCGACGTCGGACCTGAAGCCCGAGTAGTCTGCGGGGGTCAACAACGCCGGATTCCGTGGCACCGGCTGTGGTGGAGACGCCTCCCAGTGTCCTTTCAACCACCCACGTCACCAGAGCTGGACGGCGTGAAGGGACACCAGTCCAGATGGCACGTTTCAGATTCATCAGCACTCACGAGGGTTGTCCCGCCGGTTTGCTATCCCGCATCCCTTTAGGTCCCCGATCGCTGACTATCTTCTCAGCTTTTATGCAGATTGAACGCCCCTCAGCGTTGCGAGGTGCGTGGCTCGATTCTGGAGACGCTGTCTCTTGGGCACGGCGAGAGCTCGAGTCGAAGTCGGAACTGAAGGACATGTGAGACAATGCATTAGGCAGGGAGGAGAACTCACTGTCGAAAAGTTTGATGACTGATGATACAGTTAGGATAATCGAGGTAACGACCGATCCAAGATTCACCAAGTATGTGGGCGGGGACACCTAAATGGAACGGGGGCAGTGTGCAAAGGGGCTGGGGGCAGTAGGGATAAGCTTCGGAAAGCTTTCCAGTGGCGACTCGGTAGAGCTTTTAAGGTAGGCGACATCCGCATCCATCGAGTCACGTGGATGATGGTGTGACGCCGCCTTCCCGCCCTCTCTAGTCGGGGGCGTCGGGTCAGAGATACAAAGTAAAACCACAGAAAGATTCTGTTTAGGTGTAGGAAGGATTGTGTGGTTTCAGAATAGCAATATATCACTTCACTTCACTCTCTTTATAAAATAACGTGTGTCCGTCCGTCCGAAGCTTTTTAAGCTCCGCTGATATATTACTTGGCAGGTGATTCCCGAGCGCTCTCCTCCCACCGGCTCACAGGCAATCAGCATCCGGCACGCGGCAACACGTCACGTTGACGTCATTCTTCCAGCAAACTTGACAGACATGACAGGTATCAAACTGGCCGCGGCGAACTATAACTTTGACAGACACTGCCCTGGCGCTAATTTTGACAGATGTCTCTCACCCCATCGAAACAAAGGCGGCACGCGGCCAACATGTTCCTCCTGGTGTCAAATGTAATCAACCGCTGGAAAAAATTAACAGATACAAAAATTAACAGATGTCCTACAGATAAGTTCAATTTGAAAAACCTTCACCTCTTGAGGTCAGAATTTAATGGTAGGGTCGAAAGGATCCTTTGTGGACCTCACAATGAATACTCGAATCGACTAAGCTTAATTCAACGAAGTCAGACAGATAAACTCCAGTTTTTGTTGCTGTGTAAAATTTCAACTCATTGGTGATTTCCCCTGGATTTGGAACAAACACCTTCGACAGAATTGAAATTACATTCGAAAGAGAACAGAAATACACCAAATCCTGCGCAGTGAATAGCCAACCTAATTAATTCAACACAGCTCAATTCAACCAAATGGACCATAGATTTGACTGGTACGTTACCCTTGAAGAGTAAATAACTTTCACAAAAGGGGATGGGAGGCCGCGAAGCGGCCGACCAGTCCCTTGTATTCTCAAAAAATTGTTAACCCTTGATTTTTTTCAAAGTGTTCAAAACATGTAAGGAAGGACAAATACATTTTGAGGTTGAAATTATGGCGCTTCCCAAAAAGGAAATTATGTGATCACGTGATCACGTGCCACTCACCTTTGTCGCCGTTTCCTCCCATTGCCACCCTCATATACACCAATTTCTGCGTGTTAAACCATTCTAAACAACTTACAAAATGCCCATAAAGAAAGGAATGGCAAAAGCTAAAAATCTCGGGGCTTTTGCTGTCAAGGTCGGTGTCCGACAAAGAAAGTACAATTCTACCATCGAAACTCAATTTCTTGGCAGAGAAAAAATGCAGACAGCGAGAGCGACGACGAACATACCAAAAAAAAGCCACGCATGGCCCCACCCGATGTAAATTCCTCAGATGAGGACTGTGCCACTCGAGGCACTTTCGACGCCAACATTGACACTGAATCAGACCCGGAAGGGGATGAAGACGAGTCCGACCTTGAAATTGAGGAGGACGACGACGTTCTACACCACAAAGACACAGCAGACCTACAGAAATCCTCAAGAAAATAATCTATTCGGAGCCCGACTTTCAAGGCCAGAAATCCATGCTGGAAGAGCACTGTGAAAAGCGTGGGTATGAAGTCATTTTCTTCCCAAAATACCACCCCGAGCTCAATTGCATTGAGCAATGTTGGGGTTATGCGAAGCGCATCTATCGTATGTTTCCGGCATCATTGACGGAAGAAGATTTGGAAAAGAATATGCTTGCTGCCCTTGATTCAATTCCTCTTGAATTGATGCGCCGCTTTGCGACTCGGTCTTCGAGATTTGCTGATGCGTACTTTCACGGTTTGAATGGTGCAGATGCAGCGTGGGCTAATAAGAAGTACCGTGGCCATCGGAGACAGACCCGGGCCGAGGTAGACCGACGTAGTAGACTGGTCTTTCCCACTGCCATGCCAGCGTAGCGCATTTTCTCGTTAACATTGAATACATTCATATTCCATCTACAAATCATGAACAATGGCGCCTCCAACGACGAACAAGCTCTCAAGGAGCGCCTCGTACGAGACCTCCAAGACACTGTCGAGGATTTCAAGAGGGGTCGGAGCACTCGTGCCCAAGCCGACTCTCGCCTCCAGGCTGTCCTCCAGCAAGGATGTGCGGCCCTCGGTCGTGCCTACGATGTCTCACTCCTCGGGCCGTACAAGATCCAGCTTGATGCGCACGAACAGGACACCACGCAAGCGCAAGGCAGAGGGAGAACACTCCATCGACCCAGCTCGACGAGCAACGCTCCTCATGCGCCTCAGCGACCCACCGGCCAACACACTGGCGGACAGGATAGAGTTCGACTCCCTTCAATCGGAGGATGGTATGGAGGCCGAGCTCCCTTCCCACAGCAACAGGGAGCATCAGCCTTCCCGGGGCCGCTCAGACTTGGGCCGCGATCGCGCTCACGCTCAGCTCCCCGTCGGTCTCGAACCCCCCGTCGTTCCCGCTCCCGCTCCGTTAGACGACGGGACTCTCGCTCTTGCTCCCCGCATCGAAATCATAGGCGCCGCAGACACAGCCCCAGTAGCAGTTCGGACAGTTCCAGCTCTTCGTCCACTGCGCACAAGCACAGGAAACCTCGTCTGGATACGTCCAGGCTGGGATTCAGCGCGAACGCGCTCATTGCGCATGCTGCCCTCCCAACGCACAAGCGCGCAGTCCTCGAAGCAGTCGAGAACTACTCACGAGACTCCAAGGAGGCTCTCCGCCTCATCCGCAATCACGCTGGGTGCCCACCATTCACAGAGACAGGATGGAGGGGCTTACTTGAAGGGAACTACGTCGACCTCGACCATGTCTCCCGCGAGCTTTTCGGACGCGGGATCGCAAGCCTCGGCGATTGGATCACCGTCTGGATGGCCTTCCAACGCGCCGTCAATTTCGCGTTCATTAACCGTGAACAAGAACTGGTCACTTACTTCCAATACATCCAAGGTCTACTTGCACAAACTGGACCCGAACTCGCTCACAACGTTATTGGATGTGACAAGGCCATACGCACCTTCGTCGGAAGCTCCAGAAGTACCTTGTTCGACGATCTCCATCTCTTCGCCCAGTTCGACCGCTCATACCTCACACCCGGCATGGTCAACTTCAAACCCGCCCACAACACCTCTCGAGGTCAATTCAGTGCCGGCGGTGGACGCGAGAGAAAGTCTAAAAAGTCGGGGAAGAAAGAAGTCTGTCGGAACTGGAATTTCGGCAACTGTACCGATGACGGGAGTTGTCCCCGCATCCACCTCTGCTCCAAATGCAACGGCAAACACCGAAAGAACGATTGTCCGGACTCTTCCAAGTGATCCTCGGCTTCCTGCTGGGCCTATTGATTTTACCCTTTTCACTCGTTCGGCGTTTGCAGGCGGATGGTTGTACGACGACGACTCACCGGACCTGGAGGAGCAAGCTACTCCTCCAGACACATTCCTTCCACGATGCTTCCGCGGCTTTGGCTGGCATGCGCGCTCGCCAACGTCGAGTCATACTGCGCATTGCACCGAATCGACTCTCCTAGACAGACGCTTCAACGGGGAAGCTCGTTCCTCGCTTGTTGAACCCAGGATCCATTTACCGTATATTCAACCCAAATATCCGCGAGATCGAAGCAAAATTGCTGGGTGACCCGTCAACCCGTCGACGGACGGGTACGGGTAGACTCGTAACTGGGCGCATGAAAGCGAGTTTCTGGATCAGCCGGAGAATCGGGGTCACAAGCTCCTCCAATAAGACCGCCTCAGGGCGTAGATCGGAGCGACTCTACACCCCTGTTTGGGGGGAACGGGGGGGGCGGGCCCGGGCGAATATAAGTACACCAGAGCCTTACCAAAACAAAGAGAACGAGAAATGGAAAAGTTATCCACAGCCCCCGCTCTCAGTCCATTCCGGCCTCTGATTCCCAATGGCACTGATCAGATGATGTTTACCGGGTCTGACACATGTATGTACATTTCTGTAAGCTCTTGCCTTCTTTGAGTGCGCTTCTCGGCGATGTGGGTCGCATAGAGTCCACTCGGGTAGCCTGGATGAATGTGAATGAAATCGAAATATACAAAGTTCAGAAAGGTAACAACATCGGATTAATGGTTGGTACATATGCTTCTGGGTGCCTCTTCAACTTGATTTTTTGTTCTGATGATTGCAAAAGGTATTTCAAGGCAATTTCTTGACCGAGTTTTTGATCGCCAGGATGATCAGTCTATTTTTTCTCACTTATTACGCTACATGGCTGAAAATATCGTCAGATCTTCGAGAGTATCGTTGGGAGAGCTACAGACAAAGTATCTCAAAATTCGAGAAAGAACAAAAAGAAAGCTTTGACTTCAAAAAACTTTCAAACCTCTTGCCATTTTTGAAGCAATATCGAGGGAAGGGGCATGGCGATTACTAAGAACACTGTATGATCGTATGATTGCACTGAAGTATTCAAACCCCTCTGTCGCAAAAAAGCATTGCAGGGCCAAAGCGTTTGCTATGTGCCGGAAGATGGGGGTCACATGGAATTTTGGTTTCTTGAACCACTGCAATGTCAGCCGACGAGTGCAGTCCAGAAAATGTTTGATAGCTGCTTCGAGTTGTACCTGAGTTCATGTCAGACTACGAATACAACAGTCAGGTTTGGATGAACAGTGTATTTATAAATGTGCATGACATGGCAAACAAGAGTGACGACGGCACTCAAAGCAGTCCAAAGCTCTATGGTGGAGGTCATGATCACCTAGTCACCGCATGCTAATGTTTGAAATTTTGCGGCTTCAAATTTGATCCCATTTCTTATCCCTCATACAAATGTGCTCTGTTTCAACGTCCAACAAGATCTGTAAGAGGGATTCTTATTTACTGCAAAACTGAGTGAGCAAAAAAAGGTTGCCGGCCGATTTGGCCACATGCATGTATTATATTGAAAAAAGCTCTGTCAAAGCCGTAAATAGATGCAAAATGACGCTACAGATTTATACTCATCCACCGGCCTTTCTAAACGCAAGCTTGCTGGGCTCATTGAGCCAAATTCAAGTCCATAATACATTCAAAAGTACGCCTAAAATCCCTCCAGAGGTACACTTGATTCAAAAAAATTTCTCCGGCCAATTTGGCCACTAAATTTTGGTAGCGGTGACTAGGGATGAGATGTCTTATGTGTTCAAACGATTTTTTCGGAGCAATTTGCGAGTATGGTGGACGTTCAATATACAGTGGTGATCGATTTATGTGCACTATGGTGGTTCACCACATTGGGGCTAGAGACTGACTCTGGACAACTTGTGGAGGTGAAGGATAGACAAACAGAAGGTTTCCTGACCACTCTTGGAATTGCCAAAAGAAGGAAATTTCCGCTCAGTCCCTGATTTTCTGACCCCTCCAGGAACCAAGTGTTTTGGGGGGACCGTGGGAAGAAACTGAGTATATACCATGAGAGGCCTGCTAAATAGAGCAGATTCACATTTTGAATTGTGTGATTTCATGCACCCAATCTCTCGGAAAGTAGGCGACAAGTTGGCCATTTGACTCAAAATGCTCGAAAATTAGCTAAAAACCTCAAAAATAGCCAGCTTGTGGCCTACTTTTTGAGGCATTGGCTGTATCAAATCACTCAGTTCAAAATGCGAATATGGTCTATTTAGCAAGCCCTTTCAAAATGGCTATGGCCGACCCGATGGCTGTTTTTCTCTAGTTATTTTTTAAAACTTGCATTTCATCCAAGGCAGAAGGTGCCATCGTAGTAGCCCATAACAACCGAAGGCCACAATCCCGGAAAACACTCGAAAATGCTAGCAAAAATTCAAGCTCATCCATTTCTCCTCTTCAAAACAGTTTTTGGACGGAAATTTGACCAGGCGGTGCCGTTGTAACATCTAAGAACAATTTGGCGGGTAACAGCGACCTCCACATCCATTTCCACAAAAAATTTCCAGCAATCAAATTGATGCTGATGGCCGATCACAAGCTCTCTATTTATTCTAATTCTTTTCGGCGGCCACAAAAATCGTTACCGAGACTTCTGAAAATTGAGACTGAATGCATAGGAAAGCACCCCACTTCGTTCTTCGAAGAAGAGGGTGGGTGCTTTCTAACTCCGTGATGCCGCTTCAAGATAGGTTTACCACGAATAGAGTGAACAGAAGCAGGGTGCCTTCCCTGTGCATTCACAGAAGTGGGGTCATGCATTCACAGAAGGAAGGTGCCTTCTCATGCATTCACAGAAGCAGGGCACCTTCTCATTCACAGAAGCGGGGTGCCTTCTCACACATTCACAGAAGCGGGGCGCCTTCCCATTCACAGGAGCGGGTTGCCTTCTCACGCATTCACAGAACCGGGATGCCTTCCCATTCACAGAGCAGGGTGCCTTCCCATTCACAGAAGTGGGGCACCTTCCCATTCACAGAAACGGGGTGCCTTCCCATTCACAGAAGCGGGGTGCCTTCTCATGGATTCACAGAAGCAGAGCGCCTTCCCATTCACAGGAGTGGGGTTCCTTCTCATGCATTCACAGAAGTGGGGTGCCTTCCCATTCACAGAAGCGGGGTGCCTTCACATAGAAGTGGGGGTATAAATATGGTCCGTACCAGAGGAGCCAATTGAATTGTCGAGCCGATCCCTGGTGACCGATTGACAGGACAGAACACCTCCAGCCAAAGAAAAATCCGTGGGATATTCGCTAGAGCGGCATGTCATCTGCTCATAAGAATCCCGAGATTTATAGATTTAAGGATAATAAAGCAAGAAGGCCGACAAGCGGCATGGCCCGGTAACGAAAGACATTGGACTAAACTAATCTTATGCTTGTAATTGAAAAGGAAATAAGAAATAGGTTCATGATCAGAGCCGCAACTTCATGAACTGTGTCCAATTTTTGAAAATCAAACACATAGGGACAACAAGCGGGAAGTTCCGAGAGGACCAGAATCTTTTGAAGGGCTGAACCAATGTGCAGCATTCGGAAAATTTGAAAATAGTGGTCATTCCCGCTACCGTAAGGTACAAGTTCTTAGGGCGACCTAACTTCAGCCACTCGCAGAGCATCACATTTTTGCTTTTTATGGAAGGTAGCCATCACATTTTCGTCAGCTGTTTTTGCGTAATCCCCAAAATTGTACGTCTTCCAGGCCCAAAGTCAACGTTTCAGATCACAGATCATTTTGGAATCCGCTCTTGACTCCCATGTCGCCCTCTGCTACCTTGTGCAATGTACCGCTCTCCTCGCCCATCGATCCTAGCTCTGAATGTTCTTTGCTGTCTCTTGACTGGGTCCTATCCTCTGGAGTCTCAGCATTTCAATCTGTTGTTTCTGGACGGCTTACTCTTCCAACGGTTGACTTGTAATGTTCCATGCACATGAAGCTCCGTGTGTGCTCGGGTCTCCCTTATGACCTTGTTCTTGGCCGGAATTGGTTGTTCACTCTTCCACATGCATCCTTTGTTCTCTCTTCGGGTCCCATTGTGCCAGGAACGTCGGCAATCAAGTCTCCATCATTATATATTCTATTTGATGGCTGACCACTTTATATAAACCCCCCCCCCCCCCCCACCCCCCTGCCTTTAATGTCGGCACTCCAGGTCCTGCCTGTGATCTCAACGGCGCGATGACGGCGCCCGACAAGGGATCTCATTATAAGCGTCCGCCTCATCTTTACACGACTTGATGTTAACCTATTACCCAGCTCTGCTGCGGCCTTGTATTTTCGCCGAGCTTTCCTCATGTCAATACCCATCTACCTCTGCTTGTTTACCATCCTATGACCACATTCTATGACCTCATTCAATATTATTTGTGGTATTTTACTTAGCCATCATACCCACTCCTATATCTCTGTATTCCATTCAGATTTGCCATCACTTAAGAGGTCTCTTGAGCTGCATGCTATACCAACTTCTAGTATGAGTTTAACGCAATGCAACATATTCTCTGGGATCATATTGCGATGGGAGCTTGTGCAAATTATGGTGTGGAGGTGTCCGTCAATCCCAGGCCAGATCACTCGGCTTGTCGAGCTCTGTGCAAGCAATTTCGGTTGCGTGGCAGAGATAATGTCAAAAGCAGTTTTGAATATTGCCCTGGACGCTGATCACAAGCTGACGTCCACTCTGCTGCTCTCAATTATATCTATCCCTGGTGTTTGTAATTTGCAATTCAAACTGTGCGCTGCCTTAAAAACCCATTCCGCCAATATTACATCCACCAGCCCGGATATCAGTTCTTCTGTATCAGACTTCTTCAAGTCATCTGAAAGCGATCGGAAGTCCGTCCTGCTCTCCATTGCTGCTTTGCAACTTATCCACCATATCCTGTCTGGTGTATGCACTCAATTTTCTCAATCTCATCCACCAATCTTCCTCCGAGTGTGCTATCATTTCCAGGCTGATGTTTGCACTGAATGGCGACCACCATCCATGGACGATGAAGATTTGCCGAAAGTTGGACTCGGATTTCGCTCCGAATTGAGGTTAAATAACCCACAACCAGTGGCGTGAGTCCTCATTGCCATTCTCCACTTTGCAGTGCGTTGCATCTCACAGCGACTGGGCCAGGTGCACTGGAGCATTTTTCCCGAGCTCGCAGGGTTTTCGCCGAGCCATGTTACAACCAATGTCGCTCCTCCGACTGTCTCTCCTGGCAAGCATATTTCGTCCGTTTGCGAATGATTCTTACGGTACGGCGATAGACTTTCGGCGCATCACGGTGGGGGATATTGATTTGCGGAGTGAGATAAGACTGGACACCGAATCGGGGATTGTCGAGCAACGGAGTGGACGACGGTTTGTTCGGCGGATTCACTCCGCCAGAATCTATGGTCGGAAAACAGATATGACTGTCGCTTTTTACGAGGGACACGATGCGGAAAAGGTTCGTGCCATTGTGCATTCCTTGAATCATGCTCTGATCGTCCCCGTAGGAATGGCAGAAAGATCTTTCACGATATTCCAGTTTTCGGTGGGCACTCATCACCGCTTTTGAGTGTATACTGACTTGTGTCCTAGCCATCCCAATTTATCCAAATATTGGGGGCAGCAAGTTCATCTGGTATACATGCAATTATATTTCATGACGGTTAGTTATTCAAGCTGCCTGGGCCTTCTTTGTGCTTTCCCGCCTACCTAGGCGTCATTTGCTTCTCAGATTTCGGTCAGAAAATACTACACAATGCTAGATCACTCTCTCAATGTCCCCGAGAGACTCTGTCGCCCGCATCGGCTTGCAGCAATAGGTGCGGGCCGGGACGCCCCCCCTCGCACCCCGCTCCATGGGCCCTGCACCGCCATCCAATACCACGCGATACACTGTAACGATGCATGTGTGTGCCTGCGGAGCGCGCCGCCCCGTAGCACTGCAACCACAGCATCCGCTCGCGCGCCCGATGCGCTGCGCGGGCATGGCCCGTGCGCCGCACTGGCGCACTGCGTGCTGTGCAAAAACCCTTTAATATGTGCAAGGGCTGCACCTCACATCGTTTCGCCGCCTGTACGTGGTACGCACCCAGCCCGCCGCCCGCCTGCCTCACGCCGCCTCACCTTCCCTTCACCACACCTCCTGTTACGTGCATACAGGTGCATAGAGATCTTCCTCGCCGTGCGCGATGGCACCAACGGCCTCGCGCGTGCTCTGTTGCCTGTTTCTGTTCCCGCCCCGTTCCCACTCCCCACTTCGCGCTACCCTGTATCTTTTCCCCTTTTCGTCTCGGATATCCCTGTTCTTATTTGAAATCACGTTATTCATCACTCTTTCTAGCTCATCAGACCAGAACACGAAGGAAATACACCAAAACTTAGGAAGTACGGCCTTACGCTTGGTTTGGGTTATAGCGCTCGGTTAAACCACCTGCATGTATTTTTCTTATGTAGAAGGATTCCAATATCATTGAATTTTGCATGCTCTTCACCCGTTAGGTCATTGCAATAGAGGGAATCGGTCAAATGGGTGTTTGTCTGACAGCCACATAAATTCTGACATTGGGTAGTTTCAACACTGCTAAAGTATGGGGAAACACTTGAAGGGCCCTTATTAAGGATAATTTGACTGCATTTGACCCTCCGCCTCGAAATTTCTGTCTTTGAGGACAGCAAAACGCGCCGAAGCGTATTTGATGGCACAATTGATGGCAGTGCGCACACAGAAAGTGGTCTCGATATCATCCATAATATGTTCGATAAGAGATTTAACATGATACAGGGAATCAGGAGGTCTAGCCAACTCCCTCCATGTACTCCGTTCCAAACAATTGCATGATGGTGACCCGATTTCTTAGCCTCACGGGAGTATACTGCGGCTAGTAAAAGCAGTTCAAAATAGTACCTCATCATTTGGAAGAAATAGTACCCTGAAGCACTGCAGATTAGTACCCTATGCGCTACATAATAGTACCTGAAAGCACTAATATGAAGACTTTTGCTCGTTTTTTTCACTCTTATGCAGTGCTTTTAAGCACTTTTTAGTACCTCAAGGTACTAGTTTGCAGTGCTTCGAGGCGCTGATTTCCAGTGCTCTGGGGTGCTAATTCTGGGGACCTAGTTCAATTTTGGTTCAAATGATTAGGCTCGTCCCCATCCGGTATCCAGGTAAATAGAGCCAAATCCATCACTCGCTAACGCTCGGACGACAGTCCTGGATACCGGCTGGGCCCTCTCGGCGCACTTTAAGCGGGGTTTTGATTCCCCTGCCATTTCAGAGGTCGGTACATACTTGGAAAAAAAATGCCCCCAACTTTGAAAAAAAGTGCTCAAACTTCCTGCATGAATAATTGATGATTTTGAATTCTCTATCCAATGAGCCCCACATGTTTTTTTGATGGAAGATTTCATGTCGTCGTCGTCGTCAAATGGTCCGTGCGCGGCAACGAGCTCGACTTGGTGTAAGATGCCATAACAATGTGGGCTCAATCGACTTGAAATCGAATTTTGCCCCACTTTGGTATAGGAAGTTTTGACACTTTTTCAGAGCATTTCAGAAGCTCCCAGGTCGATTTTTTCTAAGTCAGGACCTCTGAAATGGCGGGCGATCCAAAACCCCGCTAAAAGTGTGCCAAGAGGGCTAGACTCGTGAACCAGTGGACGTTAACAAAGAATCTCAGTGAGAGACAGGGACGTAAGCCTGAATTACTAAAATCACACAAACAAAGCCAACAATCAGACAAAGAGTGCACAACAGGGAGATCATCGTATCCAGGACTGTCGTCCGAGCGTTAGCGAGTGATGGATTTGGCTCTATTTACCTGGATACTGGATGGGGACGAGCCTACAAGAGGGCCCAGTCCGTTAACGATGATCTCCCTGTTGTGCACTCTTTGTCTGATTGTTGGCTTTGTTTGTGCGATTTTAGTAATTCAGGCTTACGTCCCGGTCTCTCACTGAGATCCTTCGTTAACGTCGACTGGTTCACGAGTCTATCAAATGATATATATTGGCGTATACTATGGTACAGGGCTAAAATAGGAATGTAATTGAGTACTCACACTCCGGTAGGGGCAGCACCGTCTCCTTCGGATACTGCTAGGGCGAAAAGAAGAAGTATTCAAAGACCGGCAGGAGGCGAGAAGACGACAAGTACTCACCACACTCCTCCAGTCGCCTTGCTCACGAAAATTGGGGCCTTTGGATGATTTACAGAATGCGAACACCGATCGAGTCAGCGCTGTGCATGACGCAGCAAAACAGACATACTTTGTGAGTGGCCAAGCTGCATCATTTTTTGAGAGCTTGCCCTTTCATTGCGCTTGGTATCAGTGTTTGGATGGTGGAAATGAAATTTAGCTACTCAACGGAGAACTCACATCTTGCTGCCGACAGTGGACTGAACATTGTTTGCCTGCCATGTGATAAGAGCTTGAAGAGCGACATAACTTGCTAACGACGAAATCGAACGTACCGTTAGGCCGACGGTGATTGGAGGAAGGAGCAGTGCAGCTTTAGAACCGAATGCCTGGCGTACGCAGTCGAGGCCAGCGCGGTGTACGATAAAGCAAGTGAAAAATGAAAGTAATACTGGAATTCCGCCAGAGGTGATGCGATCGCTATTCGCAATGGGCAAGGTGAAAAAATAAAGGGCTGTGCGGCGAGAATGAGTGGTTGACCGGCATAGAGAGAGCAACATGATGGCGCAGTTGGGGCCGAGTTCGGTGGAACAGAATGCGCGGCAAAATAGATGAAAAACCCAACTCGGATGTTGGAAAGCAATGTTTTTTAATCGACTGTTGGTTCGAGGGAGTTGATTGTATGACGCTAGGACCTCTCTGTTCAATGTCTGTTCAATGTTTCCTGACCTGTCTCGTGGTATACAAAACACAACTCCCTGCCGCCCCTGGGGCCTGATTGGCATCGTCTAGCCCACTGACTGGGGTAAGCCAGACGGCCGAGGAAGGCTCGAGGACGCGGTAGGTTTTGAGGATGTAATCGGTCTTAGCGATGCACTGGGACTTCCGGTGCATCCCGTGAGGTCAGCTGATCCCTTGACGCCCTGAATTGGTGGAGCGACATTTTTGACGGAGACTTTGACGTCAATTAGAGCGCTTGAATTCCCCGTTGCATTGAAATTTATGCTGGAATCCACTGAAATACAATGAGCTACCTGGGAACTAGGCATACCTAGGCGTGTATATATATGTAAGACTCACAATCCAATGAAATATCTGGAGTGGGTAGTGATTGCACCGACAAGATGAGCAAAAAGACAAACTGAAGGATACTGACCATTCTGAAAGCTTATGATTGGCGCAGCCAATGGACTGAGCATTGCAACATCGACGGTCATATATACCAACGCGGAGGCCACGGTTGCCATCGGTCGACAGTCCTGTTGCCTGTTTCCCGTCCCGATAGTTGCACGTGAAATCAAATCCTCATTTGCTTACAAGTGAATTAGGATCGCATGTTCGAGAAGGATTGTACAACAGCGACACGTACATATACGACGGGGCACATCCATGTACCATCATATATCATATCTGATGCGCTGTTTTTTTTGTTGCGCCATTCCCAAACAGGAAATTGGCCTGGACGTAAGGCTCCAATTGCTTTCGTTTATAACCTTAAACGTTTTACACGATAAAAACCGTTTTAAACTTTCGTTAGTTTATGGTGTTCTATAAAAGATAGATAAATGGAAACTAAACGGTTAAACGGTTACAAAAATTAGCCACCAGCACCAGCTGAAGGAATGAGTTGTCCGAAAAGTGTCTTTTTGGACTTAGTGCGGACGGCGGGCACACTTACGCCTTACTCCCAGGAACAATAATACAATCAATAATTATCCGCTCTTGGCCTTTGCTTTCAATCGAAAACTCCGCTTCATGTATATTGAATTGAATTTGACTGACCTGTGTGCTCCACCACAAATTTCACAAATTTTGTGAGGTTCTTAGATAACGACTTGCCTCCTGAGGAAGTCCCTGGTCAAATTACAGGAAATTTTACCGTGAATAAATTCACCTCGCGACCGCGGACGGGGAGCTGGGGGTATGCCTGAGGGTACCGCGACGCCTCATCGAAAAATCTAAAAAATGAGATCAATAAAAAGAGGAAAAAGTGGATGAAAGCAACACACGGATCTCCGTGGGGCGCTCCCTCGCCATACGGGCTAACCCGTTGATAGGGCGTGTACCAAAACATGCATGAAAACACCAGTTTTTATTTCATTTTGAACCTATTAGTGGGCAGAAGTGAGGCATTAGATTATGAGCGTACACCCTCCCTGGGGTGGTAGGCTACACTATTGATGGCCGAAAGTCAGTGTAACAAACCAACTATGAAGGATTGAGTAGACTTGACAAGGCAGTCCAAAAGGCTGTTACGTCCTGACTATGATATTCTACACTGAGCTATAGATGGTGGCGGTAAGCCATTATCTTATGCGCTGGAGGTGAAACATCAGGGAACTACTCAGAATTATTGACTTGCCATCTCAACGGCCTCTGAATAGTCTGATGACTATTAAAACAAGATATGCGAAGTCAGGATTGGTACAACCACATTAGGGCCGGCAGGGATATAGCGCCGCACCACTTTGTGTATAAGGCCAACTGATTAGATTAGGATGAAGACTTGTTACCGAGTTAATCATCACTGTGGTTACTCGGGCAGATCTGACCGTTAGAAAGATGCGGGCCTCGCATCAAGGATTTACTGATATGATTGATGAGGATCGACACTATAGCATAGCGCCGCGCTATGCTTTACTAGTCACTGTACTGGTCTGCCAGTATAGCGCCGCGCTATACTTGTCAATCTGCTTGATATTTACTATACGTTCCAACTGAGCTTGTGAAGTGTGGACTGATAGAGAAATTGAATAGAACTTGACTGAGACTGACTTGACTAGTCAGCAATGACAGACTTGCTCAGTCAGAAAGATGGAAACCAAGACAACTAAGCACGTCTTATGGCGTGCTAGAGAAATACATGTGGACTAGCCCCAGTAGCAGGTCATAATACCCATGGTTGAGAATGTCTTCTACGCCATTGGCCATTCACTACTCGGGCTCCCACCCTTTATTGTTCCTACTCATTCCGTCTATCTCCTTTACTTCTCTCTGAAATGTATAAAAGCCAGCTGTGTACTCTGTATTAGCCAGTAAACTATCCACCCAAGATATACGGGCAATATAGTAGACTCTAGATTTGTGAAAAGATATCAGACAGATTTGAAGACGCACAGAAAAGATTAAAAGATACGGGACGTCGAAAAGACTACCACTGCATTGATATAAGAGCCCTCGTTCAACCTATTCAACTTGTCTCCTGTAGCAGCGCTTTAGGCCTCCAGGTTAAGACTTGTTAATAGAAGTGAGACCGCCGCCTTCAGTGTAACCGTCCGCGCGATTAGCCCAGCCCCCACCTTCTGTGTAACTGCCCTTGTTTCGTTGATACCGCCGCCATTCGTGCAGTTAAGGTTGATATTGAAGTAGCGTCTGTCTGTTGATAGTCTGCCCTACCTTCTGCTTCTTGGCTAGTTGCCAGTAGTGTTAGGTTCTGCCGCTCACAAAGAAACTGAAGGCTTGAACAGTCTAAGGTTTACTTGAGTCTTGATATTCTGTTGGTGTGAAGTCCCTGCTACCCCAGCATAACCGTGCTTAAACCGCATAGTTGCTATTGAAACAGAGTCTTATAAAACCTTTGCACACCCTCTTGACGGGTGATACGTACCCTACTTCCCCGAACACACACACACGAGCATTAGGATTGGATCAGTGTTTTGTTTTGATTTTGGTTGGATTGTGATTAGTGACTAGCTCGCTTCACTCTCTAGTTGATTTCATTAGATTACACGGCCGCACCCTAGTGCACCGTTTCATCTGGAGCCCACCGCGAGGGGTAACAGGAGTGTTGTGCAAAAATAAGCTTTGTGGATCGCAACTATCAGTTCGAGCCATCTTGCAACCGATATCTTTGATATACCAACGCCCGTAGAGCCATTAGCTCCAGGCATTAGAAAGGATATTTCCCTTTGTACTCGGAGACGTGGCTTCGGACGACGAATCAGCTAGAACCCCTAGACCTCGTCCTCCTAAACCTCGCTTGACTAAGAACAGTCAACGAGCCGCTTCAACTCCTGCCCTACAAAGTGACTTGCCCTCTTCTTCGCGCGTAGCTCTCGCCAGAGAACTAACCGCCTTACAAGACCGTGATACTGCTCGAACCTTTAGGTTAAATCGTTCAGTTTCTGTGTCTGGGACGTCGAGCCGTATTGCTCCATCCCCTTTGTTGGAACCGCAAGGTACAACCACTGCTACACCGAGCGAAACAGCTCAACCAGATATTACTACCAACACTTTACCCACTTCTACCTCTACTACTATGTCTGCTACAGACAAGAAGAAGATTCCTGAGTTCTATGAGAAGAACGCGCCCCGTTTCGATGATGATGAACCAGAAGAGCTACTCCCTTTCTTGGAGAGTGTTGAACGGATGATGGAAATCTCTGGCACCCCAGCTGGTGAAAAGAATGCCTTTGTTACTCGGTACTTGAACCATGAAACTAGGCTCCAGTGGGAAGACTTTGACTCCTTTTAATTCGGCATACAAAGATTTCAAGAAAGAGATATTGGCGAACTACCCTTCTGCAGTTGATACTGAGCGCGGTTCCCTTAAGAAACTCAAGAAGATACTTAAGAAATATGACGATGCGGATATTGGCCAGTCTGATCAAGACGAATTAATGCAGCTCGCTCGGCGAATGCAAAAAGAGGCTAACAAGTTGTTAGTCTCTAGTCAGATCACAGACGCCGTCGCTATCACTCTGTTTCTTGAGAAACTAGAAGAAAGGTTCAGAGAACTAATCCTCGAAAACCTTGAACGCCATCCTCCTGCCTTAGCGGCTGGAGTGGTTCAAGATCCTGGAACAAGGACCTGGACTTTGAAAGAAGTCATTAATGAGGCTAAACGAATGGTTCAACGACACACTGTTAACTCTGAGTTCCTTGATAATGATCTACCCTCGCGTTTCTGGTTCAACCGGACGTTCAATGACTACTAGAGTAGTCAAACGTGAGGAGAAAGATAATGCCACCATGTTAGAAGCTATCAAGTCAACGGTAGTTGAACATGATGAGCGAGATGGAAGACAGGACCTTCAAGAAAGTGTCCTTGATGCATGAGGAAACTCAGAAAAAGATGAACGAGCTTGATTCGTTTTATAAGTCCTTACCTGGTCTACTCCCTGGCGCTCCCGATTCACAAACTATGCCTCCCCGTCAAGTAAGATTTCGGCCTTTGACTCAGACCGACTTGTGTTACTATTGCTCGGATGCTGGGCATCGAATCGACGCCTGCCCTTATCGACAAGCTCACATCGCTTCTGGCCTCTGAAAGTCGTAGGTAACAGGGACTGCTACGCCGATGATCGACCCTGCTATGCTATTGGCAACAAATCTAGGCGACAGATGATAGAGGAGGCTAGTGGCAAGACTGGAGCGGCTCAGTCTAACATTCAGAACGTGTTCAGTCAGACTGCTCCAGGCTTGTACTCTGCTCCTCTAGACAGAAATCGCACCGCTGGAAGTGGCCATGAAAACTATGACTACTATGATGAATCTGAATACGATACTCGGGATGATGAGATTCAGACTCTGCTGGTTGAGAATCAAACTCTTAGGCGAAACCAGGCTCAACGCTCTGGTCAGTCTTCTCAATTCATTCAGGGACGGAGTGTTCAACCACTCCAACCGGCCCCTACGTTGGCTAGTCAAACGGATCTCATCTCTACGATGTTGGCTCAGACGTTCTCGAAATTGAACGCTCTAGACCAATTCGCCGTGACTAGAGCTAATCCCTCCCGAACGGGGAGCGGCTCTAAGTCTGATGAAGCGGATTTCTAGAGGGTTCAAGGAAGGGGGCTAAGGAACGGACATATCCTTAACACGGCGAAGCCTCCAGAGAACCTTTCGACTGAAGACCGTAACGAAACCGAGAGACCGACTGTTGAGAAACCTAAGGGTTTTTCCCAGACGTTTTAGGCCTAGAAATGATGACTCCGCTTCAGACATGTCTTCTGAAGTGGGGATGAAACTGAAGACACGCCACCTTTACCTTATAGAAGGGTGCCGCCAGTTCAGTTCGCGAAAAGGCCAGCAGACTCTGGACCAAGTCAACCTAAGGCTGGTCCATCTGCTATGCCTAAAGAAAAGAACTATGAGGTTAGAGCACCGATTGAAAACAGTGTTGAAGACGAAGCTGCCGACTTGGCAGTGGAAATCTTTGATAACATAGAAATTGGGATACCACTCAACCGATTGTTCAGTATGAGTCCGAAATTGTTGAAACAAGCAAAGAGTATACTTTCAAGAAAGAGGGTGACTCCGCGCATTAGAGAAGCCCTACAACAGGCATTGAATGATATGGAGTTGAACCACCATTCAACTTCAGGCAACGGTCTAGTCGAGCCTATCCCTGGTATAGCAGGTAGACTCGACACCGGTGTATTTGAAGGACTTACCCTTCAAACCGCAGACTACGATAACGGATAAAGCGGACGGCTTGATACCTATGGGTGCAGTAGTAGTGAACGATGCAATTGTTCAGTACTGGTTGTCTATCCCAGCGGGTGAAGCGCCTAAGCAAGTTTTCGTTAATCTTACTGATATTGGAAGAGCCGGCGATTCAGCTTCTCTTAGGGTGGTTTACCCTTTGATTAACGGTGTCGGCGAAGATGAAAGTATCTTGGATGGTGGGTCACAGATAGTTTCTATGGCGCAAGAAGTTGCGGTCAGACTAGGAATTGGCTGGGACCCTGATAGCTGCATTTATATGCAGAGCGCAAATGGACAGTCAGAGAAGTCACTAGGGTTAGCTAGGAATGTACCTTTCAGGTTCACCGATATGACGGTGTACTTGCAAGTACATATTATCCAGGTGCCCGCATATAAAGTGTTACTTGGACGTCCCTTCGATATCTTGACGATTAGCAATATTGCTAACCGCGCGGATGGTGGTCAGTTGTTAACTCTGACTGACCCTTCTACTCGTAAGAGAGTTGTGGTACCCACTTTCGCGCGGGGCGAAACTAGATTATTGAAGAAAGCGCGGGATGCTTCAACAGAGATACACGACTCTGAAGAAGCAAACCAAAATTTCAGAATTCGAGGAATTGATAGACCATCAAGGAGAATTCGCCATACAAGTCGAATTAGACGAAAATCTAATACCCAAATCACTGCCATTCAGTTTAGTGGACCGGAAAGCTTCACTCTAGCGGATACTAGAAAAGCTTTCCTGGAAGCTTCTAAGCCGTATCTAGATGAACCCGCTGTTCAACTTTACAAAGTTTTAATGAACAGAATAGTGGGCGTAATAAGAAACTGAACAAGGAACCGCTAGTGGCTGAAGTAGTCAATATTAGTGACCCAAGAATTAACAATCCGGGTCAATCAGTCTTTGTGACGGCCAGGCTAGATGATGGTGCTCTAGAACAAGAACGTTCTAGACATACCACTAAAGGCCGGTGTTCCTGTTGTCAATATGCGGACTGGTTGATACCAGAAGAAGAAGAGGATAGCGCCGCGCGATCCAACTTGGAGAATTCTGAAGTGGAATCGCGCCGCGCTACACAAAGTAGCGAAAATCGCGCCGCGCGATCCAAAGCTGCTTTGTCTGAAGAAAATAGCGCCGCTCGATCTGAATGGGACTCAAAATCGAGTCGCGAAAAAGAAAGCAAAGAATATCGTGCAGCTAGATATCAAGATAGCGCCGCGCGATACAAGCTGGAGAAGGATGCCTTTGTAACGGGTATCCCGATACAAGGTAAAGAGAATAGCGCCGCGCTATCCAAGTCAGAGAACTCTGCCTCAGGTAGCGCCGCGCCCATTCTCTGAAAACGAACCTCAGCCAGGATCGCGCCGCGCTATCCAAACTGAGGTTGCTGAAGTCTTTGTTGGCAAGAAATATAAACCGGTTGCTCAAAAAGTTAGACCAGTGTTTGAACCCTTGCCAGCCGAGTTCAGAATTGAAAGAAACATTATTGGGGATCCATTGGCGAATCTAATTACCTTTGAATCCACATCCACCAGAGTACGTTCCAGTAGGGCGTTACACTCAGGAAAGGAAGGATAAGGTAGATGAACTACACAACGACGGGTTTCTTAATGAAACAGAAACAAAACTAATGCACCATATGCTCTGTATCCACGAGAAAACGGTGCCTGGACTGACGATGAGAGAGGAAGCTTTGATGAAAAGTTCTTCCCTCCTGTACGTTTTCCAGTTCAACCAGGGCATAAGGTATGGGTTGAACGAAATATCCCTATACCGCCTGGTCAATTAGAAGAGGTCTGCAAGGTCCTTAGAGCCAGTATTGACGCGAACATTTATGAACATCTAATGGTCCATACCGCACTAAATACTTCGGGGTCTTGAAGAGTGATAAGAAATCTATTCGATTAGTACATTCCACTAGAACCGTTAAACGCTGTGACTATCGCTCACTCTGGTGTTCCTCCTGGAGCAGCAGACTTAGCTGAACACTTTGCGGGACGGTCTTGTGGGTCTACTTTCGATTTGTATTCAGGATACAACCACCGGTTGATACATCCTGACTCAAGAGACTTCACACGTTTCAAACACCGTTTGGGGCCTTGAGGTTAGTCAGACTACCTCAAGGTTGGACTAACTCGGTTCCCATATTTCATGAAGACGTGACTTATATTCTAAGGGACGAGATTCCGGACTTCACTAGACCTTACATGATGATGTACCGGTCAGAGGCCCACCAACGCGTTATGAATTACCCGATGGTTCACATGAGACTATACCAGAGAATCCGCAAATTAGGAGGTTTGTATGGGAGCATTTGGTGGACTGTAACAGAATCCTGACTCGACTAGCATATAGTGGAGCTACGGTTTCTGGAAAGAAATTGCAGATTTGTCGAGACACCTTTAAGGTGGTCGGTCATGTTTGCTCCTATGAAGGCATGAAACCAGATGAAGACCGTATTGGAGTAATTGAAAGGTGGGGTGCCTTGAAAGACGTACATGATGTACGTGCTTTCTTAGGAACCGTAGGCGTAATGAGAAATGTTCATTCAGGACTTCTCGTTGAAAGCCGAACCTATTCAGAAACTTACCAAGAAGGGCCATGGAATTCATGTGGGGAGACAAACAGGAAGTGTCTATGCAAGTCTTGAAAGACTCGTTAAGAAACTGTCCAGCACTAAGACCTCTTAATTATGAATGGGAAACACCGGTAGTCCTAGCGGTGGATACCTCCTATAAAGCCGTTGGAATACACGTCTATCAGTGTGACCCTCTTGACTTGAAAAAGAAATACTATGCGCGTTTCCAGTCATACCGTTAAACGATAGAGAGTCTAACTACTCTCAACCGAAGCGGGAATTATTTGGGTTGAAAACGAGCATTAGACGCGATGCAGTACTGGTTATTAGGTTGCCGCAATTTAGTGGTTGAAACCGATGCCCAGTATTTGAAAGGAATGTTAGAACATCCGGGCATGGGTCCCAACGCTACTATTAACAGATGGATTGAAGAGATTCTGATGTTTCATTTCTCTCTTAAGCATGTTCCGGGACGTACATTTGGACCTGACGGTCTATCTCGTCGTACTAGACAGCCAGGGGATCCAGAATATCCTGACCCTGAAGAAGACTTTGATAACAATGAACCCCCTGCATTTCATTCTGAAAGCGTTGACTGGCCGCCGGTGAAAGAGTTTGAGGACTTCAAACATCGAATAGATACTCGAGGCGGATATATGTGCGAGATGACTGGTACTGAAGCTATTGAACCGGCTGACTTCAATTCGAAATGAATTGGAATGTGGAGACGGCGCTGGTTCAATATCTCAATAACATTGGCGCTATTGAAGATGATCTAGATATCATTGAAGTCTTAACTCAAGGAAGAGCTGAAACACAATCGGGACCTCGACCTGAAGGCGAGCCACTGATTCCGTCGTTAGAATTGAAATATGACCCAGAGAAACGAGAACCGTATCCTGAGGATCACAGAACTGAAGCTGGAAAGCAAGGAGACGAGCGCCTGCTACTACTGCGAGACTGGTTGAAAAAATCCGTTGATTCGCCCTAAAGGAATGAATGACCACGCCTATAGAAAATTCTTAAGGTTTGCATCGTCATTCTTCCTGAATGGAAAGACCGTCTCTATCGAAAAGTACTAGGAGGGTCAGCAAACCAACTTGTGGTTGATAAAGAGCATCGCATGTATATGATGCGTGCGGCTCACGATAGTTTATCACATCGTGGGGCTTATGCTACAAAGTCACTCCTAGAATTGAGGTTCTGGTGGCCTGAACTGGAACGCGATGTTTCCTGGTATGTGAAGACCTGTGAACTATGTCAGTTGAGGCAGAAGACTTTACTAAGGATCCCACCTGTTGTTACATATACGCCGTCTGTGTTTCAAGTATGGCACATCGATGTTATGACAGTGGGGACCCCTTCTAATGGCTTCAACAAAGTAGTTGACGCTAGATGCTCTCTCACTTCATGGATTGAAGGGAGACCGATTAAAAATGAGAATGCAAGGACTTTAGCCTTGTTCATTCTCGAAGATATTATATGCCGTTGGGGCTGCCCGGTTGAGTTCGTAACTGATAATGCACCTCAGTTCCTCGCCGCGGTAGCCTACCTAGAGTCAAAATATGGCATTAGAGGCATAAGAGTCTCGCCTTACAACTCTCAGGGCAACGGTAAGATAGAGAATGGGCACTTTCCGTTACGCCAGTCTTTATATAAGGCCACGGGCGGAAATCCTAACAAATGGTTCTGGTTCTTTCCTCAAGTCTTGTGGGCGGACAGAGCAACCATCCGTAGAGGAACTGGGTGTTCACCCTTCTTCATGGTTACTGGGTCTCATCCGATACTACCACTAGACATTGAAGAGGCCACTTGGTTGGTTGAATTACCAGGCCGTGTTCTTACGACTGCGGAAGTAATTGGCTACAGGGCTCAGGCCTTGGCCTAAACACTTCACTCACGTTGAACAGATGCGTCAACGGGTAACAGCTGAAAAGCGGGCAGCAGGTAAAAGATATGAAGAAGTCCATAAGCATACGATCAAGGACTACAATTTCTTACCCGGAAGATCTAGTTCTAGTCAGAAATACGGTGGTAGAGAAATCCTTGAATACTAAGATGGCTACACGCTATTTTGGTCCCGTTATTGTGATAAGACGGACTAAGGGAGGAAGCTACATCGTCGCTGAAATGGATGGATCAGTGTTTCAATCGAAAATTGCACAATTCCGTGTAGTACCGTTTGAACAACGAAAGTCAATACAACTGCCGGATAACATTCACAACTTGATTGACTTGTCGGCTGAAACACTGGCTGAATTGATAATGGATGAAGGCCAAGACTTGTATCAAGGACGTGATTATCAGTTTGAAAATGTCATACTGAACTCGAACGAGGAATATGTTGAACCTGAATCTGAGTCTGACGAACCTGACCTTTTAAATGAGGAAGCAGAGTCAGAAGAAGAAGAGGTTCCTCGCCGCCTTAGAACCAGGTCCAGAGCCAGAAAGAAATATCAAGGATAGTGTATTAAGAAGGCTACAATATCAATGAAGCCGGACTACAAGACACTACAGAGAGAAGACGTCATGAATGGTTGGATAAGAAAAGATAAGAAAGAAAATAGCGCTGCGCGATACTTTCTTGAGTTGTTGAACTGGCCCTAAATTAAGAGAGTCCATTCTGAATAGCGCCGCGCTATATTTTGGATGATCATTTGGTGTCAATTAGGCGGTCAGAAGGCTTCTGGCTGCTCTGTTACAACAAAAGGGCTTGAATGTTATTGAAAGGTCCATTAGGATCGCCCCGCGCGATATTTTGAAGGGCCATTTTAATGTTATCAAGCTACTTGATACTTCAACTATCAAGTCGTTTGAATCATTGGTCCATTTCTTAATGAAACAGACAAATGGACCTAAGAAAAATAGCGCCGCGTGATCCAAATCCACAGATATTGGACCGACCCTAAATTGACCGGCCCTAAATCGAGAAAAATAGCGCCGCGCGATACAAATCCAGAGATATTGGACCGGCCCTAAAGCTATAGCGCCGCGCGATACAGATCCAGAGATATTGGAAGGGTCCGGAAGCAAATCTGGCCTCCAGAATCCAAGAAAGAGAGAGAAATGACTGGTTGTATCGAGTGGCTTAATAAAAACGAAGCCACCCGATTCAAAGTCAAGGAATGAGTACTTTGTATCGAGTGGTTGAATAAAAATGAAGCCACCCGATCCAAAGTCAAGGAATGAGTACTTTGTATCGAGTGGTTGAATAAAAATGAAGTCACCCGATCCAAAGTCAAGGATTGAGTACTTTGTATCGAGTGGTTGAATAAAAATGAAGCCACCCGATCCAAAGTCAAGGATTGAGTACTTTGTATCGAGTGGTTGAATAAAAATGTAGCCACCCAATCCAAAGTCAAGGAATGAGTACTTTGTATCGAGTGGCTGGATAAAATTGAAGCCACCTGATTCAAAGTCAAGAAAAAGCTGCTTGTTATCGAGCCGCTTGTCATTAAGCCGCTAGATAACAACTGAAATTCTGCAGCAAGTAAACATAAAACTTGACAGAGTCTGGGATACTAAAGGCTGAAACAAGTCTGTTGCCTTTTCAACAAAGCTTTTGAAGCGAGGGTCAACCAAGCTAAAGAAGCATTACTTGAGTTATTAGTTGAGGCTCGCAGACTTGATACAGAAGAGACGTTACAACTGGTCTTTCAACTAGGGACAGTTGAGATATCATATTTGGGGGGGAATGACCCCAAAGATTTACGCATTCATGCATTCCATTGAGTTGCACATTCCATTTGTGATTTATGGAGAGGGAAAACCAGAAGGGGCTGGATAGTTCATCCAGCTGCCTGATCCAAAGCTACAGAAAAGCCCTGGTTATTAAGCCAACCGATAAAACTGGACTTGAAATGAGTGTTCACATTGAGTGGCTGGATATTTTATCAAGTCGCCCGATGTGGGATTACCTCGAGAAACACAAGGATTAATTCCTTAGACGCTTGAAGCAAGAGAGGGCTGTTTGTTATCGAGCCACTTGATATGTATCTAGTCGCTCGAGAACAATTGAACTTTTGCAACAAGTAAACAAGAAACTTGAAATAGTCTGGGTGTACTAAAGCCTAAAACGAGTCTGTTACTTTTTCGCAGAGCTTTTGAGGCGAGGTTCAGCCAAGGTGAAGGAGTGTGACTTCAGTTGAAGCGAACACTCTCAGACTTAAATTGAGACAGAAGAGAAATCAGCATTGTTAGTGTTGTGCGCAACATTCTTGTGCTGAACAAGAAGTTCAGAATTTGAACGAGACAGAAAACCAGAAAGAGATAAGAATTTCGACATAGCTGAGTACGGCTGCTTCTGAAACGGTGCTGTAACTAGCAAAGAGAATGATATAGATGAACTCAGTTGCTATTCAACCCATTGAAAAGGAGTGGCATAGGAGTGAAGTACTTATCAGAGAAATGAAGAGATCAGTTGAACGAGTCAGTGATTCAACCGTGGGAACGCGGGCCTTACTAGCCAACCACGAAGATTGTTAACGCACTATTGATCTAATAGTGCGGTCCCATCCTTCTAATACAATTCTGAAAGGTCATAAGAGGCCACTTCAACTCGGGAGAGTTGATATTTCAGAAAGGGGGAGATGATAGGGCGTGTACCAAACATGCATGAAAACACCAGTTTTTATTTCATTTTGAACCTATTAGTGGGCAGAAGTGAGGCATTAGATTATGAGCGTACACCCTCCCTGGGGTGGTAGGCTACACTATTGATGGCCGAAAGTCAGTGTAACAAACCAACTATGAAGGATTGAGTAGACTTGACAAGGCAGTCCAAAAGGCTGTTACGTCCTGACTATGATATTCTACACTGAGCTATAGATGGTGGCGGTAAGCCATTATCTTATGCGCTGGAGGTGAAACATCAGGGAACTACTCAGAATTATTGACTTGCCATCTCAACGGCCTCTGAATAGTCTGATGACTATTAAAACAAGATATGCGAAGTCAGGATTGGTACAACCACATTAGGGCCGGCAGGGATATAGCGCCGCACCACTTTGTGTATAAGGCCAACTGATTAGATTAGGATGAAGACTTGTTACCGAGTTAATCATCACTGTGGTTACTCGGGCAGATCTGACCGTTAGAAAGATGCGGGCCTCGCATCAAGGATTTACTGATATGATTGATGAGGATCGACACTATAGCATAGCGCCGCGCTATGCTTTACTAGTCACTGTACTGGTCTGCCAGTATAGCGCCGCGCTATACTTGTCAATCTGCTTGATATTACTATACGTTCCAACTGAGCTTGTGAAGTGTGGACTGATAGAGAAATTGAATAGAACTTGACTGAGACTGACTTGACTAGTCAGCAATGACAGACTTGCTCAGTCAGAAAGATGGAAACCAAGACAACTAAGCACGTCTTATGGCGTGCTAGAGAAATACATGTGGACTAGCCCAGTAGCAGGTCATAATACCCATGGTTGAGAATGTCTTCTACGCCATTGGCCATTCACTACTCGGGCTCCCACCCTTTATTGTTCCTACTCATTCCGTCTATCTCCTTTACTTCTCTCTGAAATGTATAAAAGCCAGCTGTGTACTCTGTATTAGCCAGTAAACTATCCACCCAAGATATACGGGCAATATAGTAGACTCTAGATTTGTGAAAAGATATCAGACAGATTTGAAGACGCACAGAAAAGATTAAAAGATACGGGACGTCGAAAAGACTACCACTGCATTGATATAAGAGCCCTCGTTCAACCTATTCAACTTGTCTCCTGTAGCAGCGCTTTAGGCCTCCAGGTTAAGACTTGTTAATAGAAGTGAGACCGCCGCCTTCAGTGTAACCGTCCCGCGCGATTAGCCCAGCCCCCACCTTCTGTGTAACTGCCCTTGTTTCGTTGATACCGCCGCCATTCGTGCAGTTAAGGTTGATATTGAAGTAGCGTCTGTCTGTTGATAGTCTGCCCTACCTTCTGCTTCTTGGCTAGTTGCCAGTAGTGTTAGGTTCTGCCGCTCACAAAGAAACTGAAGGCTTGAACAGTCTAAGGTTTACTTGAGTCTTGATATTCTGTTGGTGTGAAGTCCCTGCTACCCCAGCATAACCGTGCTTAAACCGCATAGTTGCTATTGAAACAGAGTCTTATAAAACCCTTTGCACACCCTCTTGACGGGTGATACGTACCCTACTTCCCCGAACACACACACACGAGCATTAGGATTGGATCAGTGTTTTGTTTTGATTTTGGTTGGATTGTGATTAGTGACTAGCTCGCTTCACTCTCTAGTTGATTTCATTAGATTACACGGCCGCACCCTAGTGCACCGTTTCACCGTCTCATTCTGATAACCAGGAGACCTTGAAGAACGAGTGTGGGTGAAAGAAAGAAGAAAGTAGTCGTCTCATGATTTGCTGGCCGTTGCGGGTACGAGTGGCTTCACTACAGGGTCGACGTTGATAGCCTTTTGTGCGGCCTCTGTAACTGATGCCGCTGAAAAGGAACAGGGCTTGGATTGAAGTCAAGAGGTACAGAGTATACTGGGTACAAAGAGGGAGTCGTGCGAGATGCGCCGAGGAGGCTCAACGCACCTCAAGAGAGATGATGCGAGGCGGCGCGGAGGAAGCCTCGCACGAAGCTCGCCGAAGCTAGGCACAGCCTTGCCCGGCAAACCCTGCCGAGGCGCCTGGACCGATCTCGTCAAATCTGGACGCACGTGCGTCCAGATCGCCTTTTCCGAGTGCCGACATCAAAGTTCGGCATCTTCATTCTTCAAATCTGGCGCTGGCAGACGAAATTGCTCATTTTGGGCTACTGAACGCCAAAGTGGCATCAAATTATTGAAAAACACGTTGTGCAATGCCTTTCGACATCCGAAAATTTGAGGATTATATAATCGCCTTGGCCACCGATCACAAGCGTGAGGGAATCAAAAGACTACAACATGCAAGGTATGATCACCAAATTGTTGTAGCGTCTGTTTATAAGAGACAAAGTCATACCTGGATTTTGGGCCCTAGATGGATAAAGCACTCCGTGCGACGTTCTTCTGCCAAGCTTGGGACGCAACACAAACACTCAATCCCCCAAACCCAAAAGATATGATGAAGGTCGGGCGCAAAAGAGGTGTCCGAATGGATGGATTCGCCTTCTCCAGAGATACAATGCTCTATAATGAGACAATTATTAAATCAAGGGCAACATTTGGAGGATGAAAACTGTTGGAGACACAGAAATTCTGGCAGTCAGGCTGACACCCAACCATTGACCCGGAGTGACTGTGCATTCGCAGCATGTACGAGAACCGAGTCCCCCGGTTGCATAAACCCGCATGCATGCCACCTCAATGCTAGAGCCCGGCTCAATTCCCTTGAAGACAAATGGAACCCTCTTGGCCCACAGCCCGAAGACTATGAGGAGTGCCTCAAAAGAAGTGCTATTCGACCCTAGAATAACAATGAAGGGGACATTTGCAGACACATTCCGCATTTCTACAAATGGCCTGAAAGGCGGAACGTCTTCAGGATGACTTCCAGGACATGTTTCAAAATTCTGAAGACTCTGCCGCGATAATGAGACAGCCTCCGTCGCGTCAATGCGCGACAGTAGATCATCTGAATGCACCGGAAAGGCCCAACACCTGGGTGCAACACCCTTTAAGGGTAGACACACATCAAATCAGGCTGTAAGTGGTCAGTTCTGCTCGAGGAGATGCATATGTCGGCAGGACTGTCTACGGGATCGACGCTGCCGCTAGCGTTTTCCACTGGCGCGGGGCCTTTTAATTTTTTTCTTTCGGGTTCTGTCCAGGTATGTATGTTGGGGACTGTTTCGGGCGCCGGCCCGGATACACGGTCGCGCGGTTAACAACAGTGAGGCATCATGATCCTGGGGAACGGGCGTGGCGCCGCGTTCCTCGTTGTGGTTTGTAGCTTTGTAGCCCGGCGCCCATAATCTCGGACCGGAATCGGCACCTGGTGACGGTGAATATAAATGGAGTACAACGCATCCCTTTTTCTTCTTTTTCCTCTCTCGTCGTGACTCCCTTTGAAGACCGTTTCTCAGAGCAACTGTCACACATCTGAAAAATCATGAAATGAAAAGTCTTCCTAACAGATTTCGTCATCAGAATCCACGATGCCCTTCAAGATTTACAGGGAGCTCACGCAATGCCAATACTGTTACAAGTCCAAGGGTCCAAAAGTGTCTTTGCAGAATGTGCAGGGTGCAAGGTCGATCTATATTGTGTGCGCCTTTTTCTTTACTCTCTTCGTGACTCTCCGCGCTGAAGACCGTCTGTCTCTCAGAGCAAAGAGTGTCAGAAATCTGCTGGAAGACCCATAAAGTGAAATGTGCACTCAATCAGCGCGTTCATTCCCTGCCCGATGAGCACATTGATGCATCGAAAACCCTGCGCGACTTCACGAGCAAACATCGACCCACCATCAACGAAACGGCTGTCCGAGCACTCTATGTGTTCGAAGACCCATCGCGGGCCGGGCGCGATCTGCTCATGCTTAGGTTACGGCCCTCGGTTGGATTCCACCCGCACTCAGACCGCATTTTGTGTAACTGCCGCAAACGTGGTTCCAGTCGAACGCTTTCCCGATGGCGGAGGATATGCGCGGCCAGCTGAAACAAATAAAGGAGGATGACAAGCGGGTTGGGACGCTCGGTGCACTTCTTGTCGTATGTGAGGTGATCGACACCAAGTCGACAAATGTTGTTCTTGTGCCGATTCCCATGGGTCTACCACCCTCGTTGTCGCAGCCAGACATACCCTGGGAGGACATGCCGAATAATGGTCATGTTGTATAACTTGTCAGTTTTGTCTCTGTCATGCGTACTTTCTGGGAATGAGATATTTTCGCTCGATTCCACCGTGCACTTAAAACAGTTGAGACTGTACTATTTCGTTCAAACCGATCGTCACGTGTCACATCGAATTTTGGTAGTAGTTGGGTTGGGCACGTATCGATCAAAAATCGTGCAGTTTATTCTCAATTAAATAAATTCAAAAACAGGTGGTTTTTTGGATCGTTTGCCCCGTAGCCGACCAGCTTGCATGCATCTCCCTAAGTTCAAAATAGGAAATATACTTGTAGAATACAGTCTCAAACTATGAAGAGCAACGATTAGGTTGTTTCATCAATACAGGAAGTATCCCGGCATACAAGCAAGCTAGGTAATATGCCTTCGTCCCTGGACCTCCACACACTATACAAACCAAACTCCCAGACCGCACAGGTTTTACCCCATGCCCCAGGGTAGAGCCCGGCCAATGTATGAAAGCAAAGAATAGTAGCACTTACGACCTGGGCGTTGAGTCCAAGTTCCCCGTGTAACTACGGTTAGCACGCCACGGGTGGGTACGATTCCGAGGCAACAAGATGGTTCGGGAAACCTTTGGTATTCTGGAAAAAATGAACCCCATGTTCCCCAAACACTCTACAAATGCTCTGAAAAAGTGTAAAAAGTTCCTATGGGAAACTGGCCATGCAGATCTGCAGCGCCCACCTCAGAAAGTGTCTCCGGGACTGCTGTGGAATTCAAAAGAAGAAGGTCATTGAAGCACGTGCTTCAAAATGAATGGAAAATACAATATAATGGCCGGAATTCACAGTCATTGAAGCACACGCTTCAAACTGCAATAATGGTTTAAATGCAAGCCCATCGAAGCACGCGCTTCAATTGAATGCCTTGTGGAAAACGCAAAAATGGCTCTGAGTGGAATATAAAGCGAGGGAAATGTTCGCAGTGACCCTAGAAGTGCGTGCCTCAGAAAATGTCTCCAGGAGTGCCGTGGAATCAAAAAAAGAAGGTTATTGAAGGACGTGCTTCAAAATGAATGGAAAATACAATAATGGGCGAAATCCAGGGTCATCGAAGCACGCGCTTCAAAATGAATGGAAAAGACAATAATGGCTTAAATGGAAGGCCATCGAAGCACGCGCTTCACATTGAATGCCTTGCGGAAAACGCAAAAATGGCTCTGGGCAGAATCTAAAGCGAGGGAAATGTTCGCAATATTAATGACCCTGTATCTGCCAGGCCTCTCGCTCCAACTTTTGACACACTGTTGGCGAATACCTCAGCATAGGTAGACTTTCGCATTCAGGCGGTCCTAGCTCGTTTTCCTTGGATCATTTCCGATTCAAAGACGTTCTGTCTAGATATTCTCGCTGTTCTTATACCGACCAAGCAGGAAATTTGGCTCATATCTGGCGATGTTGTTGCAATGTACCCCAATATCCCTATTGAGGATGGGATTCGAATTGTAGCGAACATGCTAGGCGTCTCATCGATGAGCTTTTACTGACGTATTCTATTGGGACGAGTGAGCAAGTAGATTTGTTAAGCCCTGTGCAAGTTCACTTTGATTCAAATAAAAGACAGCTAGATTACAGGGTCAAATTGGGTCTGGGAAGGACATATGTTGATTACAGTTGGGGACTTTCGCCAGGTCACACTTTTCAAAATGGCAGCCCTTTCAATGCATCTATTGTGTCAGGTCACGCCTTTCAAAATGCCCGCCATTTGAATGCACCTCTATTGCGCTAGGTCACGCCTTTCAAAATGCCCACCATTGGAATGCACCTCTATTGCGTCAGGTCATGCTTTTGAAAATGCCCGCCATTTGAATGCACCTCAGGTCACACTTTTCAAAATGCCGGCCATTTGAATGCACCTCAGGTCACAGGTTTCAAAATGCCCGCTATTTGAATGCACCTCTATTATGTCAGGTCATGCTTTTCAAAATGCCTGCTATTTGAATGCACCTCAAGTCACACTTTTCAAATTGCCAGCCATTTGAATGCAGCTCTATGGCATCAAGTTATGCTTTTCAAAATGGCCGTCATTTGAATGCGGCTCTATTGTGTCAGGTCACGCTTTTCAAAATGCCTGCCATTTGAATGCAGCTCTATTGTGTCAGGTCATGCTGTTCAAAATGCCCGCCATTTGAATGCACCTCCATTGCGTCAGGTCACGCCTTTCAAAATGCCCGCCATTTGAATGCACCTCTATTGCGCTAGGTCACGCCTTTCAAAGTGCCCACCAGTTGAATGCACCTCTATTGCGTCAGGTCACACTTTTCAAAATGCCCGCCATTGGAATGCACCTCTATTGCATCAGGTCATGTTTTTGAGAATGCCTGCCATTTGAATACACCTCAGGTCATGCTTTTCAAAATGCACCTCAGGTCACAGGTTTCAAAATGCCCACCATTTGAATGCACCTAGATTGTGCCAGGTCATGCCTTTCAAAATGCCCGCCATTTGAATGCACCTCTATTGTGTCAGGTCATGCTTTTCAAAATGCCTGCCATTTGGATGCACCTCAGATCATACTTTCCAAAATGGCAGCCCTTTGAATGCACCTTTATTGCGCCAGGTCATGCTTTTCAAAATGGCAGCTATTTGAATGCACCTCTGGTCATACTTTTCAAAATGCCTGCCATTTGAATACACCTCAGGTCACGCTTTTCAAAATGCCCGCCATTTGAGTGCACCTCACGTCATGCTTTTCAAAATTCTGGCCATTTGAAGGCACCTCTATTGCGTCAGGTAATGCTTTTCAAAATGCCCGCCATTTGAATGCACCTCAGGTCATACTTTTCAAAATGGCAGCCCTTTGAATGCACCTTTTTCGTGCCAGGTCACACCTTTCAAAATGGCAGCCATTTGACTGCACCTCTATTGCGCCAGGTCATGCTTTTCAAAATGGCAGCCATTTGAATCCACCTCTACTTATTGTGTCAGGTCATGCTTTTCAAAATGCCCATTTGAATGCACCTCAGGTCATGCTTTTCAAAATTCTGGCCATTTGAAAAATGCACCTCTATTGTGTCAGGTAATGCTTTTCAATATGCCCGCCATTTGAATGCACCTCTGGTCATACTTTTCAAATGGCAGCCCTTTGAATGAACCTCTATTGCGCTACGAAGTGGAGTGGTGATGCGTGGTGAGCTAACCGGGGCGCAGCGCTGAGGGCTTGGCTGATGAGACGGGTGATGCCGTGCGTTGGCGGGAGGCTGAGGTTTCGGGCTAGCCAATAGAGAGTGGTGAAGGAACACCCGACGAGTCCTTGAACGACGCCACGCCGACATGCTTTGAGGACGCCACTGGTGTAGCAGGCTGGTCAAAAAGGCTGCGTTTCGATGACTATGCTACTCAGGTTCTTTAGTCAAAAGAAAAAAGCCTCTAGAAAATACGACCACGCACCTGAAGGAACGCTGCTTTCACGCCGACCAAATAGCCGGCGCTTCGAGGACGACGCTGAGCATTTTATTCAGTATGACAAAAAAAAAATCTTGACCCAAGAAGCCGACCTTGCGACGAGGGCGCGGCGCTTCAATAACCCGGCTTTTCGCTAGACGGGTTTCTTTAGTGGAAGAAAAAGCCTTGAAGAAGATGGCCTCGTAAGAGCGTAAACAATCGGCTTGACATCCTCCTCGTCATCGGAAATCTCGATGATTTCTTTTTCGTCAATCGAGTCGAAACTTGTGTCAGGCGGGTGCTCAAACAGGTCGAAGCTGCTGTCCGGCGGTGACGTTCCCCGCGTTTGATCTGGACGGCGTGTCTGAGAACAGCACAGAATGAGCTAGCAAAGTGCGTACCGACCAATTGACTGTATTTGATCCAAATATTACCTTCATCAGGAAACCCGAGTTGGCCAATTGGCGATAATTGGCCGTAATTGGGCCGAATACATCAATTACCTCAAGTTACCGAATTCCAGGGGTCCAAATAATTTTTGGACAATTGGCCACAATTGCGAAGGTTTACCACGGACTATCATGTACTCATTATGGAAAAAAAGTGATGGACGCTGGATTTTGAGGACGTGTATTTGTGATGGAAGGATATTTTGGTGGTTGGAACTGGATATGAGGGAGATCTACTAGGCTGATGGAAGACTTGTAGCATATTGATGCTATCAAAAAACATTGATTTCCCATCAAAACAGGGCCAAAGTGAAAAATGGCTAGGCTTCATAGCTCATGAACAGATACAGATTTCATGATGGTTTAACTTGTGGATTCATTTGCATTAACGAGCACTACAATCTGACCTTTTCACATCTTCCATAAAAAATTCCTGGAGTCAGTTGGAAAATACCATTTTGCGATTTGAGCGGTTATTACAGCCAATGTCAGAACCGAAGGCGCGGTCAAAATTTTCCTGTTTTGGGATGTTTCCAAAGAATTGTCAGTAACTCAACCAGTTCTGCACCGATTTGGATGAAACCTAGGTAGATCTGTCGGGCTAATTCATGCGCAATTAGTGATAGAAAGCGATTTATGAAAATATTATATATTAGATAATCTCTGCTTTTGGACTATTCTCGTGCCAAATGGTATTTTGCATGTCCAGGACATGTCCCAGTGACCTAATATTTTGGGAGGGACAACATATATACCTAAGAGTACATGTGATAGAGCCATAATCATGTAAAATCTCGATATAAATGCAATTCTTACAATATTTCTGAATGCCAAAACTGCTAAATGTATCCAATGGAGCTACAAGGACTGTAACCAAAATATCCGTAATTCTGGCTCTATCACGTGGTTATTCAGGTATATATGTTGTCCCTCCCAAAATATTAGGTCACTGGGATATGTCCTGGACATGTAAAACACTATTTGGCATGAAAATGGTCCAAAAGCAGAGATTATCTAATATATAATATTTTCATAAATCGCTTTCTATCACTAATTGCGCATGAATTAGCCCGACAGATCTACCTAGGTTTCATCCAAATCGGTGCAGAACTGGTTGAGTTACTAAGAATTCTTTGAAAACATCCCAAAACAGGAAAATTTTGACTGCGCCTTCGGTTCCGACATTGGCTGTAATGGGAAATCAGTAGAAATTGATCCCATCAATATGGTAGAAATGTTCCACCAGTCCGTACATCCGCCCTATATTTGGTTTTGTGTCAAAACAATGCTCCATCATGGAGATATGGCCCCAAAACCCAGTGTCCATCACTTTTTTTCCATAACGAGTACTATGCGAGAATTGGGCTGCCTTGGCTACTTTGTCGCACAAAGATTTCTGACTTCTACTTGCAATTCACACTCCTCGGGGTACGGAGGGAGAGGTGGTTGAAAGTGGCTCCCCTTCGGGCCACATACAAAACATTTGTCGTGACAGTTTTCCCCTGAATACCTGTGTGGCTGCATATGGACTACCCAAATAACATGAAACGTGAATCACGCACTTTGATGCCACGGTTTTTGCAAACTCGATTCCAACCTAGACCCACAGGCGTCATCGTTTGACAAGAATTCAGCTGGGCAACACGATCCCACCAGTTTTCCACAGCACGGGGATAGGTTGTATTCCGTACAGATGCACGAGCCGAGGTGTCCGCGAAACGGATCCGTGTTCTATCATCAACAGACAGTAAATCTCTTGCTATCCTATGGGCATCACTGTCATTTTTTCGTCTTGAGTTTCGTTCTTGGTTGTGTTCGTTTGCACGTCGTTTCCGCTGGGCCTCACGGCGGATTTGTCGGTAGTACTCAGTATCCATGTAGGAAATCATCTCGTCAGCTGTTACCTCATTAGGTCTACATAAATTGACATGAAATGGTTAACAATTGCAATTGAATGGCAGCCACACCGAATAGAAAATACATTCTCCATGGCCGCGAAACTGAGTGAATTCGAGCAGTGGAACAGTTAGAGCAGATAATTATACTAGATCTCGTCAGGAACTGATTGAACTACGTGAGGGTCGCTTCCGGCGAGACCGTGATCACATGTTGATGTTACGATATTGGGATTGATGGGTGGGGACAAATCTGGAAAAATCGGATTAAAGCACCGCTCGGAGTATTCCGGCCGTCGGACAGATTCCACAATTTTTCTGAGGTGTTGAATCCAATGAGGAGTATCGAACCAAGGCCGTCGCAAAGTTTTAGAAAAATTAACCCAGAAAAACTTGGATGCGAGGTCACCTAATCTGTCGCATAGGGAAAAATCGGATAGAACCAGGAAAACACATCAATTCAAGAGTTCACCAAGCCATATTAAACTAGTTTCTGGTTACTTTTTCTGATATCGAGTAGCCCCCGTCTACAACACCGTATGTGCGCCCCATTGTTCCCGAAGGCCGTATAGCCAGGATAGGCGGCTGCGAGCAATAACCAGAACTATATCTAATTGCCTGATTTGCAGAGACTCGCACCACGGCGGAAAGCCTGTCTGATGTAGTGGGGCAACGCTATGAGCAGCATACTTACTGGCATCCGGGGCCCAATACAGAGGCGGACGCCAAGGGTAGAAATGCATCAAATCCCATTCAAGACGCCAAATGAGTTCTTGCGTAATTGCCAAATCCAGTTGAAGCTCCTGCATATTCGGCACCCCATCTTGATTCATGAATTGTAATTGCGCAGCGGTTTGATCATCGGCTGCGACAGACGTCTGCTGCTCTTCCGGAGCTAAAGAAAACAGTGAGATTTAATAATACAATCAATACAATACTGAGGGGCCACAGACAGCTATTCGGAACCACGCCTGAATCCATGTTTCCCCCGGATGGGCGCCATTCGTAATTTTATAGTGACTGGGTACCTCGGGTTCCGTTCATCAGGGAGTATATCAAATTACCCGCGGAGTGAAGTTTAGGCTCGAGTACATATACCCCGCAAATTCTAACATGCCAAGCTAGAAACGATGGAGCACTCACGAGAACGCACGGATCACAGGGCCCAATTGCAAAATTCAAGAAAATTTTCGAACTTCTCACGAGACACCGTAAGAATCTGCAAAATCACTCCGGGCACGAAATCCGGATCTGGATTTGATGTGGATTTGGATTTGATGTACGAGAGGTTACGAGATGTCGTTGCGTAATCTTCCCACACTGAACACTCCCTCATTCTAAACCATACCATGTAGGGCTGTCTATGAGTGCGGGTTACCCGCGAGTTTTCACGAGTTGATCGGTGAGAAAACTCGCGCGTTTACCTACCCGTGGGTCAGGTACCCATTCCCACGAATTTTCAAGGATCCGAGTTGGGATTCAGCAAATAAATTTCTCTGAAGGTGCCTATTTTTCGAGTTGAAGTTGCTTCAAGCTCTGTTTTAACCACATTTATTGCCAATGAAAGGGTCTCAAGACCACAATCAAGCTGCCCAAAGGTTCCAGGACACATAAATCACCATGTGCACCTGTAATCTACACAAAAACGTGGTAAAACCTACAGATACTTGTAGGTACCTGCGAGTTTTTGAAACTCATGGGTACTCAAATAACCCGGGGGTTTTTTACTCACGAATCCAAGTTCAGAATTTTTGTTCACCGGTACCTGCGGCCGAGGATCCGAGTCACCCGCAGGTGCACTCGTGAACAGCCTTAATACCATGTGAAGAATACTGAAACACTTACAGCAGCGTGTGTAGCATACAACTTTGAATGTTGATTCTATTTGTGCCCTACGGAGGTTCCAGCAAACTGCATACCCACGTTTCGGATCACTGTCAGTTTACAGCCATCGGATCAAGCCATAACTAATACAATTTGAATCACGCGGTGGGAAAGACCACGTGATGCCATACGTTCTGGTCGTCCTGCCCGACCAGTGCACTCTCTTTCTACTATGGACGCCTCGACGGTAAGTGGCGTCGCGCACCGCATCCGTCTCGTCCCGTACTTCGACTCTCCACTTCCCTTCCACGCTATCATGCGCGATCTGCGCTCTGGCGACTCGCCTCTCGGTATCGGGCGCTTCCCAGATCGGAACGGGCTTGGGGACGGCCCAAACACGATTGCATTCAACAGCAAAGTTGTTAGTCGGGCCCACGCCGAGATATGGGTTCAGGTTGGCAATGGGAATTGCCGACAGGGAGGAGGAATAAGGTTCTTCATCCGGGACACGAAAAGCAGCTCAGGGACGTTCCTCATCCATGTAAGGCTGAGCCCTGCCAATACGGAGAGTAGGCCGCATCAGGTTAAGGATGGCGATATTCTGCAGTTGGTGAGCTCCCTTCGTTGCTTCGTCTTCATATCTTTCTTCTTTCTCATCTTGTCACCTTTCCCCCCTCACTTCCCGCCCATTCTCTCCATCCCTGTCTCTCTTCGTCTGCCTTCGTTTCGACCCGAGTCTCACTTCATCCCCTCCCTTGACAAACCAACTCTCTGGTTTGCACAGGGGGTAGACTACCAAGGCGGCGCAGAGGACATCTACAAGAGCGTCAAGATCCGCGTCGAGCTCGGCCGCGAGTGGGAGGCGGGCCCACACCTAATGCGCGCCGATATGGAGGGCTATCGCAAGGCCGCGGGAGGCCCGGGTGGCAAGAGTATATGTGATTGTTATATCTGTGCGCGTTTTATGGCTGTCATCGTCCCTCTCCGCCCGCTAACTTTCTGCCGCACACAGGCCTCTTCCCCGTCAGGCGCTCTTCATCGCACCATGTTCGCACATGTTCCACTACAAGTGTCTGCATCCGCTACTGCATTCGGCGTTTAGGTGGGCACTCACTCCGTCGGCCTCGGGGTGCGACACAAGCGGCGGGCGGAATCCTCTCCCAGATCGCGTGAACACGACCTGCGTGCAGAAAATGAGAGAAACGACAAAGTTTCACCTCGCCTCACTGCGTGTGCCATTTCTACGGAGTGCGGGTATCATTGCGAGGTCGTCTCCCTCTTATACCATTTCTGCCGCCTTTTCTCTTCCCCTTCCTGTGCTGACGCTCGCCTTTGAAGCTGCCCTCTCTGCGGCACGATTGCTGACCTGGAGGAGGACGTCGAGGTGGAGGTAGTAGAAGAGAATGAAGTGTGTTTTCCCTTTGTCTTCCGTGTCCAAGCGGGCAGCGGGCTCTTCGATTTCACTAACCGCTTCTCCCTCAGGGCGATGAAAGCCTCGCCTCTGACGTATCGGAGGGCGAGGTGGAGGAACTGCTTTCAACATCGTGTATACGCGTTCCTAATGGAGACGATAATGTGAATACGGGAGGGGCTAGTGGTGATCAGATCAAATTAATCTCTCTCCCGCTTACCGCACTCAGCAAGCTTCCCCAACAACAGCGCAAGGATGCAACGACAAAACAGGTAAGTGAACGCCACATTCCTCATTCCATAATCTTATCATGTATTTCAGCGTCTTGACACATCTGAAACCACACTTGGTGAAGGGTCCTCTGTAACGCCTGTATGCTGCTCGATTGTTTCTCCCATGCATGCCTTCATGAATCATTTTTTAGAACCTTGGAATACAGTCGACTCCCGCAGTTGCTGGAAGCACTGAGAGGAGCAAGCGACCTGCACCCGCAGCCAGCAGAGCACAAAGTTTGAAAAGAGCGAAAACTACACTCCACATTTAAATACAAGCCCCTTGATATCTACTTAGAAGTCCTCTAAGAGACAATGTAACGGAGACATCCGCAGTAGCGGTACATAAGCATAGCGTCTAGGTTCAGCCGCTCACGGCAATAATATTTGCAGCCCTACTAGCCTTGGGTCAGCTGATGAGTAGGGTAGTATTATACTGCGAGTTAGCCTGGTTCAGCCAGTCACAACCATAATATTCTCAGCCCTACTAGTCGGTAGTTGGTTGTCTGCCAAAAGCAGAACATTACCTGCTCAGCTGCGGCACTTCCGGCATTTAGAGACTGCGTGAAACACAGAGGAAGCCAAAAGTACTTGATCTACCTTTTCAGCTCTCCGTCATTCAAGCTAGCCTCAAGAGCATTATTTTCAGCCTGAAGGGCCTTTTGGTCTCTGCGTCACCAAAGCTTGCTTTGACTGCCAGCGTGGAAGAGGAAAAGCGCGGAGCCGGCTCGCCGTCGAGCTCCACGCGTTGGCGGACGATGGGTGGGACAGCAACTCAGTAGGGTTTGTGAACGGAGAACCGAGTCTCACAAAGGAGAGACGACGGGAATCGTGACATGAGACAAGCTCAACTGACGATGAGGACTTTGAATAATGGTGATAAATGATATTTGATGATGCCTTTTAATCACATATAAGGACATCCTTTATACTGTACGGACGACTTCCAGACATTTTATAGAGATGACGGGGTCCATAAGTACGGTATTCACGGCTTCCAAATATCTATAATAATCATGGCATCAACGGCATATAATATCCCAGATGCGTTATTCCTAACACAAATAAGCCAGTAGTAGAGAGCATCACTGGTCATGGACTGTTTGAAATAGAATGTCTACTCAACGATGATATGCTCCAGAGAATGACAGACTTCGGTGGTGCATCTGCGTTAGGGCTCTGTTTATAATTCCCAAGCCACATATAAACAGTTTATAATTCTGGATTTATAAACAGGGTGTTTATAAACATGTTTATAAACACAAAGTGCCAAACAGCTAAAAAACGAGTGTTTCTACCTCTCCTTCCCACGTCAGGTCCCCAGCCGCCTTTTTCCCCCTTCCCGTGCTCCCTGTCACTCGCTCTGACCAATCCGCTAGACTGCCGATCTCATTTGCGCCGGGGATCGGCTTGTCGGAGAGCACGTCACGTTTGACGACTTCCAAAGCTGCTTCCCAATGCGTGGCTGACAACCGACTTGATGCAGCCCTTCTCTTCTACATCTTTTCCATCGGGAGCATAGCTTTCGAAATTATGCGCATTCCCGATTGGTATGCTGTCTGGTAGGTGTTTGAGAAGGTGTAGGAGGTCCTTGAGTTCCTCTTGGTAGTGGGATATTCCCCCCGAAGCAGACATGGTGTTCCGGAGAGTCCAGTGAGGAAGAGCGACTCTGAGCAAGGAAAACGAAGATCTTTTTTTTGTTTGCTCGGTGATTCCCGGGCCGGCTCCCGCTTCACTTCGCTCTCTTTATAAAATAGCTGCTCCACCGGCATTAAACACATCAAGGAATCTTTCAATACCGTTTATGTACCATTCTAAACTGCCCGGGCTCAAAAATTGGGCAACAAACTGCGAAGGTTGGTGAAAGTACAAAATGCTCATTTTCCCCTTATTTTATGAATAGGAGCTTAAGGAAGGAAGCCAATTGGATTTGAACATTGTAACAAGCAGGAGAATGTATCAAAGTGCTAGAATATGCTTTATTTGAAGTGTTTTGGTCAAATAGTGCACCCAGGGTGGTCGAGACACAACATCACTATAGAACTTTCTGTTAACTTTGGTCCATTTTGAGTACCCACCTAAAAACACTTACAGAAAAATGATTACAGCCCTTTGCGGAACTTAGGGTGCGGCCGTTTTTTTTTAGCAGAGCACTCTAGTGCAGAGCTGGATGATGAAGAATTAACAGGATCGGGTGATGATTATGAGGACTAGTAGCTGAACTCTTCTGTATTTTCGCACTGGCGAAAAAAAAAAAAAAAATTAACCCTTACAGGAGATCCTGAAAATAATGACAATCACGAGATTTTTTTTTTCGCGCTTCCCAAAAAGGAAATCCTCGTGTATTGCTTCTTTATTTCTCTTCTTTCACTGCAAACACCCGAACTACGCAGGAATGCGCCTAGTTTAGGCTCACAGACACCCAAGCACGCATGTTGGTCCTCTTTTTGGCTCCCCAATAGACACAACAACTTGTTCTGTCTTGTAATCCCGGTTTTCCGCTTCGTTTCGAATCCCATCTACGCCATTGTCTCCTGCTTGCTTTCACGGAGACAAGAGGCAAAGATCGGTGAATGCGAGGTGCGGCCAAGTAGGAAGAACTGCCGACAATCAACGCATCTCACGCCGGGAAACTTGCGTCGGGCAGCGGCGAGACTCGGACAAGGTACGGACCATGATCGATGTATGATCCTTGCTGCTGGGTGACGATGAGCAGGGAGCGACAAGGCAGAGCGAATGAGGCGCACCCATTTGCGTTCCTTCCTTCATTCTGCACGGTCCTCAGTGGTTTCCTCCTCTCATGCCACCCATGATCCCCGCTCAAAATCTATGCACGGAGTCGTGCGGCTTGTGTGCATTTAGGTTCGGCAATGAGACAGGGGGTGGGGAACAAATCCTCCAGCGTCACCTCCGTCGCTGGGTTGCGCGCTTTGAGGCCACCTTGATCGACGCGTGCATTTGCGGCCTCAACCTAAAATACGAATGGGAACGGATCAAAGAGGGCGGGCGCGCCCCCATCAGAATCAGGGCTCACGCTGGCACATCGATGAGGCACGCATGCTGTCCAACGAAGACATAATGGACGTTATGGAGAAGGGAGGCGTAGATGACCAATGGACGACACTTCTATCGCTTCACAGCCTAGAAAGGGATGACCTGAGAAAGAGCAGTGGTGGCCTGGCGGACTTCGCAACTGTCATTATCATCGGGGTTAACGGTGGCTTGCATCCGTTGAAAGGTGACCATCCGCCGGCGATATTTTTCCAGGGGGTCGATGTTCATCACTCAACGGTTGCTGCGATGCCCTTTGACCAGTACTGCGGGGATTGGCGACAGGACTTGATGGACCGAGTCCAGTATGACCGTCCGCTGAGGTTCGGTGGCCCTTTACAGCCCCCAGTCCCTCGAGTGCGGAACACCCTTCGTGGTAACCCTGGTTGCCTGTCCCATCCGCATTCACTGATCATCTTGACATTCAGGTCTGGAAAGGAACAATGGAGAGGTCGGGGTCGGAAGGAGGCGCCGAGCCGAATACTGCAGTTGATTTTACAACTACGTACTGCGGCTTCATATTCCAACACACCCCCGGAAGCCGCAGAGAGAAATATGAGAAATAAACATGATTCGCACCCCCGGAATGTCGAAATTACCATGATGCATCGAAGTCCGCTACTGCCGCGGAATCGTCCTTCTTCTGGTCCCATTTCATCTTTTCTCGGCATTCTGATTTGTAGTGTCCTTTCTAATCACAGAAGTGACAGATGACATCGGCTCGAGAGGTACGTGCGGCGGCGGCGGTAAATGATGCCTCGCGCTCGCCTTTGACCTCGGGGTTGGTGCTGGTGATGCCAGAATGTTGCCGGGTCTGCTCATCCAACAATTGTGCGACTACGTCAATGTGTCGGGGGAAGCCGAGTCGAAGTTACAGCAATTTGCGGAACATAAGGCGCGGATGGTTTTTTTCTGTTTTCGACAGTTTTGACTAGAACAGCCGCCACAAGCTCAGTTTTGAACGGATTTCCTTGGGAGTAGGCGCATTCAAATTGCATTGAAGATCCGCAGAGGATCAAGTACTGGCTTTTTTGATGTAAGTACGTAATAGAAATTCTTCAGAAAAATTATGGTTTCCACTAGGACAGCTGTAGCGCAATGAAGAATGGTACAATTGACCTAATTCTTGAATATGTTATGTATCTAGGATGTTGTTAGAGGATGGCACACTGCCATGGGCAATATATTGACTGAACATGATTTTTCAGCCATTTTTGCTAGGGCAACATTCATGTCCCATGAGAAGTAGAGCTCTGGATTGGAATTTGGCTGTACCCAGATCTGCAGACTTCATGGTCCCCTAGAGATAGTTCGGATACATGACATATCCGAAAACTAGGTCAATCGGACCATTATTCGTTGTGCTACAGCTGTCCTAGTGGAAACCATGATTTCTCTGAAGAAATTCTATTACACTTACATCAAAAATGCCGGTACTTGATCCTCTGCGGATTTTCAATGCGATAACGCGTCTACTCCCAAAGAAATCTGTTCAAAACTGAGCTTGTGGCGGCTGTTCTAGTCAAAACTGTTGAAAACAGAAAGAAACCATCCATGCCTTATGTTCCGCAAATTGCTGTCATATCACCGGATCATAGGTGCCTGGCAGGCCCATGGTAAGCACCAAAATCTTGTCTTGATCGCTAACCACACTGCCCGTGACCTCCTCGATCGTGAACGCTTGGCTCCGAATTTCCCCGATCCACGACTGCATTGACTGCTCCTCTCCATCGCAGGGTTCTAGGATTTTCACTGATTTCTAGCGGTTTTGGGTGGGGACAATAGTATACATTAGGGCATGTATATACTTCCCGGAAACCAGTGTTCCTAAGCGGGACCGGCAGCGTAGGGTCCCGCTATTTTGAATGATCGGCCAGGTGGGAGATGGTCAAACATTACAGCTGATTTGTGAATAATATACGGGTTTCGTAAAAATTGATGCTCGATTTGTGCTTACGTTTGTTTGACACTGAATCCTTTGTCAGCTCCACCGTGCTCCACAATACTGTAGCATTTCGTTCAATTCGCGTGTCACGCGTCACAGGCCCCCAAATTCGCGAAGAATTGCGCGAATGTCACGGGTCACCGAGGCCAGTCGCGAACTTACGAAAGAAGTCACAAAATCGCTAAAAAAACCGCAAAAAAATGCGATTTTGTCCCCAAGTACCTCGGTGTTTGATTTGCCGCGGCGCTCGCACGATCTTCCCACACAACTGCCACATTTGACAGCAACTCCTCTTCTCCCTCCCTCAATATGCTCGTTGCTCGCACCATTGGGATCCGGACTGGATTCATTTACGAAGGTGAGAACTAACTCGGGGAGACCACACATTGTGACGAGGACAACAGTGCACCAAAAGAGTTATGATGTCGCGCCATCTTTGATACGACTTTCTTGTTGGCGCCATAAACACATGCTGGTGCGTGAGTGTGCTTATTTGAGTGAGAAATGAGCTCTGGTGCTTCGGGCAAAAACGCGAATTTTTTTCTGTGTCACGGTCCCCCGAGCCAATTCCCGAAAACCAAAGTTCGCGAACAGGTGTCACGCGTCACAGGCCCCGCGAATTGAACGAAATGCTACAGTATCCGAATTTATTTCTCATCCTCTCTACACTTCCAGCCATGGCGCGAGGCAACACAAAGGGCATTTCCGACAAAACTAAACGACATGTCATCTGGATGTTCCATAATCACAAGAAGCAGGAGGATATTGCGCGCGACCTCCGAATCTGCCTCAGTTCAGTCGAGAAGATTTTGGGCTGCTACTGAAGGGAATCCGAAGGGCTCCATGTACCCACACTCCGCGTTCGGGGCCGCCCACGGGCTTTGGGAGCTGCTGACGTCGATGTGACTGTTGGATAAAATGTCATGGGTTGCCGATCTTTTCTGGTCTCTGGAGAGCAATACTGGGTCAATTCTTCCAAAACAAGTTATGTGGTCTTCAGCTAATATCTGTAGGTATTCGGTGGCAAGGTATGGTGGAGCTCAGTGCACGTGATCTGGCACAGTGAATCAATTTCCGGTTACTTTCTGTGATGACGAGTAATTGGATCAAAAAAAAAAACGGTATTTTGTCCCAGGTAGATTTTCAATGCGAATACAACGCACTTACTCCCAGGGCAATCGGATCAAAATTGAGCCCGTGGCGCCGATTCCGCTGGAAACCGTCGAAGAAAGAAAAAAAACCGACCGCGCCTTATGTTCTGCAAACGGCTGTAATCAACTCAATCAAATCGTGCACGTGCAGCGGAGTTTAAATGACTTTAGTTCGAAGCCTTTCTTCCAGGTTCCATTTATATGCCCCAGCTTACCTCTGTCGCCCTGCATTTTCGAACACATCATCAAGTACCATTTCAATTCAATTCAATTCAAAATTCAATTTAGAGTGCGCGCGGGGCCCTCGGGGCCCATGGAGCACTATATGTATACACAATTAATTACACTAGCTAGTCGTAGAGGAAGAATTAATGGCGATGAATCCGATATACGGGAAACTGGTAATAATGCAGGAGATCTATCAAATAGATCCCAAGGATCCAAAGAAGAAGTACTATGCAAAATTCGCATCGATCCCTTTGAATGAGCGGGAAGCAAGATATTCTCAGCCAAAAAGGGAGCTTTTTGGTTTGAAAAGGGCACTCGAAGCGATGAGCTACTGGTTATTGGGGTGCAGGAACTTGGTTGTCGAGACTGATGCCAAGTATTTGAAGGGAATGTTGGACAATCCAGGAATGGGGCCCAATGCCACCATAAACCGTTGGATCGAACAAATTCTGATGTTCCATTTCACACTGAAACATGTTATGGGAAAGACTTTCGGACCGGATGGATTATCGAGACGGCTTAAGCAGCCAGGGGATGAAGAATACCCTGACAGTGAAGCTGCCTTTGACAACAATGATCCTCCACCATTGCACCCGGACAGTATCACAACTCCTGCTCCATTGGATTTCGATGATTTTAAACACGCTATAGACACCAGAGGTGGCTATTTGTTTGAATTAACAGGGGAAGAAGCACAAGATGTCTCAGACTTTGGGGCTGAACTGCACACAGCAGAAGTAACCAAGTGTCCGCAGGATGAGAAGGTAATTGCGGAGGTAGTTCAACTGCTTCAGAAAGAATCAGTGGCAGTTGAACAACTGGTTCAACAGAGGAAGGGAAAATTGACGAATAAAGTAGTCAAAGAAGATGGAGAACCATTGCTACCAAAGACTGGGTTGAATCAGGAGCATGACCACGAGTCTTATACTGAACAGCAACGGTCAGAGGCAGGGAAAAAGGCTGATGCGCGTCTTGAACTTGTAAAGAAATGGTTCCAGAATACAAGAGAACGACCGACTGAAATGTCAGACTCTCAGTATCGGAATTTCATGCGCTATGCCTCGATGTTCTTCGTGGATAAAAAGGGGAGACTGTACAAGAAAAGTGTGGAAGGAAGTCATAAACTTGTGGTCGATAAAGACAAGAGAATGTTTATGATGAGGTCCGCTCATGACAGTCTAGGACATAGGGGATTCTTCGCTACCAAGTCCTTGATTGAACTTAGGTTCTGGTGGCCAGAGTATGAAAGGGATATCAGTCATTATGTGAAGACTTGTCTTCTGTGTCAACTGCGGCAGAAAACATTGTTGAACATTCCACCGGTTCAAACCCATACACCTTCATTGTTTCAGCAGATTCATGTCGATGTAATGGTCATGGGAACACCGTTGAATGGTTACAATAAGGTTGTGGATGCAAGAGACTCGCTCAGCAGATGGCTAGAAGCGAGAGCAATCAAGAATGAGAATGCTAGAACTCTAGGTCTCTTCTTGCTTGAAGAAATTATATGCAGATGGGGTTGTCCACCGGTCATTGTCACCGACAATGCGCCACAGTTCATAGCTGCGGTGGAATGGTTATCAGCCAAGTATGGGATAAAGGGCATCAGGATCTCGCCGTATAATTCCCAAGCTAATGGCACAGTTGAAAATGGGCACTGGCCAATGCGTCAGTCGTTATTTAAGGCTACAGGAGGAAATCCAGGGAAGTGGTATTGGTTCTTGCCTCAAGTATTATGGGCAGATCGGGTTACCATTCGGAAGGGATTAGGTTGCTCGCCATACTTTATGGTAACAGGAGCACACCCACTCTTGCCTCTGGATATCGTTGAAGCGACCTGGTTGGTTGAATTACCAGCTAGACCACTTACAACTGAGGAGTTGATTGGATTTAGGGCTCAGGCATTGGCAAAACATCAGACTCATATAGAGCAGATGAGGGCCAGGGTCTCTAAAGAAAAGATGGATCCAGTGAGAAGATACGAACGGATACACGAGCATACCATCAAAGACTTCGATTTCAAACCTGGGGATTTGGTCCTGGTTCGAAACTCAACAGTGGAGAAGTCTTTGAACACGAAAATGGCTCCTAGGTATCTTGGACCGATGATTGTGATTAGGAGAACACAAGGAGGAAGCTATGTGGTCGCTGAACTTGATGGTTCAGTATTCCAATCGAAAATAGCGCAGTTCAGGGTTGTACCCTATGAGGCTAGGCACAGTATATCACTGCCGGAGAATATCCATGATTTAATAGACTTGTCTAAAGAATCGTTGGACAAGCTGGTTGACGATGGAGCTGCCTTGGAGTACACAGGAAAAGATTTCCAGTTCGAAAATGTGAAACTGGGAGTTGAAGATGATTATGTTGAGCCACCACCAGCCGAAGAAGAGTTTGATGAAGCTGAATTGAACCCAAGAGGTCCAAAGGTCCATCAGACTAGAGCAGTCAAAAAGGTTGGCAGAGAAGTGGCTATTCAACAGGAGAAAGAACTGGAAAATGCCTGGAACAAATGGCAAAAGAGGAAGAAAAATGGAAGCAGATAACCGGTACACTCAAGACAAGAGTGTGGGAACAGACTTCCAAACTGAATCTAATAACCCAATATGGGTTTGAAAGGTTGATGAGGATGAATGACGGTGTACTTGTGCACACAGATGGACCAAATATTTGGGTCACTCGCCTTGGATCTGTCACTTAATTGACTGGGGACAGTCAGAGTTTCAGGTTGGGGGAGAGAGCCTGGTGAAACAGCTCCAAAAGGCACCAATTTTCTGCCTTTGGTTTAGGCTGAATTGGAGGGTTGCAAAGCAAATAACCGGCACAGCTAGGAAAGAAGTCAATGGGGTAAATCAGGATTCAACACCAAAGGGATGAGTGTGCAAATCATAGTTCAAAATAGCTGATGGCTGGCATGCAATGGGCCTTATGATTGCAATGTCGATTGGGTTGCAAATGCGGTCTCCTAGATTACATTCTGACCTGTAAGGGAGTGACTGAGGACAGTCAATATCTCAGGTTGGGGGAGATGATAAGGTGTGAACTTGAACACACCTGAAATAATCGATTTTTGCGACCTTTCAGTCGGTTTGACTGATAAAAACCCGTGAATAAGGTTAGAAGGGTGCTAGTCGTCTCCCAACGACGGAGCACTAGGCTGTTTTATGCATTTGAAAGCCAGTTTTATCAATATTTGAACCACACTGGTCATAACACTGCTCCTGCAATCTGTACAGTTTGTGCAGATTCGCTTGGGTAAATTATGGATGCTAGGCCATCAAACACACGATGGGAAGGTGGAAGGATATTATAAACAGCTAAAGGAACGAAGGATAACTTGTCCGCGGTGATTTGAACTCTATTTGAAGAGGATTTCCCAATTAGGAATCTAGTGGTTGAACTTACGGAATCTCTGGATTGTTCCGGAGTTCGTTCACATGCAATTCGGAGTATGGATGTTTTGCAGAGGTCTGGAGTATCGTTCCATTGGTCCGGACAGTCTAGACTCTGTCAGAATAAAAGGAATAAGCTGGGAAAAGATAGGAATCAAAAGGCTGTACAGTTTCCTTGGAGAATGGTTTCTTTTGGAGAAAGCGGTCAAAGCGACCTCGGATCAGACAGGGAGGATGTCAGACAATGCCTAGAGCAATGTGTGATAGGTCTAGAAGGACTTGGGCGCACTTGGCAAAGTCTAGAATGTGGATACAGGTTGCACTTGGAAACAATTCAAAAGGCTGTACATTTCCCTTGGGGAAATGGCCTTCTCCTCGGAAAATGCATCGGAAGGTTGCTAGGACCGATACAGCTGACTCATGGGCGCTGTTCTTTCGGTCCCACACGGAGTTTTAACCCCAGAAAAGCGGTTTTCTTCACACATACTTTATACCCTTTTAGACAAGCAACATGTATTTAAACTGGCATGTAAATTATGTACAGACAGTGAACCCCTCACCCCTGTTGGCATATATTGGACCTCTCAGACATTGGCTATCGTCTGACATCCTATCTGAGCTATACTGGTTGAACAAGGCCTTGCCTTTTGCATTCAACTCAGCTTAAGTCTCTAAGAACGGCTTTGTGCCATTCACTTTAAGTCCAGCAGTGGGTTCCTTGGGCAGTAACTGAAGATAATAGAATTGCTACATCGTTTCAAGCACAGTCAGTGTTAAGAACGAAAGGTTAAAGAGGTTTTCCCTTGAGACTGACGGTCGAGACGCCTGACCTACCTCCCCGAACACACACACACGGCATTGGAGTTGTTAGTGGTTGGACTTGAGATATATTGGAGTATAGACTTTGTCTAGCTCTTTTGTGATTGATTCCACTACTGCACTTTGGTGCATCGTTTCACCGAATATTTGATGGTCGGCTTCAACGGCGGTACAATTTCTACCGGGCTACTTCTAGTAACACATTTGAGATATCCTGTATATATATAAACAAGATATGCCGGAGCGTAGCGAAGGCATAAGTGCGGCATATATTGAAAGGGACTCAGACTCAGCGCCAGGAATGAAGTGGTCATAAGCCATTTGGAAATTTCGAAGAAAAAATGTATTCAGCCTCACTGCAGGCAGACTGTGGTAGACAACTAAAACTTGTTTTCAATGGTTCTGAAACCATCAGCTCGATACACAAATAGATATAGATTAATTAGCTGAGAATATAGCGACGCAACAACTGCATGAACGGTTAGAAAGTTGAACGGTGTCAGAAATTGAACAGGACGAAGCCATGTACAATGAGAACGAACTACTTGCTCTCAGAGACCCCTCGGCTTTATCATACATGGATGCCCTGTATGCAATATCGGCGGCGGTTCAGGCAAGGCCAAAGCGCAAGAAAAAGTCAGTAATGAACCTGACGTGCAACAGGAGGAAAAAACCATACCAGTAGACGCTTCGCATTTGTTTGGAGCCTAGATGCCGTGGTTGTCGGAAGCTACAGAGGCGACAGCCACCCAATACCACCAAGTCCGCGGGGTCTCACAACCACTTGGATAGGAAACTTGTCAGAAGAAGGAAGTAGGAAAAGGAATCTAAGTCGAAGCCTGCCGCAGAGCGAGCAGCTGAAAGTGCGAATCGAGTTGGGTCCTAGAAAACATTAATGCTCGGTCAGAGGTGAGAATTGGAAGATAGTAAAATCTATAACCTTTGACTCACCGTCCCCAGGCCGTCCTTTACTGCTCGTCTATCCCAATCTGAGATGATTGAAGAGAGTGGACTGCTGCAGTGGTAAAAACAACTCTCATACAAAACTCGAGGGATTGAGGAGCTCCAAGTTATGAGGGTTAATGCAAGTTGTCGAACTATCTTTGACTAACAGTAATGGGGGAAAATTAGCCTCTCATTCTCAAAACTTTATACACACCTCGGCGGCGATTGATTGCGGAGCCGCACCGGGCGTGGTCAACGACCCCGGCTCCTCCGGAAGAAGCCTGAGGGATGGGCATCGGCCGATCAGAAGACTGGTCCCCCCCACCTCATAGTTTTCTCAGTATGATCTCTCCTTTTTATCGCATCGCTTAAACAAGGCATCCTATCATACTCTCGTATACTATCTGTTTACATCCCACCCCCACGCTAAATTACTTAGCAGTATTTCCCTCGTAGCCACCATGGCCAGGTACGGCTTAAATAGAAATCAAGTTCAAGTTCAAGTTCAAGATTTGAATCCCGAACACCCTTAGATCCGCGAGTATATTTTGCTTTTCTTCTCCGTGCAGAAGTGGAATGGGTATGGATTCTTCTTGCTCGAATCCTATTCTTTCTAAGCAAACGCAACCGCCTACACACCCTACAAAGAACTTGACCCCCGGCGAAAATATTTGGTGAATTTCTTGCAGGTCCTCGACTAAAAATAGATTATACAGGCTTAATGGCAGGGCGCTCTCGGAGGCTCTCCTCGGGCGCCCAAAGACCTCATTGATCTTCAATAACCTAATCGTGCTTCAATAAAACCCAACTTTATCCTTAGTCCATACACACATTTTTCAAGCGCCTTGAAGAAATTTTGAGAATAAACGCGCGAAAGAATGGATGGATGGCAGGAGAGGCTCGGGAAAGGCCGGGCGAAAAAAAAAGATTCAGGCAACTGGTGACGATAATCACGTGCAAGGATCAATAACCTTCTGGCCGACGTTCTCAAGAATGGAAGAGAAGTTGGCAAGTATTTTAAGCTCGGTGCTTACGGTTACAGAACACAAGAACGATCGATTCGACGGGAATTTGGAGCGGATAAGAAACCCTGTGAGGGGGTCATCTAGAACTTCCTGTGGAAAAAAAAATCTCCGATCCTGTCGCCCTGTAGATGCCCACATGCTCAATACGAAACGGTGGATTTCTATTTTTGCGGAGTTATCTGGAACTCGACTCGGGGGACCGAGCACGCACAATCACAGCATAAGCAAAATGACGATCAAGGCCTTTCCTGTGAAGGCGAATCGAATGGTATGTAAGGCAAACGGGGGTAGGTTCCGTTTTAATCGGTCACATTTTGCCATTCCGTTCCTTCAGCAAGATTTTTTTTTCTGGAAGGCTGGTGGATCCTTGTGGGAAACCCTGGAGCGGCAGCAACCCTGTTTTTGAATATGAATTGCACCAGACTCATATGCGAGAGAGCTGAATTATTCCTCGTCTTGCTGGATCCGACGTATGCGTCTGTAGGCTCAATTGATTCTATGTAAACCTATAAAATAGATACTATACGCCCTAACTAGGGTCTTAAGGTAGCCTGACCACTTTTAGGCCAGAGTCCCAAATTAACTATTTTATAACTCCTTCGGTTTTGACCCTAATTAAATCTGTCTTGCAAAAAGTTTACTGTCATTAAAAGGAGCACTTTGGCAAGAGGGATTACAGATACAGTCCCGGGGCTCATAATGCATAAGGTCCATTCCATCTGCGGACGCGCCAGTCACAGGGACAACCTGGTATGCGAGCCCGGGAACAGGCTTATGCGCAGCGTCATAGTAAGCCATACTCTTTTGAGCCATTTTGGCCAACTTTTGGTGAGGGTAACCCATAACTCTGGAGTAACCCTTACATTCTCGTGTGACCGGGAGTATGGATCAGGACAGAGGCGACTGTACGTTCTTTGGATTGTTACAAATCTATACAGTGTTGTTCCACAAACAATTGGAAACTTAGGGAGCGTGAACACATTGACCGTCGGTGAACCAAACATACACCAAATAAAATTGGAGACCTTTCTTTGCTCCTCATCACCAGCAGCGCCGTGGCCGTCGGCCTTCCTCAAGCCTCCTCACATCCAGGAGACATCTTGCGACTTTCCTCCTTCTCAGCTGCACGCTCCTCTTCCATGCTATCTTTCAGCCTGGCCTACCTCCGCGCCGTGCATCTCCTGTTGCGGCTGAAAAGACGGCTCCTGCTGCTGCTGCTGCTGCTCCACGTCGGGGTTGAACGAGAACGGCGAAGGCGTGAGGTTAGGTAGAGTCGGCGATTTGACCCTGGCTGCGCTGCGACGCTGCGCCCCCGGCTCGGACTTGACGCGGGGGCCCGTGGGCGGCGTCCCTCCGCCCCACACACTCATGAGGTTCGCATCAAGCGCGGCTGCCACGCCCATTGCGCCGTGCATCTGCTGTTGCGGCTTGTAAAACGCCTGCTGCTGCTGCTGCGCGTCGGGGTTGAACGAGAACGGCGACGGCGTGAGGTTGGACCAGGGCAGCATCGTCGGCGTGGACTGCGATCCCGATCCGGCCCCTGCACTGACACTGGCCGCAGCACTGAGGCGCTCTTTGGCCGCGCGGATGACGTCCACAGGGTTTGTAAGCAAGCCGCAGCGGAAGCGGATGTCGACGCGAGCAGCATTGCCGGGAGATTCGGAGGAGGCACCTTTTGGGGGCTCACCTGCTTGCGTGGCGCCGCGCGCTTCGCCGGCGCGTAGTCATCGTCCGAATCCTCGTCGTCCTCCACTGGCTGCTTCGTCGCCTTGCGCTTCGTGTCCGCCTTCGCGCTACCCGCCCCCACCAACGGTGTTGTGGCTATCCACGGCGTCCTTCGCAGATAGCTCTCCGTTACCCAGCAACGCCCCTGGTACCCGTCAATGAACGACACCGTCGTCTTGTACACTTTTCCATTGTTCCGAATATCTTCATGCTGCTTCCGCACGTCCTGTCGCATCGCCGACACCGCCTTGCCCAGCGCCTCGAGCGACAATCTCCCTTTGTGTCGATGCACGAGGATGCCGATCATGATAAACTCTACAGGCGCAATCTTCGCAAAGCCCGCGCTATTGCGAGGCTCGCGCACCAGTGCCTCGAAGACGCGGTATGTGTTCTCGATGCTCGCGGCGAAGGCGGGGTCCATCGGCGCGGTGTCGGCGAGCCACTTCTCCGTCGCTCGTATGGAGGTGGTCTTAGGGAGACGGCGATGCATTGAATGGTCTGCGCGAGGCAGCGGAAATCGGACCCGCGGGAACGATCCCATGCGAGGGCGTCCCCACCGAGGCCTGCCTCCTCGTTGTTGAGGAAGTCGTCTTGCAGCGCGCGCACAAATTTCGCACGCGGGGTGCTGATGACCTTGAGCTTCTCTGCGGGTGTGAGGGCCATGCCGAGCTGGACGCGCTGAAGAAACATTCGGGTGTAAAACATCGAAAAACCAACAAAAACAAGAATACCTTGAAGATTTCGCGCTCATCCGCGTCATCGAGATCCTGGTACTCGACGCACACGACGGCTTTGCTGTCAAACATGTTACGAAACTTTGGCGGGAGGATCTTCTTCGCCGTGCGCGTGCGGTGGTCTGGGTTATCGTAATACCAATACTTTTCGCCCGTCTCTCTGTCGAGTGCCATCTACTCAGTACCGATCAATAGACATAAAAGATACGACTACGCACGGGTCTTTATCTTGAACAAAACACGGGCAAGAACGCTCAGTCAGGCAGGCACATGAACAATACGACGCGACGCACGAGGAATCTACATGGTAGTAAGTAGTACGTCAGAATCAAGTAAGGAATACTCTACCATGCCTTCCACAAAGCTGAATTGTGCTTCTCATCGATAAAGTCCTCCATAATAACGAAACAAAAATGCGCCGCACCGATGGATCGAAGTGAGCCGCTGCTTGCCGTCAATACACGTCCGTGTCTCTGTGCCGTCGTCAAAAGAATTCACAGCTGTATAAATTCCATGCCAGCCCAATATAAAATATCGATGCGACCGTACCGAATATAACCGGTGGGATGTAGAAGTTGCGTAATATCGAGTCGATGATGCCGATCTGCTTGGTCTCAGGCCATACAACGTCTGAGCAGACACATAATTGAGCTCCCACATCCCCCGCTTTGCGTGAAATGAGACCGCAGATCGCACCTCGTTGGTAATCCGGCTCCAGATTGATGTCCCCATTGTGAATCTGTTCTGGTTAGCTTAGGTTCAGTATCGCGGGATGAAAGGAAGAGGAAGTTGCGGTATTGATGGAGAGTGGCACTCACTATAGAGTGCCTCTGTGCTGTACGTCGTCGCGCGTGGGGCGGTGAGCGCACCGCTAATACTGTATTCTCCGGGTTTCGCCTTTCTTTTGCCCTTGGCTTTTTTCTTCGCAGGCCTGGATTCTTCGTAGTCCTGCGAGAGTTCGTCGAGGTCTGTGAGGTTCGATTCGTCGTCCGACATGGAAAGTAGAAAGGAAAGAAGAATTGGGAAGCAGCCTGATGATGAGCTGGCAGATGCACGTGATACAAATAAATAGATAATTCAAAATTAAATAAAATTAAAATAAAATGGGGCAAGGTATGTCCATACACAGCCATGCACTATTAAAGGTCGCTTCCTAATAGTACGTTAATAAGGGGTTATTAACGCCAGACCAGTGACCTCTCCGCTCTTGACCAGCCCCGTCACTGCATTCCGAGGACGAATCGACCGACCCTGCCGAGCTGTGCAGATCTTAGTCGACCTCTACCGACCCGCCTCAGCAAGGTCTGCCGACGTTTGCTCGACCGAGCTTGGCAGAGCTCTGTCGACCTCCCCCCTGTCGACCTGGACCTCTCTCCTTAATCTGTCTCAAATAACTTTCTGTGCGTCCAATAGTGTCCGTAGAGTGTGTAGCTTGAATTAGATGCGGTAAGTGGATTGATTAGCGAACATTTGAAGCCGGTACCAATTCTGGGTCGCCCGGCTGTCAGCCCATTCAATACAGGTCTTGGACTGCAATTAAATACGTATTATACGTGTTGAGCTTCAATCTTCTCCTTATTCTGGCGCCATGACACAAAATCTCCAGTTCCCTGGAGATAGTGCATGAAGGCCAGAGAGACTGTGCACTCGGTTTCGGCGTCTTCTTCTACAGTACGGGGAGGGTCGGATGGCCTGGAACGAATACGTCGAAAGAGCTGTCAGATGATCTCGTCAGATCTGCATCTCGCAAAAGAATCAATGCTCGTACCGCCATAAATTCTGTATTCAGTGTGAACACATTACGGATCCGATCATGTCCGACAATCCATTGAATTGCCTCATTTGCCTGCTCGGAAACATCGGAGGCTGCTTCATTGACAGCGAAATAATCGCCAAGCATGAGCTGACCCTTGAAGTGTAAGGACATGGACTCTATTCTCTTCTAAGTCGTATGGGCTCGATGGACGTACCTGATGTGCGCAGCATGGGACTATAATCAACCACGGTCGCTTTATACCGAGATTTTTGCGTCTGCGCTGACTCCCGCCATCATTGTCACAGCAAAATAGGACGATAATACAGCCGTATTTGCGCTCGGTGTTGTCGATCATTTTTTCCAAAGCAGCGCACATAGTCTCGCCGTCTTTTTTGTGTCCATTCAACTGAATTAAGTCAACAAGATACGACTTTGCAGTAAATATTGAGAGACCATATCGACGGTCGATATGGTCTGATCCAAGTCTGATCATCATGCCGTACTGTACATGTCGATAGACCAGTTGATAAAGTGATGGTAGGCAGGATACATTGCTCGGCACAGGCTGCTCAGGAACGCCGGAAGATGCCGAGAAGGACCCGTCGAACCCGTCGAACGGGACGGGTATGGGTACCCGTCAACGGGGCGGACCAGTCCCGTACCCGTCCCGGCAGAGGAAGGCTCCAAGTTCCAAACGGACGGGTGCCGACCCGGCCGTTCCCGTCCGTCGACGTGTGGAACAAGTAAGAATAGCATATAAGGCGCTCTTGGTGTATTGCGCAGCATAAAGTCAGCATTAGCTAAAGAATCATTGAACAAGGCTTATACAAGAAAACCTGGTACTAAGGTCCTCAGACCGTCTCATAAAACACATTCCAAACACTGTTGCACAAAACCCCTTTCCCAAGTCGTTAGACCGTGTTAAGTGCCTAAGATGGCCTTAGATTGTGAAATCATGCCATTAGCTAAAGAAAGCTACATCGATAATAAACCTTGAATTGCCACAGTCTAATACTTGACTGGAAACCCCGAACCTCCTATGTTTGATAGTGGTGTTGTAGTGTTGATTTGGTGTATTTCATTTGCTCCCAATCAAGTATTTGTGATATATCTTTCACCTGTGGGATTATAGTCAGTATTTCATCTGGAGCCCACTGCGAGGGGTTCATTTGAGTTTACTTCTTTGAAGCCAACTTTTCAAATCGCTTCTTGACACAAAAAGATTGATCAAAAGACCGCGTTCTTAGACTTTCACGTCTAGAAGACCGGAATTATACCTCAAGTTCAATTGAACTTGAGAAGGACTAAACAGTCAGAGACCCCGATCGGAACCAAATTCCTCGGGCAAGTTCCTCTGTTCCAACAGAAGACCCACCTATCACCGCTGAAGGCGAAGTTGAATCAGAAGGAATCGGTTTTGAGCGACCTCCACAAACTGAGGTTGTGTTTCTGTCTTGGCCCTAGGCCTCTGTGATTTCGGAACCGCCGTCGCCAACCGGTCGAGCAGCGAGAAATGTTGGGGACTTTCTCTATAATGCGGAGCCGTGTGCAGGTCGCGGTATGGATCCTTCTTTGGTTGGGGACCTAGGGTTCTACGCGATGGGGCATTCGTGCACGGACGCAAGGTGTACGGGCGCAAGTTGTTGACCGAACCTATACGTTGCATGAAGTGCCAGGTAATGGGGCACGTTGCAGGGGAGTGAAAATCAGTGCACCCTGTGTGCGGTGCGGGGAGATGCATCGCACGGAGGAATGCGTCGAGCCGGACGAAAAACGGGCGTGCTCTAACTGCAAGTACGCGAGGCGCGCCCATGAGGGCCATGGCGCGGCGGATAGGAGCTGCCCCACTTTCCTGGACAAACTTCAATTCGCCTTGGAGAGGAACCCAGAGGCAAAGTACCCTTTTTTCTTAGTTTCTGACGACCCGGGGTCTTGGGTGACCCACGAGGAGTGGAGCGGGGCGTCTGGCGGACGGGGTAATGCCCCAACGTGGAAGGTGGCGGCGCAGGCGCGGCGGGGACGAGGCCCAGGGCCGGATACGCAAGTGGCTGCGTCCCACCGTGTTGTCATGTCTAATGCGAGCGCGAGAGTCACCGGGAGTGGGGGTCGAGGTCCCCCGGCTTCGGAGCAGACGCAGGATGGCAGAGGGTTTGGATTGCGACAGAGACGCTACCCGAGGCTCGGGGGGAGCCGGCTGGCTTCGCGTCGGAACCGAGGACGCATCCAAGTCGTCTTGCTAACGTAGGTGCCCAGAGGGATATGGATAAGGCTGGAGGCGGTATGCTTGGGGCTCTGGATCGGGCCGGGGCTCTCGCGGAGGAGGGGCATGAGCGCGAGGCAGTTGCTCAACAGCTCCGACCCATCGAACATGACGAGGACGATGATCTCATCACCAACACGACGGCGCCCCGGGCGCACTCTAGCCCCGACGAGATGGACGACCGCCATGTCTGAGCCGCTTCCGCGGACTCAGGCGGGGCGCGAACTCCGCATATGGGGACAGAACGTGAACAGATCCCTGAAAGCGCAGACTGACCTTAACAACAGACACAGCCCCCACTACTACGGCACTCCTTTCGCATTGGATATCGACGACTTTGAGTCCCAGGCGGTATTCCCACTCGTTTGTCACAGTCGAAGCACCCACTCCAATTTCGCTACACGAAGTACGACAACCTCGCGTTGATTTTCAATGGTCCGCGCTGCTTTGGCGTTAAAATTCACGGGACTGCTCTGACCACGGTTGTGTTGAACATGTCCTCGGAGCTCGGTGTTATGCCCGTAGATACCTTACACGATTGATACGAACCATTTACGATGACGGATATTATTGTACTACCGTGACCCATGTGCTTGCCTCCTTCCATACGCTTCTTAGTATATACTCGGCACCTCGGCCAGTTAAACGGCCTCGGATAGTTTACCGAGTAGTCATGATCAATTAGTCCTACGGCCCGCACATCTTGTATAAGTAGTAGCTCCCTCGATAGGTGTTCCCTATCGAGAAGAACCTCGAATACAACGGTTTTACTAGCTCTGAAGGCGCTCTCCTCTTAGTCGTCCTCACTGCATGGCAGCTGTTGCACACCGCCAGCCGCTCGTACTCTAACAGGTTGCAGCACATCTGCTGCAAGTTCCATCCAATAGTGAGAAATATCCCAATGTTCTGCACTTCTACGGCACCGGCCTGGACTTGATTTCTTTACATTGGTCGTTTTTGGATACCTGTGTTGTTGCTGGGCTTCTGCCGATTCCTCTGCCCAGATCTAGAATCACATTCACTTCGCAATTCGAGAGACCATTAAACTCATATTTTCAGTTATCGCCCTGAATCACTGACCATCGTATCTAACCCCCAGAGGATTTAATCGCTGATATCAGCCTGTGATCTCTCCTGACAACGTGAGCTGCGTTGCTGGTTCCGTTTTTCGATCTCTTCACTTTTGAACATTCCTGGGCTCTATGCAGCAGGCCATCCTTACACGCATCGCGAGCATCCCTGACGCCGTCCGTGGCTGTTTTAATTGGTTTCGAATCATTCTGCCGCGCAGGACATGCACCTCGCTCATCTAACTTCTCCAAAACATCAAATATCTTCACTCTGTGTCCCTCCATGGCTTTGCTTCATTCAATATTCTGAACTCCAGTGAAGGCTGTTCTTGCCTCCAGGCAATTGGGTTCCGAATTATGTTCGGCCTTCGTCATTCCTCATGTCGGTGTCCACCAGCCTCCTTGCACACACAGAACGGATCGGCTGTGCGACATTCGTGCACTGGTGAGTTCGGATCGTATCCTTCGGGTATCGAAAGCCATACATATAGACATAATGATTTTGGCGGTAGAATTCTGCGCCATACCCCATACATCGTATGATTTTGTTCAATTTGGCTGAGCACATTTACTCGTGCTCTCTATGTCTGGGTAATCACTTCGTTCACGCATTTCTGAGCATTTTCTTATATCTGGTAGTATTTTCGCACTGCTTAGCCTTGCCTCCACTGCCTTCTATCCGGCCAATGTGCGATCGAATGTCCAGGTTTCGTCAAGATCCACTTCTTAGTTCGAGTGCAGCTTGTACAGCTTCGCCGACGATCATCACTGGTATTTGGGTATTTTCGTAGTTCCAGCTGCACTCCGCGAATTTCACCGGATAAACCTAACTTGCATCGACCTCCTTCTACATTCACACCGCTAAAGGTGTGAGCGCAGTCCATCTAAATTTTCACCCGGTGTTACACGCCATGCTGTGCAGTTTAAATCCAACACGCACTCTAACTTCGAACTCTTGGATTTCTGCGCCTCTTAAATTCGATCATCGGTATTTCTGGCAGTCGTGGCCACGGTTCCGCGCTTTTTTGTTTGAGACCGCGTCGAGTGCCAATGACCATTAATATTGTCCCATGCACGACGATGTGAACCTAATGGCCTAGCACATCTCGATGTTCATTTATTGGACTTGGGAAGCTCAATCAATTCTGGCACTACTGTGGGTTGATATTACACCGGACTTCTCTTGGTCAATGCGGTTCTAACCTCAATTTGTGTGGATGTCAAGTATCTTCGTTGGCCTGAAGGGGACGTTGATTTCTAATCTCGGTTGCTTCGGGCTCCTCTGGAGTCGTTCATCCTCGGCTTTCGATGTTCGGATTACTGATCCCGACGAACTGGATCTGCCGCCGTCTGTTGGGTTAGCCGTGGGCGTTGGGAATGCCCTCGTCTGGGCGTCTTCTGTGGGTTCATTCTCGCCCATTCCCAGCGCCCTACGGTTCCGGATCGATCCCCCGCTGCTCTTTCCACACCCAACAATATATACGGCTGTCTCTTTCGATTCCATTTCTTGTGTGTGATGACAGCGTGGAACAAGAAGAACATCTTTGCCCTGACGAGTTTGTATGTGCTCACTTTAGCGGATCAACAATTCCGTCTAGCATTTTCAGCGGAGAAGCGATAGACAGGTTGCGCAGGAGCCACGGAGCCACGGGGTGGCTCTCGGACCGTGCGCAAACCGGTGGCTCCACCGCCAAATTATGACGTCGATGACTCGTTGGTGGCTCTTTTGAGCCACTCGCCTGCTATTTTTGCGCACGGTCCGAGAACCACCCCGTGCCGCTGCATTGTCAGATTGCCGCTGTGTCTGGTCTGTGAGTGCTGCAGGAGTGCCGCAGCATACGGCAGACTGCCGTTGTAAACAGCCCGACTGCCGCTGCAAAGTGCTGAGTTTGCCGCTGCAGAGTGCTGCCGACTGCCGCTGCAGAGTGTTTGCATGTGTTTTGGTGCTGCCAGACTGCCGCATGGTGCCGCTGCATCGAAAATTATTCATGTCTTAACGTTGCGGACCCCACAAGATTCAACCGTATGCAATGATGTAGCAATATATTGAATACAGTAGAGTGCACTGACACATTCTAAACCACCAATTACAATGCCACCAAGCAGTTCAACATGTACCCGCAAGTCAAACTGCCACAGACTGCCGCTGTGGCGCTGCTGGAACTGCCGCTGCATGCCGCAAAAGCACTGCAGCGGCAAAATCCCTTGCCCATAAACTCGAGCCCCGCCCTTTATAAACTCGGACCCCGCCCCCGAAATATATTCATGTCCGATGATACACTACACTAATGACCACGAAACAACCTGAGTTGAGCCTTCAATTAAGTTCAATTTTGAACATTGGAACCTGTCGTTGGGAACAATAAGACAAATAGAACAATAAGGACAATAACAACAATACCCCGTGATTTGTACTTTATACCTTGAGGTGTCGTGAAGCCCTGAGCGCAGCTCCTCGTAGTCGCATGCAGCCGTGTGTTCTATCATTCATTTCTATATCCCCGACATATTTCCTCCTCTATGCTTCGTGCACAGCCCGCCGACACTAAAGGTAGGAGATTTTTTTTCGAAGGTCTGTTCTAATCATCTTGGGCGCCAGGAATCGCACGATTATATGGATCACCTGATTCACAGCCTCCACGCCTACGAGGTGCAGTGGAATGAGTGTTGATTTCCTGGTCGATTCATGGTCCAGCTGGGTGAATGCACCCTCCAACATGTGCCCAGAAAATTTAACCCCCAGCAAACCTCGTTATGGAATATTTTTTGAACTTTGTGGCTGTGCGCATATTTTACCTCTTCCTAGTGCAGAGGTGGAATGAGTGTTCATTTTCTGGCCAATTCATGGTCCAGCTGGGTGAATGCACCCTCCAACATGTGCACAGAAAAATTAACCTCCTGGCGAACCACATTGTGGAATATTTTTCGAATTTTGTGCCCCATTGTACAGTTATGATGGAGAAGCCTCACCCCCCTCCGGGACAGATTCCTCGCTTGTAAGTCTCTGAGGGAGCTACCCTGGGCTTTCAAGTCTTTTCTTCCTTTGCCATGAGCCAAGAGAGCAAATTTTCTTGTTTGGACTTCTTTGTCAGTGAGTCTGATTACAAACATTGCATCGACCAACAGTGTGACCATGTTGTCGTAGTCGTCGGAGTCAAGTCGGAGTCGATCTGAATCAAGCACCCAAATATGGCATATTCTCAATACAGTTCTTCATTCCCCTGAGTTTTCGAAATCTCATACTGCATAAACTCCTCATGGACCCTATGCATTGGCCGGCCACACAGGTTCGGTCTGGTCTGTTGCGTTCTCGCCCGACGGCACACGCATCGCCTCTGGTTCTCACGACAGCACCGTCCGGGTCTGGGATGCGGCGACGGGGCAGCAGGTATGGATTCTTCTTCATCATCTGCGATCTGTGTACGCTGTACTTCATCAAGTAGCGATGCCCGCGAGCGGAAGAGGGGATCGGAAGCGATGTCCTCAACATCAACTTCCAAGTTCTCGTCTGGCGGAGGGTCGTCGTCCAAAACATCACTTCGGCCATCATACTGAGCAAGATTGGAGTCCTCTTCGTCAGATGAGAACTGAAATGCAGTATCAGGTGGTCCAGAATTCTCAGCCGGCCAGGCGAAGTCCGAATCCAAGTCTGCCGATAGCCGAGAAAGAGGCTCAAAAGGAGGCGGGTCATCGTCCGAGTCGTTGTCGGGCAGCGGGGGAGCAGGAGAAGAGGGCCGAGATGCGGCAATATCCGTAGCAACAGCACCAGGCTGGGCAAGAGAGATGGGAGTGGGGGTCGATCCAGAGTTTAGAGAAATACGGGCATCGGTAGCTTTGTGTGTCCGGATTGTGCCTTTCCTCTGTTGGGTCCCATCGGGATGGACACGGCGACACAGCGAACAGGTGCACCAGTCGTATTGAGCATCTGAACGGCTCATTTGAGTCGCTGGGGCGAATGAAAAAGCACCAACGGCGACACGTGGTACGACATGTAATTCAAGGTTATTACATACATAATTTACGTCGGCGGATGGTACGATGGGCTTGAGAGGCGTCCAGGCGGCTTGTACCACCTGAATTTCGGCCAGAGGCTCGCCGACCTGCTGCCCCGTCGCCGTGTCCCAGACCCGGACGGTGCGGTCGTGAGACCCAGAGGCGATGCGCGTGCCGTCGGGGGAGAACGCAACAGACCAGACCGAACCTGTGTGGCCGGCCAGAGGCTCGCCGACCTGCTGCCCCGTCGCCGTGTCCCAGACCCGGACGGTGCTGTCGTGAGACCCAGAGGCGATGCGCGCGCCGTCGGGCGAGAACGCAACAGACCAGACCGAACCTGTGTGGCCGGCCAGAGGCTCGCCGAGGACAGAGGACGGTCCCTGTCCCACGGGGCGGCACTTTGTCTGCGCAGAGATCCGGGACTCAATGAAGAGTTGGAAGCTGCATGAAGACCGGGCGAGGAGGACCATGTTGGAAAATGGCTGAACCCGGAATCGAACCGGGGACCTCTAAGTGATTGCGCCACTAGTCCTCCGTATCGTCCAGTGCCGTGTCATCTAGCCCTGCCACATCTAATATTCCTCTGCCCGATGGGCCTCCTCTCTCGCGCAAACCCGCCGTCGGCTCCGCTCCAACGTCCTGGGGCAACCAGGGCCTTCTGTCGCGCCACCTCTCCCGCACAAACCACATCCCCAACTGCACCGCTCTCTCCGGCCACAGCTCCGAACAGCTGCCGAATGGTATCCCATCCCGATGCACTTGACTCCCATTCGTCGCCTGGTCGAGCGGTCGAGCATGACACCATTCGAATCCCTCATCACTAACTTTCAGCCGATGCCTAGGCCGAGACCAAGCGAACAGGTCGCGAGACGGGGGCAAGAGTGGAGAGCGAGAGCGGGGGTAGGGGATGCGCACGGCCCATGCGGCTCGTCGGGGCACGGGCACGTTGGCTTTGCGCGCGGGTCGACTTGTGCTGCGTGTCCTCGTCGGTCGGCGGCCTATGCGAGGATGCGAGGAGGGCGTGCGGCGTCTCAGCGTAGAGTCTTCGTCCACCTTGGGACGAGACCAGAGTGAAGCCGGGCCAGGGCAGGGACGGCAAGAGAGCGTAATGGGGCAGGCGGGGCGGGTCGGGTGAGCCTGAGAGTGCGGGTGGAGCGCATGGTGTACGCCGCTCGTTGGAGCGGGCACGCGGGTCCGAGGCCGGGACGGAGCGGGGCGGGGCGGCTCGTCGTCGGAGCACGGGCATGGGTTTCGTGTCGGCGGCCGCGGGCAGACGGATAAAACGGATTCGTAAACCTGTACTGCCCTCGCTGACAGCCAAGGCACAGCTCCTCGACAGAGGGTGGGCATCCGCGGGAGACTCGCATTCCTCCCTCACACTCTTCTCCTTATCCTACCCTCTTCTGCTCTCTTGATGTACACACGCTAACGAGAACGAAGCCCGCAGAGTCTCCTGTGGATGGAGCCCCATATCTTATAAACGCCGTTGTAATTGTGCATCGTGCAAGAATATTAAAATATCGATTTGGAAAACCAAAGACTTGCGTGCAGATGAATGTAAGGGATATTTATTTAAGATAAAGAGCTACATGGGTGGAACCCACACTTCGACTTTCCCAGAGCCCATGCCCTGCAGTGCTTTGCCAGCTTCCAGATCCTTTTTATATTTGGCCTCCGCGCGCTCACAAGATTGGCGCACTTTCGTGAATTCCTGCTGGCGTGTGTTATGAAGACTGGTTCGCAAGTCAGAGACCCCTCTTAGGACACCAGCGGCAATTTGCTGCGCTTTGAAGGCCTGCTGCCATGCGTCGTAAGACTTTTGAATCTTGCCATAATGAGTGGAGATTTTCGCGTCTTCTTGGCCCAAATTGCGATGATGAGAGGAACCTAATGAGTTTGGTGAGCAGTTACGGGCAGTGGCGGCTCAAAAAACCGCACTTTTGCGCTTCAAGCTCTTGAGCGCGTTATCAATGGGATGTCCGGACTTGTATGATGGGCGAATACTATAGTCCTCAAATGTCTGGGGACAATTCGGTTAGATCCACCAGGGCAAACAGAATAACGAAGTGATCGACTCAATTGACTCACTTGTAATGTCTTCATCTTCAGTGCGTCGAAGGCTTGACCTTTCTTCAGCCCACCAAGCAAAGTACAACGCGTCCCCTCGCGATTGACATCTGCGTGGACACTCTCGATGAGATTGCTATGGGATTGACCCGCTCTCCAGACGGCCTCTGGGATGTGGGATTTTTCCCAGCACCAGCCTTCAAAGGCGAATTTGCTGCGAATCTTATCCTGTACCCAGTCTAGGTGCATGTTAGACCGGCAGCCTAGACAAAGTCAGAGATAAGTACCTTCTCCTGCCTTGCCGCCAAGCAGGCGTATCGACGCAACCGTCCCCTCCCAATCAGGATGCCGCAAGCACATTAAACTCCGCATGAGGTTGCGAACTTCTTCGGAAACTGGACAAGTAAGAATGTTCCTCTTGCCATGGACGTCGCACACGCGGAATACACGGTGAAGATGCTCATAAGGGGATAGGCTGGAGAGGAGACGCTCCGGTTCATGAAGATCGTGCTTGCGTCCTTGCGCAACCTCTTGCAGGTGCAAGCCGATGCCTATGTAGAATTAGACACTTCGGTAGAGGTAGATTTAAAAGGACATGACTTGCCTTTAGCTTGTCCACCGTGCTGGTCTGCGGTCCAAAGCAAAACCATGCCGTTAGGAGTGTCTGCAGGGGAGGTAGCATGAATGTGCCGCCACTGGATAGCGCAACCGGTATCGCCTTTCACGACGTCGTTGATGGTATCCATGACCAGCTTGTGTGCAGCCGCAGTTTGGCGATTAAGGTAGATGCGAAGAAATATTATGCCTACGAAGTCATGAGAACAGGGAGGGAAAAATAAAAAGTAGCGGCACATACTGGTGTTAGCAAACGTGTCCATTGTTGCGATCTCAAACTCATAGAACCCCTCAACGCGTTGGAAAGCGATGTCGCTTTGAAGATACTGACTCTTGATGAGGCGGGTGACTGCCTTGTGGACTCATGCAAACGATCAGCCGGAGGTTGGTCGTTGCTGCTGATCCGCTGGATGACCGCGAAGAGTCACAATCAAACTCGTCGGTGGGGAAGTCGGCGAGATCCATGATGCAGCGGATGTAGTGCTCGTGCACAGGTAGGTTCTCGTCTTGCCATTGCTTGAGGCGGAGAACACCTGGAGACAAGACAATGAGAAACTATACGTTTGAGGCGAGTTTCAAACACGAACCATTCCAGCCCGTGGCATGAGGGAAAAGGTCAACCTTTGCAGCGTTGATGTATACCCGTAGGTGCTCGCGATTAGCTAAAGACGTGTGAAGGTCACAGATAGTGGGAGTGGGAATCTGAGGGAATCTCTGCTGTAGATATGCTCGCAAGATTGGAAGCCGGAGAAAACGGCGTGGCGTTAAGTCAGCCAAATCTCCGTCAAGGGACTTGAGCAGCTGAGGCTTGGGGTGACATTTTCTCTTGATTGGCGGGCGTCATCTATGAATCGTCCTTTCCGAAAACCCAGAGCATCCAGATGGCAAGTCGTTCTCAGTCCTATCTTTTCTGCCTCTCATTTGACATCAGGAATTTGGGTGCGGGTCGCTCTGGTTGCAATCATCGCCGACCACCCCGCAATGTGCAAACTTAGTGGCTTTGCAGATCATGGCCACAATGCCGCGCCATGCCCCAAATGTACTGTCTCCCATGGTGAGCTTTTCAGCCAGGAGTCCCTGCGAAACGGTAATAGAACTTGAATAAAGCTTGAATATATGCGATTCTGAAAGGTGTTTCATCTAGAGTTTCCTGCAAGGAACGGGGAGCAGCATAGAAGCCTTTGTGAGAAATATAAGGCCCCTGAAAACGGCGGAAGAGCGAGACAATTTCTTTTCTGAGCATGGAGTCCGATGAACGGAATTCGCCCGCCTGAAGTACTTCGATATAGTGAGATATACGGTTGTAGACCCCATGCATAATTTACTCCTCGGTGAGCGCACTTGAGCAGTTCAAGCCGATTGATTGATTGGTCATCACTTTTCAGGTCTTGCAAAGACCCAGTGGTATACGGTATGGATCAAGAGCGGGTCGCTGCGGTTAAGACAGTCCAGCTTGGGTGTCTACTTGCGTAGATCAAGCCGTTTCGAATAGAGTCCCATAGATCTAGAAATCCTGGAATTGGGAATTTTGGCACAAACCTTCACTCAGGTACATACCGGCTATCCACGAAACAGCCTGCCGATTGCAATCACTCGTTGATGCATATCGACCCTGGATCGTGGTGCGGTAGAAGCCCGGCTCGTCAGGTTAGCGATCATCAGTTTTGAATCTGAAAATTTTGACCATATGTATCTGGGCCGCCTCGAGATTTATGTAGGACGTGCCTACTATACATACCCTCCAAATTATCTTCCATCGCCGCCTCGATTTTGCGGATCAATTATATGTTTTACTCTCAACATTCGCACTGGCCCTATTTCATGTGCCTTCAAGGCTGAATTTGCAGCAGCCGGATTATATTGGATCAACCCTCAACCCTGGTGTACATTGGGCTACACGTCCAGCCGGATCGTTCCGGATCGTTCCGGCCCCACAGCTCTGGTCATGTTTGGACCAGATGACTGACGCCCCTTGGTTTTTCCCACTCACCACAGATGACTGGTGTTCCGTTCCCTTCCCTGCTCCCAGCAGGGCACCAGTCTTCGCAGATCGACGAGTCTATCTTAACACGATTGAGGAGCTCCAGCGCTGGGCCCGAAAGCCGATCCGCCCAACACCCTTCACCTTCTTCCAGCGAGGTGCCCCTTCGCCCCCGCCAAATCTCCAACTACCTATTCTTCGACGCTATCAGGAGATCGTGCAGTGCCTTTTCCGAACCGCAGCGGACATATCCAAAGGATAGCTTCACAGGCGGCGCGGCTGGACACGAACAGGAGCAATGGGCCGCCACCGCTCTGCCCGGTGTGCACGACCATAATTCCAGTGCTCCTGTCGTGAGAAACTTAGATCCCATGGAAGGTGTAATACATCCACAGGAGTCTGGTTGTTCATCTTCGCCGATGGGCTTTGCATACGACCACGAATCACGGCCCTCCCACTTCAGCCATTATCATGGGAACTGGGCGTTTGGGCAGGCTCCGGTAGCTGCTGAACCTTTTGTAGGCGTCTATCGAAGTCTACCTTACCCAGCGCCCCGTGGCGCTCAATGCTCTCACGCGCTGAGTCCCCAGCGCACCGAATTCCGTCACCCGCCCTATTTATCCACCGGCCCACAGTCGAAGCCCGCGTGGGCATCACCCGTATCTGCAATCTATCCATACGCCTCCCCAAGGTCCCCCGTCGGCACCGCGGGATGCCTCACATAACCGCAACGCGCTGAAGCTGGCGCTCATTGCGGATGGTCTGGACACCCGTACCACCGTCATGATCCACAATATACCCAACAGAATGAGCGTTCAAGATCTCTTTACCTACATTGCAAGTGTCTGGCCTCGCAAAATTGACTTCCTGTATCTGAGGATGGACTTTGACACTGGTTCGTACCATGAAAACTCGGGAGCTTTTAGGCAATTAATGTGCCCCTAGGTCGCAATTGCGGGTATGCATTTGTCAATTTCATTACTGTACAGGCCCTCCTGTACTTCGCTCAGGCTACACTGGGACAGAAATGGCCCAGTACGTTCCTCAGCGAAAAGGTTATGCACATAACCTATGCCGATATCCAGTTCGTCGCATATGTGGGTCTATCGGACTCTGGCTAACGAACGGTCCCAGGGGAAAAGAGGCGTTGATGGCAAAATTTAAAAATTCGCGGGTAATGACTGAACGCGAGTCCTGGCAACCAAAATATTCTACTCGACTGTCGGGCCTGAGCAAGGCCTACCCCAGCCTTTCCCAGGTCCGAGGCCTGAGATTCATATACGGCGGCGGTCAAAAAGAATGGGCGTGGCCGTTTGAGCTTATTATTAGATCAATTCACTTCAACTCCCGTTCTGCCTCGAAGGCCCAATATAATGAAAACCCATTTTCACTGTCCGTGCAGCGCTCCGAACACGCCGTGGTTGGAGCAAAACCGCGAGCCTGCCGAAGCAGGCCCCGAAAATATATAGAGGTCGGAGGTATAAAGCTATTAAAAGCTGTGGATGTTGATGTAGGGGAAAGCGGTGGTCGGAGAATGGGCACGGTGCGAAAGTGCCGCCAATACTGCCGCCGTGCCGCCAGCACCGCCCCCCTGCCGCCCCCGAGTGCCGCCCCCAAGTACTTGACTGCCGCCCCCGCGCGTGCAAAGTGCCGCCCCAGTGCCGCCCCCAGGGGCCGCACTTTTGTCACGCTGCCGCCGCAAACATCTGAAATACAGATATATGTTATAATACATCTGACTTCGTTTATTATCAAGGTCTCTTTATCACATAGAGGCGATTGTACCTGCCCGAAAATGTTCTGTATAATATAAGCTAAAACCTCGGGCTTAAATCTCATTTCCCTCTGAATCCAACTCCACCCAGCCAGGATACCTGTGAAGGAAAGGGCGAGTCGTGAGAGCTATACAACACGTAACAACTAAACGGCTCACTTAGACCTTTTCTTGCACATTATAACTTGAACCGACTTTGAACTGGGGTAGCCTTCCTACTGCTAGTAGGGTTGCGTCGGGGACCCAAGGACTCGGAGGACTCTGTTTTATCCATTAGCTTGAGCCCCACCGCAGCTAAACACTTACCTTTCATCCTCTTCGCTGGCGGCTCAATCTCTTCGTCCCCAAGTTCGTTTCACCCGCCTCTCTCCAACCAGCTCCTCTCTCGACAGAAGATCCTGAGCCAATAGAATGGGCATCCCATCGTGTTCGATCCTAATGGCTGGCCGCGGAACAAATGTCCAGTCTGCCGTGCGGCGATAGAAGACCAGTGACGAGCTGGGTTCGTAAACGGTATGGGTAGTCCGGAATTGCTCCTCCCAGTCAACAAGCTTGCTGGTTTTCATACACAATTCCCCCGCTCTGCCAATGGGATCGAATGCCCGCCACATGACATCAAGCCCCTTGACGGCTTGCAGAGGCGAGGATAGAAGCTCGCCGGATTGAATGCGCAAGAATGTGTCACCGTTCAAATTCCAGGCCTCCCCGATGGAATCTTGGACTACACAGCCAGGACCCCCAGATCTTTCGGTTCGCCTCGGAATCTGAAACGCATGAACTCGTGTGCCGAAAGGGCAGCGAGGGGAGCAGTCAGCAATGCATCCAATGCCGGGCTGGCTTTGAACGAACAACTCTTCATCCAATCGAGCGAAGCCTCGACCTTCCAAGGGATTTCCTTGAAAAAATTGCAAAAGCTCCCTCATTTCAGGCCCGCTCCTCGTAACTAGCAGAATGAGTGAATGAATGATCAAGATGCAACCATTCGGCCCCTGCGGCAGAAAACTCATTGAAGGGACAGCAATGGCACGGGTGTGGACGGCATCCAGTAGATCGCGCCTCTTTCTTCCTTTCCGTCTTCTGGACGCGCCCGATACCCCCAATGACCGCACCTTGCGGCCATGAACAATCTTAATACCCTTATCCACCCTATTTTGTACTACAATGGCTCGACTTTGCACGCCGATTATCGCTGCCGGACCTCGAATCTTTCGCCCAGCATAATATCCCAGCTATTCTTCCTCTACCCGCAACATACCTGAATTCTCTCGATAATGATTACAAAACATCGCCTCCGGGCTTGTATCCTCGTCTTTATAGCCAGCAATAACGCATGGTTCCACGCCAATACCAGCTCGAAGCATCGAATGCAACGGACGCATGGGCTTGACTGTAACCGTCAACTCTGGCACTGGCTCCGGAAAAACACTTTGCCAAATAATTCTTAATCTCTTATATCCGAATACTACTTCTATTACGATCTCTCCACTGAAACGACTCCAAATACTACATCAATGGACGTACGGGAGCCAACAAGTCCTTAAATTTACACAGCGTTGGCCCATGAATTCATCTGATGCGACGGAAAACAGATACATTCTCAAGTCTCAACATTTCCCTACCCAGCACAGGACATGCCAAAGTTTTTGTGGAGATTTGCAGGGGTTCAGAGGTTCGAGCTGCTTGCACAAATCATTGTTGAAACCCTCAGCCCTGTATGTAGGACAACATGAACAACGGACACACCAGTGACACTAACGCGCTTTCCCAGGGTTGCCTCGTTCCTTCACCCACCATCTTGTTACCGTACTTATTGACGGAGCTCGCACAATGACTTTCAGATGCACAGACGAGAGGTCTTCTCAGGGTTCTACGTTGTCCGCTATTATCTTTCTCCTGATAATCAACTGCCTTCTTCGTCGCCTCAGTGGCTTTATGACCAGCATTACGGCTTTATCGATGACACGAACTTCAGCACGGCCAGCAAATCCGCGGCGCAGAGCGTCAATATTCCCAATGAAGCGGCGATAGGATTGACCCAAGAACTACAGTCATTCCACGGTCCTTGCATTTTCCATGGTTCTTGCATTTTGTTTTTTGCTGAGACCAGAGAGCAGAATTTTGGATGGTATTTTTTGTGACCACTCACTATATCTGTTGCACCGTTTTGCTTGGAGACTACCGTGGCGGGACTCAAGTTGCCTGACGTTCACGTTGACACACGATACGAGCACATGGGTCCATCAATCTCGATCCAGTAGAAAATAAAATCTGTTTTCTCCATCATTAGAGCAAGGACGGTTGAGTGCAAGCAATGACTACTTCACCTTGATTCAACATGTCGAGGTGGCAACAAGGTGAGCGTATTCAGGCGACGCGGATGGAGTACTCAGGTGTCCAACGAGACTATAAATTCAAGCGTACCTTGGTTAATTTCATTAAGCACCTGAATTGGTCGTCAACTATCATTATTGAAAATTGCCACACTACCTGGATTTGAGGACATCCTTGATGTTGGAGTAAATATGGAGTTTACTCTGAGACACAGCAGTGAAGGAGGCTCAGTCGCCGGAGGGTTCCCCAGATCCTTGTTAGCAGGTGTAGTCTCCTATATTTATAAACAGACACTATAGTAAGGGGGCGCCGTACAGTCCTTGCCGCCAGGGAGCTCTCACCGGGGAGATGCTCGGTCTCCGCTCCTAAAACGTATATAAGAGGACCTATTCTTCCATAAGTAACCAGTTTGACCCAGACGGCCATGAAGGGCGTCTGCAAGGGTATTGCGCTTGCGACAGTGGGGCTTACCACCTTGGCTGGGGGGACAGCGATGTTTATACTCGGAATCCTTGCCTTCATACGTGAGTTGCCTCCGGATTTCCTATGCCTGCGTTCTGACGCCTCATAGCAATACAGCCGTTTCGAGAGAGATCTGTGGCGGCCGGAGTTTGTCTCATTATCTTCACATCTGCAGTCGAAATTCTGGGAGTTTTGCTCTTGATATGGGGGTTCGCTGTGCCCCACTCAGCTAAAGGGATTTCATCCGTCTAGACGCGCGCAGTGTATGATTGCAGACAGAATTTCATAACAAGCCGTGATTTACGAGGCCGTAACGAAGTATGGTGCGAACCGCTTAGTCACCGCCTCTCGTTGATAACTCTTGGTGGGCCTCGGGAAAAAATCCTCTTTTTATTCCTGTCGTGTGGATACTTTGGAGGGCCAATTTCCAGGTAGTCCAGCCATTTCACAGCAGTCTTGGAAGGTATATGGGCATAGTATCGCTGGACGGATTGATGAGTGTGCCGAAGAAGTACGTGCCTTGGTCTCTCCGGTTTGCTATATCATCACTCTCTTTATAAAATTCTCTCTGTCTGAAGCCTTTTCATACTCCGCCAGCAACTTCTTTCGGCCGAGCTTTCCCCTTTCGTCCATCTCTGGCTTTGCTCTATTGCCGCGGCCACAGGCTGTGCCGCGTCAACGCCGTGTTCACACCAACTCTTCTTCTGCTCACCAACTCAGGTAAAGTGTTTGGTTTACCTTTTTTTTGTGCCATTGATAACAAATGAACCCTTCGTTCAACCTCAAAAATTGAATTTCTGAAGGGGATGCGAGGCCGGGAAGCGGCCGAGCAGCCGCTTGTATCCTCTCAAACATGATAGCCAGGTATGGAGATTATCAGCTGCCTGACGCCCGTCGACTTCATGATCCACAACAGCATCCTTATTGTGTTCAGCAGTGCACGTATCAACCGAGGACAAGGATCTCTTGTTCTCTGAGCTTCTATAATAGTTCTATTGTTCTATTCAAAGGACATACTTCCGACGTGGATCAGCTGCCGTGACGCCGTCGACTTCATGATCTAGAAATACAACATCCTTATTGTGTTCGGCAGCGCACATATCAACTGAGGACAAGGATCTCTTGTTCTCTGAGCTTCTATAATAGTTCTATTGTTATATATTAAACGGACGTACTTCTGACCCGGATCAGTTGCCTTGACGCTGATCCAGAAATAAAACATCCTTATTGTGTTCGGCAGTGCACGTATCAACCGAGTACACTTACAATGCGATTAAAAGCATCATCGAATATCATCATACATCATCGACCTACGTCCCAATCGTCATTTGAGCCGATCACTGTCGTCTCTCCTTGTGAGGCTCGGTCTCCCTTTTTCAACCCTACTGCGCTCAACATTCACAAGAGTGCTAGATGTCGCCCGGATGATAAATCTCTGGCAGTGTTTCAATTTGGCCATCGACAATTGGAAATACCAGATCACTCAAAGTGATGCGACTCTATTTGAGTCAAAGTTGAATTATAGGAATCGTAATCGAATGTGAGGGAAATGTTTGCAGAGGGCCAGGGCTATCGATTCCCCCTCTGTCCTCTATTGCAATGAATACATTTGAACGCATGACCTGGGATCACTGTCCTCAATTGCAATGGCTTTCATTTTGAAATGCATGACCCAGGATCGTTTTGCTACATGCAGCATGACAGGGCCCAATCTGCGCCGTTCTCAGACAGAAAAACGCGCAATGTCCCATTGGCCCTCCATTAGCGCGTGGAGTTGGTTACGTAACCAACCACTGTCCGCTTTGACTGGAAGTGGACATGAGTGGATTGTTGCAAGCTGCAGTATGCACATACCTCGTGTGTCTCCAATGATCCACGTCCAACGGTAAACCTCGCACCACTGTGCAGAGTTTCACTAGTAATCAGATAGTAGCGTCAAATTCACGAGAAAACCCACGGATTGCTCTGCCCAAGAAAATCAATCAAAGGATGCATGGATTGGACGAGATGAGAAAAAATGACGGATAATGGTGCAGGCAAATTCTACGAAAATCGAAAAAGCAGACTCACGAGACATGAGAAAGGATGCACAAATTTCCGGGGAGCGAAACTGCAGTGTCGGCGGTGCTTCCGAGCCACTGCACTTCAAGTTATATTCAATCCAAATGAACTGTAGGAGCACACACTGCTCCTATGGCAAGGGTTCCCAAGCCTCCAAGACTGAGAAGACCTAGGATGACTCTGTTGCGATTGAACAAGGCATAGACACACAGAGTGAGAATTGCTGTGAAGTAAAACACAAGAGTGTAATCAGCTGGCAACATGGACCAAGTATATGGAAAGCAGTGAACCATATGTAACGATGTCCTGAACCAGTAGAAAGACTTTCTGAATCAGACCTAGTGCCCTACAGCTATTCCGCACTCTAAGCTCCAGACAATCTTTTTCGCTTGGGGACATACATATTCATCTGCTCCGGCGAAGTGAACAACTGGTGGTCTCACGATTGCCACGCACCTGAGATTGGAAGGTTCCAAAGGTGAGCACCACCATGGTGAAGTTTGTACTGAGGGCCAGGTAGCGGACGAGGATGAACCAAGGTTTTGGCCGTGGCCACACAATGTGTATTTCAGAGGGAAGAGTAAGCAGATAGTCATAGAGGAGGAGGGCTGTGTGGAAATATGAAAGTCTTATAGACTGAATTCAGATTTAGACATACCAAGGCCCGCAAGCAAAGGCCAATTGTTCAGCTGTTTTCCAGAGTTTTGGGACATGGCTAGTACTATGGATGTCTTTTGAAAGAGAGCGGCAAAGCGAGGTGAGTCAATGGTGGGAGGAAGAAAGAGATACAAAACAAGGCCTGGGAAGCGGAGGAAGTTCTGCCCATGTATGCCATAAGCACATGTGACACAATCAGGCCAGCATTCAAGGTTTGAACAAGCGCCAGGACCAATTACAGCACATAAGGTAAGTGAATTTTGTTGCAACAACTGTTTCTAAAACAAACGTGAAGGTCTGATCCCTCACAATGGCCATCACAACACTTCAAGGCACATCTATGTGCCCCAGTCAGAATGACCTCAGGCATCTAACGTAGGGGATGTCCAGAGCCCGACGTGACACGTGGCACCCGGTCTCCACAGGGACTCGCTTATTCGAAGTGAGACGTCACTTGGTGCAGCCGATAGTTCGAAATCACCGGCATCACTCAAATTATTGGCCGTCTTGATTTGAGCGGGATCCTCACATCATTTCCACCCCAAATCAGATTAGCTCACGACATCACGCACCCCCCTGTCGAATTGTCGATGTCGAAATTCGGTTGAGGTCACGCTTACCGGGAGCACAAAACTGCCTCAAAGACACCAAAAAAAGTCAAAATGGGTCGCTATCATCCCAGCCATTTGAATGCACCTCTATTAGGCAGACTGGTACTTCTCAGGCTTTGCCAAAGGGCTGGGGCGAAGTTTGAAACTTTTTCCTAATTCAGCTCATGTTCAAAAATTCCAAAGACGGTTGGGTTCAAGTACAGAAGCACTTGAATTCTGTCTCTTCAGAATTTCCATCAAGTTCCTGGGGGATGTGTATTAGGTGGTCGAATGTAATCGAGAATTGATGGAAATGCACAGCTACCATGATCCCGCACCTAAAGTTTCAAACTCTGCCCCAGCCCTTTGGCACAGCCCGAGAAGTACCAGTCTGCCTACGGCAACAAGCTCGCCTTGTCAGAATGCCATATGCAGACTGCTTACAAGTCTACAGTGCTGTTGAAGTCCGAGTTTCGGTCCAAGGACGGCCTCAATTCACTTGTTTTTCGGGTACAGCACACCTTTACATATTGCCAAGTCTCCAGAATATCGGAATTGTCAACATCATCAACACTTCCAGCTCTTTGTGAGGGTATGGTATGAACAATATTTCTGCCCACAATAACTAGGACTTCCAAAGGGAGTTTGAGTAGACTATATAAATTATAAATGGTCTAGTGATCATATACAGAGTTGAAACCCAGATCCGAAAAAGACCCAGATCCGAAAAATGTCGAATTATAGGCCCAGATTTGATGCAATCGACCTGAGTCTTTTTTGTATTCATCTTACCCAGGGTATCAACAACCCTATGTGCGCAAAAATCCCCACTCCATTCGTCGGGTAGCACGAGAAATTGAAAACATACCAAAACCGGAAATTGGTGGCTGTGCCACAAGTCGTGAGCGGAGAATTTGTTGTTACAAGGGTCTAGTTCATCTCTCAGACTGATTATTGTGCACGGGGGGAGGTCAAGTGCCGCATCTACCTCCTCAGAGGTGCACTTGATGGTAGGGATGAGTGCCAAAAAATTGTTTCTGAAATATAGCAAAAATAGTAAAACTTCCATTGGCAATTGGTGCATCATATGAAGACAGAAGCGATGTTTACACGAAAAAGAATACGTGATGAAAATGCTTTACAAAGACTCCAATCAAATCTGCAACGAGTTTGAGGGGAGGAATCACTGCATTTTGACGGCTCCTGGAGCCACGTGAGTCCAGCTTTGGCGAGCCTTAGCCGAGATCGGCCGAGACCCGTCGGCAGAGTCTGGCCCGGCAAGGCTGTGCCCAGAGATGACGAGGTGCGTGCGAGGTGGCCTCGAACCACCTAGCACCACATGATGCAAAAGAAGGAAAACTCGGCCATTTCAAAATCAAGGCCATCCTCCATTTCGCCTTCCTCGTTATGATCCACCCGAAACAATGGCCTCCAGTCCTCAATGTTGGCTGAGCCGGCGGGAGGACGGGACGCAACACCTTCTCCTGATCTTGCTGCCCCCACTTCACCCTCCGTACGCGCAAGGCCCTATGGCGTCGGTCAGGAAAAGGCTCCCAGCCATCAGCCAGAATTGCTTCATTTCCTTGGGGGTATTCAGGTTTGGGAGGCAAGTCTGCCAGGGTCTGCCATGTGTCCAAAGAGAATTGGATGGGGGTTTGATGGGGGATAGACAGAAATGATCTAAAAGAGAGCCTCTTACAGTTCTGGACAAACAAAGGCCGCAGATAGCCTGTGGCTTGATCCATAAATTTTCAGGCTCTGAGTTTTGTTGGATTGGATACAGATTTGCCCAAAGAGCTCAAAAAACATGCTCCGAAGTTTTTCCTACGAGAAATAAGCGGCGCCAAAATTTTGGCCAAAGATCTGAAAAATGGAATCGCAATTGGAGGTGATTCCCGAAAAATGTGTTTTTCCTTGTTTGGCACAGCCACATGATGCAATCAGCCAAATATGCCAATCTGTCCAGTCTGTCCACCATGTGAGATGTGAACGTACAGATGGGTTCTTCAGCTCAATGCTTTTGTTACGAGAGCTGTTTGGAATGGTGTAACAGCAAAATCACCATGAAATACTCACATTTGATCGAAAAAAGAATATTTTATTGTGCAAGAACAGCTCGATAAAATATTGGTTTTCTTGCAGATTCAGATACAGCTCAACGAGCTGCGTCGATTGGGCAATTTTTCGTATTTTTCCCACGCATTTTAAGGGGGCGCCAATATTTTTGACCCTTCCCACTATAAATGGCCTTTTGTAGCCAAATGGCTCGACAGAATTACTTATTTCTTATATCAACAGATAGCCCTTGACAAGATCTTTCGATTGGCATACTCATCTCGGCTAAAAAAATCAATTTTTTTTTGGCGGACTTTGTTGTCCAGAACTGTATATAGACGTTAATTGATCCAGTGATTGAGATGTGATCAAAATAAAATCAAAGCCAAATATGGGGATTCTGGGTATTAATTTCTGAAGCTGAAACCAAACAAAACGCGACCTCTGATCAAGAAAAATCAAATCAAAATATGAGGATCCTGGGTATTAATTTCTGAAGGAAAAGCCAAACAAAGCAGTAAGCCTGGAGGTCAAACACCGGAATATTCCGCAAAATGCTTGCATCAATTACTGTGGCTCTACAGCAAGCCAATCTGCAAAAGATTCTGTTTCTGTAGCAGGAGGGCTGACTTTTGACATCGGCTGCACCGGTGCCCAATCCCCAAGTGAAATCAGGCATCTGCAAGCAAATCAGACTCAATTCCGATGGGGGAATGTACCATGAACTGGTGCTGCTGGATGACAGTCTCTCTGTCTGCAGAAGATTCTGTTTCTGTGGCTGGAGGGCTGACTTTTGACATCGGCTGCACCAGTGCCCCAATTCCTGAGTGAAATCAGGCATCTGCAAGCAAATCCAACTCATCTTCGATGGGGGAATGTACCGTGAACTGGTGCTACCGGCTGACAGTCTCCATCTGCAGAAGTTTCTGTTTCTGTGGCAGGGGTTCTCTGAGGCTCTAATTGCAACTTCGGGTATATCAGAATCTACCGAGACACTGCCACATGGACTCATTTGAGCTGGGGTGATAGCCATCAAATGTCAGTTGGAACTGTCTCCTCAGAATTTTTCCCAGTGCCTCGGTCATTGTGGGAGAGGCATTGGGGCTTTGTATGTCAATAAAAACAACTAGGCTTAGAATAACAGTTTTGACAAGCTTTCCAGCTCTGAAACTTGTCTTTCAGCAAAAATTGTTCCCAAGATGCCTCAGACACTCCGAATGTCTCGAGGAGCGGCTTCCCGAATAGCGCGACCCAAGCGCCGCCACTCGGGAAGACCTCGAATTCACCCTGCCTCTGCATACCGCCGAACGTGACGCCGCCACGCCATAGTCCTCTCGACGGTACTAGACGCCCGTCTGCCATGCGGAGCACCCGCCGTGACATCGATAGCTCCCCGATCTTCCCCTTCGCATCGCAGAACGCGTCCTCGTCGATGGCGTTTGCCATCGCGCCATCGTCGAAGACCGCCCGTAGCGTAGCCCCTTCTCCTTCCTCCCCATGTAGTAGCACATCCTGTATGAATGGTACACTCTTTCGCCCCCTCTCACGCGATCCCACACTATATAAATCAAGAATTTGAGATGGTAAGTAGTGGTACAGAGGAGCATCTGAGATAACTGCCGCATCGTCCGTTGGTAGTAAAGCTCCCTCCCCGCAACCCGGGGTATGCTGCGCGTGAGATTGCGATGGTGCGTCCCCGAGCGATTCCTCCTCGCGCTCGGGGACCCCCCACTTCTCCGCTCGTCTGGTGTACTGGGGCCGTCTCGCACTCGCTTAGGCAGACGGCCCCCCCGCTTTTCCCTGGCTCCGTAGGTACTCGTCGATGACCCGCTGGTCGTACTCGGCCGTGCCAAATACGTCATCCTCGGGTGTGTCCTCCGCGTCCGCGACGACGTTGACAGCGGTGGCGGCTGCCGTAGCCCGCGTGGTGCGGGTGCGGATCGACTGGACTATTTGGCGCCACCTCATCTCGGTGTCGGGTATGAGGAGGTTGGTGGCGGCGGTGCACTCGGCGCTGAAATGGCCCATGAGGCCGCACTTGTGGCACTCGCCCGACCCCACCGCGACCGTGCCAGGCGTTAGCGGGTAAGGGCGCTCCTCGCTGGGCTTGCGAGTTCCGTGTTTCTGTGTGTAGGCCGCGATTTGCTGGGCGTACGCCGACAACCCAGCCGCGTTGCGCTGGTGGATGACCACCGGTGCGGCGAGGATCATTCGCAGGCGCTCTGCGTCAGGGCGGTACGCACGTGGCGCGCCTGTCGGGTTCGCGGCTGCTGCGGGGAAGAGGGTGCGCCGGACGGGGTCGTTGCGCACAGGTGACGATGCGGCCATTCCCGAGAAAGCAGCGGCTAGGCCGCGGGTAGGTGTTTGCTGCAACGCGATGATCGTGGCGTTGGCGGTGGTGATGGACGTCTCGAGCACTGCGAGACGGGTCTCCATGCGTCGCACCGAGGCGAGATCTGAGGCAGGGACGTCCTTCATTGTCTGCACAAGCTCTGGCCATGTAGCGCGCTTGGGCCCGAGGCGCAGCAGGAGTGAGTCGGGGACATTCTTCAGGGCTTGAGGAATGAGGCCCCCGCTGTCGCCAACCTGCGCCGCGAGCTCCGCGGCCTTGGTGACCCAGCGGACGTGACCCCACTCTAAGATTCCGTCCTCCTCGATGCGCACACCCACTTCCTCTGGCCGCAGCGTCAAGCTGAGGAGCTCCTCGTGAAGTTCCCCCTTGTCCTTCTCCGCCATTTCCTTCTCTGGCCATTGCTTCTGGAATGCGATTACCAGATTTTTGAAGGTGTCCTTTTCATTAGTAGCGAGTCTGTTGTACCAGCTTTTGGCGTAGCTACCCGACTTCAGACTGAGCTCGAAGAACTCGACTTTCTCCTCGTCGTGCCACCCGGGGCTGAGGAGGTTGCGGCGCCGTAAGGAGTTCAGGAAATCGGTGGCATTTTCCCCGATTCCATCGCCCCTGAAGAGGCGGGGATTCGCGTCTGTCATCGTGTCGCCGAATGCGTGGGCCGGTGAAGTCGCGGTGGTGGCTAAGGCGACGTGAAGGGCAATGGGGTCTGGTACAGGTGATGTGGCGGGGGTAAGCGGGCTGTCGGTGCTGGGTGACGGGAAGCGGCTGGAGATGGTCAGCGAGGATTCCGAAGAAAGGTCGAATTCTGGGGCTTTGGGTCGGGGTAGGAACCTGCCGGACGCGGAACGGGGTGGGTACGGGGGTTGGGCCAGGTTTTCGCGTTTTTCCAGCGGATGGGGCAGATTTTCGGCGTACGCGTTTTCTCGGGGTCGGTTTTGCTGTAGGGCGCTTTCGTGGTTATAGAACCGCGCTGCTGTCACCAGATGGAGACGCGAGATCTGGAAGATCTCCGTCTGGTTGGCTGAGGTCGGGGAGGCGGTGTGTCGGCGGCGCGGAACGAGTCGCGCGAGGCAGTAGCCAAGAAAGGAATGTGTGTGCGATGGTACATCCGTGTGATCCTAACAGCCTGCACAGCCACCTGTCAAGCGGCGCGAGCTCGCGTCCGAATGCACTTGTGCAGCGGGCCAGGGTTTCTAATGAAAAGTAAGACTAAAAGCATGCTGTTCTTATCCCAGGACAGAGCATTAGACCTATGAAGCATTGAAAACTAGCATTAAACAGATTAGAAGGGCTGTTGATCTCCCATCGGCAGCAACAGGGATTCCACGAGTGATGGCGCCCGGGGTGATCAGACAGACTTGAGACGGAGACCCCTTCGAATGGGAGTCACAGTCTGATTTCGGACCCGACCGTGGCATTCCGAATTCTCAAATTCCAGCTGCGGAAACAAAGTGGGAGACAAGCTGAATGGTGGCGACGAAAATACTGGGGTTTTCATTCAAATCAACAGTCACATGTCACACCACCGCCCTGTCGAGGACGAATTTTGGTCGTGGTCACGCGTCACGGATGGGTTTGTTGAACCCTTTAAGGCATGTCATCTCCTCCCCCCCCCCTCAGTGGGCAAAAAAAAGGTAAATTTTCCATGGAGCCGTCGAAATTTTGGAGGTGTCACGCGAAAATTTGGCTGCTGTCGAAATGTCGAACCAGTAAATCGGGTCACGCGTCACACCCCCTGTCGATTTGAATGAAAAACCCCAGTACATGGATCCAGAAATGGATGCCACCGGTCTAGAAGGTGGGTTCCATAGGCCAGTACGAGATAATTTTGGGGCCCTTGGAGCCTCGGTGGAGCTGAGGGTCGCTTTGCTTTTGGACTTTCGTTACCGGAAAAATGTTGAAGTATGTATTGTCTCCAACCAGGGATTGTGACGGACTGTGTGCCTATGTTCATTTGATCAAAGTCAATGTCTTTACCGCCGATTTGAAGGCTGAGTAGAGTTCTGTGAAACCATACATAGGTGAAGACCTGGACTGAACGGCATTTTGCATGCACGTACAATATTAGTACGACGTGGCATACTTTGTCTTGAGGAGTCCCTACCGCCAAATACGGTGGTCTGAAACAATGCCACCGGACCCTCATGAAGAAGAATTATGCCGTACTGTTTCGGAGTGCTTCATTGTGGTGAGAACTTGCCATGATCCTAGCGACAAAAAGGAAACCCATATGATAAGTCACGGGGTGTCCTTTCACGTTTCCATCTGTGCTCATATGGCCTCTACGCGACTCCTCGCAACCGCTCCCATGCCGACCAAGCGCGCATTCGCATGTCATGTATTCGGAGACGACGCGCTGCTGTCCATAGTGCTGTTGTTGCCGTAGCATTTTTCGGTACGGCTCTTCTAGGACTGGAAAGACCTCTACCGCGGCCGATGCACACCTCTATTCTCACCGGAAGAGCTTGGCTTGATGAGGTACTGCTTGGGCATCCAGATCGGTGTCGCAGAGAGCTCGGAATGTCCTCGTTGGAGTTCTCACTGCTATGGGCAGAATTGGCCGCCATTGGAGGGCTCGCAGACAGCCGATTCGTCTCTTCACAAGAACAGCTTGCAATATTTGTCTATTGGATGGTGCATGGTAGCAGCCAAAGAGAATTGCAGGAAAGGTTCCAGCGCTCTGGGGATACCATTAGTCGGTGTGTGCTCCAGGAGTTCTATCGCGCTATCGTGGACTGATGCTTGAGGGTGGCAGATATATCGACAAGATATTGCGCATGTCCACTGCGGCCTTCTTTGACAAGTATGTTCAAGATCCCAAAAACGCGACGCCGGAGAAAATTCAGTCAAATCCGCGCTGGTATCCATTTTTCAAATATTGTCGTGGTGCTACGGATGGCGTCCACTTCCTTGCCTACGTCCTCGAAAAAGACATCGTGCGCTATCGTAATCGACACGGAGAAATAACCCAGAATGTCATTGCTACCTGCGATTTTGACATGTGCTTCCTCCATATCATGCCAGGATATGAGGGTACAGCTGCTGATGGACTTCTGTATGATCGAGCGCGGAGAAACGGATTTTCGTTGCCTGCTGGCTGCTATTATCTCGGTGATGCTGGGTTCCCAAACTGTGATATGTTGCTCACTCCCTACCGCACTGTCCGTTATCATTTGAAGGAGTGGAAAAGTGGAAACCAGCGGTAATGAGACATTCGCCCATGATGATGTACACTGATCTCGCTCGTGAATGTAGTCCTCGAACACCGGAAGAGCTGTTCAACCTCCGCCATGCCCAGCTGCGAAATGTCATCGAACGAAGCTTCGGTGTCCTCAAGCGACAATTTCATCTCCTTGTCTCAAGGCCCGAATTCACCTACGAGCAACAGGCTCTGATCGTTGGAGCAGCGGCAGCTCTCCACAATTTCCTGCGCATTCACTCGCCTATCAACAACATGGGAGAAGACGACGAGTATGACGTGGAAGGCAATCCTTTTTTTGCAGGGGGGCCTGACATGGAGGTGGGAATTGTTTACGCCATCGAGACCCCGGAGAAGAAAAGAGCCGATGCACGCCGAGATCGGATAGCTAATGCTATGTGGACCGTTTATGTCCGTGATCACCCAGACCTGCAATAATGTTAAAGTTACATGATCATTGATTCTTTGTGCTCCAAATTTTATTAACAATGGTGTCTGTCGATGGTGAACGATGCAGAAGGAACGCAGGTAATTAACTCCAATGCCGAGATCCGGAACTAAATATTTACGTGTATGTATATTGAGTATCTCATTCCCACAGACACAAACGGAAAACACCCATTCAACTAGCATCCTCCAAAATCTTCTCGAGCCAACTTGTCCGGTCCAGTGGTACAGTATGATGAATGGTAACAGAACAACAGAGGACTGAAATAAAGTCCAAACAATGTCGACGATCTAATATGTGCGATAAAAGAATCAAGTCGTGCAGACACCGAGGCGCACGCCTATTTCTATACCAGCAAGCCGGCGTCCTCCAAAATACCTTCAAGAATACCAATACGGCGGGTTCTGTCCTGCTCTAGGATGAAGACACGCGCAAGAGTGGCGTCATGACTGAGAGCCGCGGAAACAGCCCGGTAAAGCCTTCCACGAGGGTCGTCCGGCAGCAGGCTTGCGTCCTTGAGAATTGCTACGACCTCATTGACGTGACTGAGGTCCTCGGAGGTCAAGATTGGCTGAGCGATGACGACAGAGAGGTGGTCGAGGGCGCGGGAGATTTGCATGCCGGCCTCCGCATTCCGACGAGCGACACCCCCATATTCGGAATGTCGGCGCTTGAGCGCGCTCTTTGAAATGTTCCCGTTTACGCTCCTATCGTCAACACGCTCTCTGTTGTTCCCGGCCTCATGCAAAATAGGTCCCTGGGCAGAACGAGTGAGAATACGAGGGCGAAAGTATCATTACGTACCACATCGAGTTCATCATCAAACACACTACGGCCAGCTGCTTCTATTGGGACTTCAACATCAGACGAAGTTGAGCCAGAGATAGGCTTGAGGGGTACTTGTGCGCTGGAGGTAGTGCGCGATTTCTTCTGCCTTCCGAGATGCACGACATTTTCTCCAGTTGCCTTGTTAATCAGTCCACTATATAGTGCGTCTAACTCGGTCCAGTAAGGGCAGGGTGAGTTGAAGCACCGAGCATATTCGTTGCCATACGTCTAGTATGGAGGGTAGAAGGTCTGGTAGCAGGCGCAATAACACAGCCGCACCTTGACAAAGTCGGTCACATAAGCTTCGGTATTGCTCGCATGCTTTTCCTCCGGGTCCCAACCGCTGCCCGAGAACTTTTGCACAAAAACGTACCGGTCGAAAATTTCTTTCAGCTGCCAGAGTAGTTAGCGCGTCCCGCAGCATGCGGATACGTATCCCGACGCACATATGTCAACTTGTTCATACATTTTTGTTTATCTTTCTTCGCGTCCGGCTGCGCCTGGCGGATTTTGGCTACGACCGGAGCCCAGACCTGCGGTTTGAACCCATTGCCGCTCATCATATGGGTTTCCTTTTTCTCCATTAGCTCGTGAAGCATAGCCTTAACTTCAGCGTCGTTCCATGATGCTCTTGTCGCGGTTTTGGCCTTCTTCTGGGCGTTCGGGGACATGAGACACAGAGAGCAAGAGGCAAAAGAATGTGAATGTGGCAATGTGCATACGTGACGGTCACTGAGGTTACGGTGACACCCGGATCTTGAGTAGATCACCGCCACAAACGTCAGCCGTCACACCGTCACGAGATGCCAAAATCCAACCAAAATCACAACCCGAAATCACGGATCAATGCAGCGATGATGCAAAGACAGTTCGGGCTTGGTTTGGGCGCAATCCCACTCAATCCGGCCCAAATTTCGCTAGGTTTCCGCTCCCCGTGCCCGCGTTGGGTGACACTCTATATATAGCCATATTGCGCCAGAGCCCGCGGATCTTATCCGATACGCCGGTTCTAAAATTGGATTCTAAGTGGATTCTAACACAATTCTAGTGCACACGATCAGGCCCTTAAACACAAATCAGGATGAATGTTCGCAACCATTACAACCATGTTTCGGAAAAAAATTACCTCAAATCACATTTCTGCACAAAAAACACCTCACACATATTTATTCAGAGATTCATCTCGATTATATTGTGCATGACACTACTCAAAATGAGGAAGCATTTGGCAAAATATTGTCCATCCTTCGGTTGGTGCTAGCTTTGGAGCCCCGATATGGTCATAAATCTCTGACACCCTGACCTCAAATTCATCAGAGACCCATCTATAACATTCCTCCCTTAATATTCTGGCACAGTGTGTCAATGAGGTCCTGAGGGGCTGGTGTTCTGAAATGAGTTAGACCAAATCTCTCTGGGAAGTCACATATAAACTTGGGTGAAACTCCAGAGGGTAAAGCTTTGTTGTGTTGTGTTCGGATTTTGTGGTTGTTCCAATAGTCAACAAAGTCATCCAAGCTGTATTGGACTATCTTTGGCCACAACCAGTTGAACAAATCACTTGACTTGAAACCTGCTTACTGTTCATGATACTCTACACATATAAAATGGATCTGCAAACCTTCATAGTCTTTACCATTCTCTTCATGGTAGAAGATCTGCCTGATCCAACTGTTTGTTCCAATCCAGCTAATGCTGGGGAGTGCTGTGGGGATAATTTTGATCACAAACAATCTCCCGGCCTATGTGGAAGGTGTTTTATCACGGTCAACGATCCTGAACGCGCCAAAGTAATGGAGGTGTGTTTTGGTTCAACATTCAGACCAAACATTTATTTATATTTCTTTGCACAGGACTGGCCACAATGCACTCTTTCAACTGTCGACCATCGAGGTTTTCAGTGCAAATTCTTTTGGAGGTAAGCCTATAATAAATATCCGAGCACTCACATTGGTCCTAGAAGTGTTGCCGACCACGAGTCCAAGCTTATTTTTTCCCGCCTGATCCCCAGTTTGCATTTTGACTCAAAAAGGTGAGCTCAACCCCTGACAGCACTGGTCAGCTGTGAGGATTTTTTCTCTTTGTAGAAATACTCACACCTGTCTTAGAAGTGTTGCCGACCACGAGTCCAAGCTTATTTTCGCCCGCCTGATCCCCGGTTTGCATCTTGACTCGAAAAGGTGAGCTCAACCCCTGACAGCACTGGTCGGCTGTGAGGATTTTTTCTCTCCGTAGAAATACTCATATTGGTCCTAGAAGTGTTGCAGACCACGAGTCCAAGGTTGCTTTCGCCCGCCTGATCACCGGTTTGCATTTTGACTCCAAAAGGCGAGCTCAACCCCCGACACCACTGGTTGGCTGTGAGGATTTTTTCCCTCAGTAGAAATACTCATATTGGTCCTAGAAGTGTTGCAGACCACGAGTCCAAAGTTACCTTCGCCCGCCTGATCACCGGTTTGCATTTTGACTCGAAAAGGTGAGCTCAACCCTGACACCACTGGTTGGCTGTGAGGATTTTTTCCCTCAGTAGAAATACTCATATTGGTCCTAGAGGTGTTGCAGACCATGAATCCAAGGTTACCTTCGCCCGCCTGATCACCGGTTTGCATTTTGACTCGAAAGGTGAGCTCAACCCCTGACAGTACTGGTCGGCTGTGAGGATTTTTTCTCTCCGTAGAAATACTCATATTGGTCCTAGAAGTGTTCCAGACGACGAGTCCAAGGTTACTTTCGCCCGCCTGACCACTGGTTTGCATTTTGACTCCAAAAGGTGAGCTGGCCCCAGTGGCGAGCTTGTTTTTGGTCCTCCGTGGCCGCGAAACATGTGCGCCTCCAGAGGAGTTCGTCTATAGAAGAAAATGAATGCATGCAAGGCTATGAACGGAAGCTGGCGTACCTGCTCGCTGGCAGCCGCCACCACAGTTGTCGCAGAAGGCTCAGCTACCGAAGAAGATGGTGCGCAATCTATTAGAGTCTCAGGCTGCGGGGCTCGGTGAGTGGTAGAAACCCTGAGATTGAAGCTGATGTACCTGTCCGCTCCCCGTTTCCGCCTCACCGCTCTCAGGTGTCGAAGATACTCTTGCAGAAACCGTTTCATTTATGTTCTTCTTGCGCGGCCGCGAGACATACGCGCATCCGGAAGAGCTGGACTGTTGGACAGTGAGGAAGAGGTCACCGCTTCAGGCGGGAGATACTGACTCACCTTCGCCTCGGCTTTCGCTTGCTTGAGTTGTCGTCTGATCTCATCCCCGGCTGACTTGTTCTCTGCCTGCGCCCGCTCCAGTGCGCACACATTTTCGTCAGCAGCTTGAACACGCCTGCCCTTCTCAGCCGCTGCGGCCCGTCGTCGGTTGCGGCTGGCGTAGCGGTCGACTACTTCATTGTGCATATTGTTTAAGTTACCGCTTGCGAGCATCTTCTCGATCTCAGATGCCCTTCGTGCATCAAGCTCGGTATATATAGTGTATAATTCGATGACATTGCGGTGCGAAGCAAAGAGAGGTGAGGCTTAGTTCTAGAATGACTCGATGACACCCATCCCGATACCAGTCTGGCCATTGTTCCAGGCATGCTGTGCCTCTCCCAGGTTGGTTGTCGCCTCCATGAGGTGGCAGTTGTCTGGGAGCATCCGAGAAAGACACTGGATCGCCCCGGGAAGAAGCCAGGAATGTCTGAGCCTGTGATTCCACCGTCCTTCGAAAAAAGAAAAAAAAAAAACAGATGGACCCAATTCACGAGGAGAACCCTTCCCTGTCAGCTCCCCAGTTGGATCAGGGAGCGTCACGACCCACGCCTTAAACGCCTCGACCGCCTGTGAAGAATCCAAGTACTTAAAGTTTCGAATCCGCTGATAGTCCTCTCTGCACACCAGAAACGGTCAACTCGCCGATAAAGGAATTAACCTGGAACATACCGATCAATATGGGCGTAGCAAATCCGGACGACGTAGCATAGAAGTGTTTCGGCATCATTACCTTTCCACGCAGCTCGTCCCGGTCAATTGTCGGAAGAAAGGCATCGCCAAATCCAAGTACCGGTGCCGCTTCCATGTCAGCGTTCAAGCCCAGAAGCGTACCGTTTTTGTGAATCGCCTTGAATCCAATGGGGCGCGCAGTAATGAGTTTCACAAGGCGTTGTAGCTCCTCCCAAACTTGCTTGAATGTGGCACGGTCATGAGCCTCCATCCACACACGGGCTAGCGTGATGGCTGCACAGTAGTAAATTATCTGATGCGAAAGATGATTTGCACGCCCTGATTTATTGCCGGCATCCAACCGTTTATCTCAAAGATTTGCATCTCACCGGCGACTGGCTTGAATGTCGTACAGTGTGCCACAAAAAAAAATGCGCACCCCCATTCTGTCATAATTTGGTTGTAATTCGAGAACCACTTAGGATTTTGAGCCAAACTAAGATGTCACATTGTCGAGAGAGCCGCCATCAACATTTTGCATATGTTGATCGTATCATAGTATCTTGATGTGCCATCAGAAGATGCCGAATACGAAACCTGTATTATACGTATTCTTTGGCGGGTTCAAGCTTGATAAATATTTTTTTTGGAGGAAATCTAAATCATCCAAATTGTAGCCCGGGATGTACTAAGCAACTCACCCGGTTGAATTATGAAAAAATATAGAGGCAATAACTCGCTACAGAGACCGCAAAGTGGCCATTTTTTGCCATTTTTTCGCTGTTTTGGGTATTCTTGGCTGTTTTTGACCACTTTGCGGTCTCTGTAGCGAGTTATTGCCTGTATATTTCTTCATGATTCAACTTGGTGAGTTGCTTAGTACATCCCAGGCTACAATTTGGGTGATTTAGATTTCCTCCGAAAAAAATATTTATCGAGCTTGAACCCGCCAAAAAATACGTATAATACAGGTTTTGTATTCGGCATCTTCTGATGGCACATCAAGATCCTATGATGCGCTCCACATATGCAAAATGTTGATGCCGGCTCTCTTGACAATGTGACATCTTAGTTTGGCTCAAAATCCTAAGTGGTTCCTGAATTACAACCTAGTTATGACAGAATGGGGGTGCACATTTTTTTTTGTGACACACTGTATCGCAATCTAAGGTGCGGACGCGATGAATGAACTTAATGAGCTCAGGATGGACACCGAATATAGTTCATTTGCCGTCACGCAGGAAAATGCTTTGAAGGTACGGTCCTTGGCCGGCAAGGACTGCTGCTGTTGTGACATATGCAGCAATCTCTGTGTAATGGTAAGTTGCGTTCGAGAGTCCAAAAACCAACAACTTACGTTGTTTGACAGGGCCAGCTGGTGGTGAGCTTTCAAGTTCTTTCCTGACTTGTTGAACAAGTTTGAAGCGGACGTCTCGATTGGCAAGTCCAGCATGGAATAAAGCCCCCAGTGATCGACTACTACAGCCCAATATTGTATGCCACCAGGACCTGTCGGTGTCACTGGACCGCCAACATCAGAGGAGACAATGTCCAAAGGTCCTCGAGCCTTAGTCTGGCTTTTGGAAAATGGTCGTTTCTTCATTTTCCCCAAGACACAAGCTTCGCAGAATTTTGGCTGTCCTGTCAAGGAGGTGATCCTGCCAAGTCGACCCTTGCTCACAGAGTTCTGTAGTAGCTGGTAATTTGTATGCCCAGAAATTCTGTGCAGATGGTTGATATCCATCGCAAAAAGAGCATGTGGATCCTGGCTCAAGGGAGTGCAAGTCATGTGGTATAGACCTTTGTGTTGTGTTGGCCTCGACAATGTGCTGTCCTTTTGAGCTTTTGACAATACATTTATCTCCCTCAAAAGTGCACTTGTGACCAGCTTTTGCTAATTGCTGCACAGATACGAGTGTAATTCCAAAGGAAGGAACATGTAACGCACGCTTGAGTTCGAGCTTATTTAGTCCATGTCTTGTCTTACAGGAGAACCAAATAGTTCCAATTCCAATTGCATCACACTGGGTATCGTTTCCCAGGCGAACCTTTCTAGGAGGATTGAGAGTCTGGTATGTACCAGTTTCAAACCAGTCAAGGTGCGGAGTCATAACCCTAGATGCTCCGGAATCAATTACTATTACCCATTTCGGTTGGCCTGAGTCACTCGACAAATAAGCAGAAAAGGCAGAGTAAGATTTTGCAGATACAGAGGCTATAGCTAATTTGGCATCCACCTCCGAGCCGTCAGAGTCAGAGTCAGAAGCAGCAGAGGCATTTGCCTTTGAACCACGTTTCCTATCTGGCTTCTTTGACTTGGACTTACTCCCTTTCTTGGAGTCCTGAGACAAGTTCTTCAAGTTACGACACTCATCAGATGAGTGTGTCGCATTCTGCCCATGATGAAGACAATACTTGGAAGCTGATGATTTCGCTTTGCTGGAACTCTGTGCTGCCATAGCTGTATCGGTATCTGTGATCGGCTTTTTCCCTGCAGCCACTATGCGACCACGGACTTTGTCCAGAGTCATAGCAGAACCAAGGGAAGAAACAATGTTCCCACGGATCCCAGTCCAGTAGCTATCCTGTGGAAGAGTGCTGAGCAGAATAAGAGGCTGGAGTTCTGCAGGGAAGGGATATTTCAACCGTGTCAAGCGCTCAAAATAACTCTTCACAAGAGCAACATGTGCTTCAAGTTGTTTCTTCTCAATAAGCTCCGGATCACCCTCAACCACCAGCTTGGTGGCAAAGAGATCTGAGAGAATGCCCATTGCTGTATCAGCACGGTCCTCCTCCTCAAAGCGCACTCGAAGTTTAGCCCAGAGAACTCCAGCATTAGTTTCATCCAAGTATTCCAGCTTGAGTTCAGCAGAGAGATATTTCTGCAAAACTCCTAGAGCACGACTGTTGCGCTCTGCTGGAGTGTCCTTGAATGCCACACCAGCAGGAGGGGTAGAACCAGGCAAGGGTGTGTTAGCAGCAGCATTGGCCAGAGCATCTGCAGCAGTGACAGCCTGAATGACAGATTCTAGTAGTGTGAACAAGCCTGCTTGGCGTAGTTCAATCTGAGTGGTGACACGAAACATAGGCCAGTCATCTGCGCCTGAGAGTGCGGTGAAGTCCGCAATATCGGTTGTTGACATTGTGTGAGATGTCCGAGATGATATCGGATCGGGTTGAGTGGAATGATGCGAGGCGGTGCTCGGGATGCTTCTAGCTCCGAGGGAGCGAGCGATGAGTCTTGATTCTGAGGTCTGTCCTAGAGAAGCAAGGCTCCGGGGCCGATAACCTGACAAAATCTGTAAATGCGCGGAAGGCGCGTTAACCTCAGTCTCCCGCTTTGTGGGATGAAAGACTCTATATTAAGTACCTGTAAATGCGCGGAAGGCGTGTTAACTACAGGTATGTAAGTAAGGTAGACAAACTAGATACATAGATCACTCACCCTCAGTCTCCCGCTTTGTGGGATGAAAGACTGAGGGTGTGGAGCGTGGATAGTCCGGTATATATACTATATAAAGGTGTCGTACCAGATGACTGATAAGAATCTTGACAGTTCGGGCCGGAGGCCGGGGCGCGCCAGAGAATTCATTTCTTGACAGTGGCTGCTTGCCAGAAGTGACCTCGACGTCGGATGTGGTGCCGTCATCCAAGTCGTCGCCGCGGCTTTTTCCCGTCAGTTGGGGCTTCGACGGGGGAGGACCGGCATCCCTAGTCTTTGGTTTGGCCCGACTTTTACTTTTGGGTTTTGGGTCATTTGCAGGCATGAGTGCGATGAGGGCGGGTGAAACAAATTTTTATTAGATTACATAAAATGCTGCGGCATAACGGGTCCGAATGACCGAGATTAAGCGAAGTTGGGGCACAAAGCTGGGGCATCAAAGTTGGGGTCGAAGGGGTTAGGCACGATCTGACATCCAACTTCGAAATCGGCCCAATTTCAGATTCCAACTTCGTCCCGAGTTGGGGTCCAAGTTGGGGCTCAAATCGGGCGATATGTGAAACACCCTATTATTGCGCTTTCCAGAGCGCGGAAATGTTGGGTGTGCAACGATCTGGTGTCGGTCGCGCCTGTAGCACGTGAAACGAAGAAGTCGGATACTCTGGAACAAGTTTTAGCAAGGGCGAGATGAAAATGGATGAATTACGAACAGTGAGACTCACAAGTTGTGGCCCTCACAGGTATTTTCAAAGTACTCCAATTTCATCCTAAGTCTATCTACAACACCACATCCTCATTTAAGAATAGTTTTCAGAGCATTGTAGGTGCATGCCATGAGTAGCAACGTCAGTCGGTGATACCAACTGCCGTTCCAATGCTTCTGAACCACCCAACAACATCCAAGTAATCATCACGGAGCCCACATCGTTCACCTATCCGGTGCCGAGCAGTGCCGAGGACTCCCGACCTGTCCGAGGACAGAATGGCACAGATAAATGAGGCATTTTGATGTGATTGACAGCTTGACCGTATCCACCGTATACGGCCGTACGGCCCGTATACGGTACGGCAAAATACGGGGCTGTACCGTACTTATACGTACGGTCATAATTTTTTACATCAAGATGGCCAACGGTACGGGTATTTTCCCGTACGTACGTATCACCGTACCATACGGGTACGGTGCCGATACCTAAAAAGTCATAGCCTTCTCTTTGGACCTAGGTCCGAAAACGTGTTCCTGTGCCTTCGCAAAACTGGAACCGCCTGGAATCGAGAGCAAACAGGAAGAGACACGGCGATCAAATCATCAGCGGTGCCCATTCCCAGTACTCATAAAAGTTGCGAAGCGTGAGTGTTTCCCAAAAGGGAAGGTCATGTGTCATATCAGTAGTGTAGTGGCTCCCACGCAATCACCACAGTCTGACTGCCACGTTCACCTTCTTATCTTGCACCAAGTATGTCTCCCAATATTACCGAATCTCCCGAGGACGTCCTCTTAGAACTGGCAAAGCAATTGGATGTCAACGATCTCATGAGTTTTCTTTCGGTCGGTTCACTTATCGCAGCAATCGGCTGCCGCTGCATTCGCGAGCTCCAATGCCAGAAGACTCTGTGGCTTGATGCTCTCTTGCGTATTCGACACGTGCAAAATCATCCTCTGCCTCTATGCAAAGAGGATGCAGAAAATTTGGCGACCCTCCCGCTGCGTCAACTTCAAGACACTGCGTGGCGGGCTAATCGGCTCATGAACAATCTCAAGTCAGATAGCCCACGTCCCGTGCGCGTGCGGTCATTTTCTTTTGAACCTCCTGAGAATGGCTGGATCGGCTTCATGCTCATTCCGGGGGCGAATCTCGCGGTGTCTCACACTTGTGGGACCGTCAGTTGCTGGGACATCATAACCTCCAAACGTGTGGCGAGCCTCGAAGTGCCTCACCTTCGGGTTGAAACGGGGGTATGCGTGGAAATTGTGGGGAAAGCGTTGATTGGAGCGAGCGTCGGGTGGTACGTTTGCGCAAAATATTCAGATTCTCGCCTAGATCAATGTTATAGGGATATTGAACATCTGGCGGTCATCACCATCGAATATAGTACCCGTGCCCGCATATCGATTTCCCATGTAATCTCTCCGGCGATGGATCAACCCGTCCAGGTTGAACTCCACAGTCGTTTCTTTTTGGCCCCTTGGATTATGCACCCAGACACTCCGGTGCAGACAAATTCACCAGACTTTCGGCTGTATTGGGTCCGCGCCTTTCAATGATCTCTTGTCTCTCTCACTGAACTTCATGTGCATTACCAGCATGACGGCGATACGCACCCCGACTACTTGCCTCATGGAGGACGATTATACGCATTTCATCGGGGTTGCCTTTTTACAGAGGGCATGGTACAATCCCTCCCCTTTTTTTGTGGTTCCGACCAACAATCCGATCCTCTGCGGCCGTCACCCACCGTCGCGATCGAATTACCTCTCCCGTTCCCGGAGGCATCCAGTTTAAGGGAACTTCGGCAACTCGGAGATATAGGCGAAATGGCTTTGGAGAAACCCTACTTGTTCGGGGCCGACTATGGTGTTTTCGCGGTAACGAGCCGACATTTTCAATGGGAGGGCCGCAAGAGATCAATACTGCACTTTTGGCCAGGACGTGAAGCGCAGGGAGGACAGCTCGACATAGAGCACGCTCATTTCTTCCACAGCAGGGATCCGATCCATCGAACGGCAGTCGGTTCTTCGGGGACGTACGTCTTAATCCTCGTCCAGAGCGAGAAGCACTACAGCGGACAGGGAGATGGCTACCTTGGATTGGTGCATTTCAGTTTGACTCCAACTCCGCACGCGACGTTCCGGAAATTGGACATCGGCGAGGTGTCACCTCTCTCCTACGACCAGATACATTTAGATGAATCTTTAGGTGTGGTTTTGCTTGCTGATGCTGGCGGGACAGTGACCTGTATTTCATATGTTTAATCAGAATTGGTTGTGCCTTAGTATGTTTCTTTCTCTTATTTTTCTTTTTCCTATCTTACTACCAATCTTCTGTGTATTTTTGTTTTGTTCATGGTCTCATAGATACCATGGGAGGGCGTATGTAGGGATTCCCGTTCCGTGTCACTTGTCGCATCACGCACTCTCTACGTACTGTACTATTATATTCAATTCGTCAGTCACGCGTCACGCACGCCCTTGACGTGACGAATTTTGGAATGTGGTAACGCGTCACGGAGCCTCTTGACGAATACATTTTTCGTCACGCTTGGTCCAAATTTTGGTTGAAATCGTGGAAAATGCGGTTTTTTCGGTGCTGCAAGTTCTCAACCTTAATGGGAAGTATATCGAAATTGTTCGCAACTAGACGGCCACAGAGGTACACATAATAAATAAAATCTGCCCCCCGGCGGATTTGGGACTACTCGTCATTACAAAAAGTAACCGGCCATTTGGTCACACGGGCACATAGCCCGGTTTTTGCCCATTCCTTTGGACAGGTTCTTAATCTATAGTTAATTAGGCACTGAATATGACAATTGAACTTGACGTATGAGGACTCACACTTAGCATACAATTAAAGTACCACTATTTGACCAGTCCCCTCACCTCAACAGTGACAAAATAAATCAACAGGTGAGTGTAGTATAGGACGCTCAGCGCTATGAGCGGTCTGATGAAAATGCGCAACAGTGCATAAACAACGACGCAGACGAAAACCAAATAGATGAGTGCAACGGCGAGGTACGGGTGATACCAGCGGAGATCAGGGGCCGACTGGAGCACGGGCGCTGGTGGAGCAGGCCATTGTGGGAACGAAGAATAATTCCTCGAGGCAAATCCCGAGTCTGAGGCATTGTTTGGGGGCTATGAGGAGCAGGAGCGGACATAAGCTTGCGTAAGCGACACCAACTGTGCAGTCTGCAAATTGACATACGGGGCTTGCGATCGCCGTACCGCCATTGGGTGGGCGGCGAGGCTGCATGAATAGAGAAGGTGAGGATCAAGAGACCACTTCGATTATTTATGAATCGGCACTTCGGGAGAGGAATGAAAATTGCTCTGTTTGCTTGCCAAACATTGGCACGCCAATCATTATCTGTCTATCTCAAACCTCGGGAACTCCGTCCCGGAAGACTTCTCTGTTTTGCCACCTGTAGCCCAGCCACAAAGTTTCGTTTTGACAGGGCAATTCTTTCTGCTACCGTTGCACAATTGGTGCGGTGTGTCGTAGGCGAGTCTGCACTCGATGTCGATGAGGTAGCGGCCGTGCCCGATGGTAGTATCGACAGAACACTAGACCCCGTAGTATGTGTGGCACGTATGCCGCATGCGGAATGCCTGTATCAGACTTTTGACATTCTAGTTGTCGTGTTGTACAACACGTGAAATCGCCAAAAAACGCCAAAAAACAGCCGAAAAACGCGACAATACTCTGCGCTGACGCCATTTTTACAAATCTTGACACCATGACAACGCGGACCCAAAATCACCACCCACGGCACCGACGAATCAAAATTTTCCAAGGTTGAGATGTAACTACTATCTTACACCAATTACCCACCCTTTCCATAATTCGTCAGCGGGCTCCAGCGCCTGCGCAAAAACGATGTTTTTTGATCACAACACGGAAACACCAAAAACACGTGAAACATCACAATCAAAATGTCAATTGGCTGATGTGTACAACTTGCACGAGGAAGGTATATGGTTCGATGGCACAGATTGGAATAAACAACGAGAAGCCTTACGCGTAGCGGCGGGCATAGGCCTAAGCGATCCAAAGCGGCGACATACTCTCGGGTTGAGGAAAAGTGACCTCTTGCTTTCACTCCTCCCTCTTAATACACCGCGTCGGCTTCGGCAGATTCCGTACGTGCCGGAAACAATCACACACCTGCCTCCCAGTAGCTTGGATGTTCTGGGAGCCGTGCGTTTCTTCCTTTCCTCGACGGACTTCTGCTGATGCATACTCTTTTAGTTGTGGCGGGAGGCATGCACGCTGCTGTACCATTGCCTCTGCTCTATCTGCAGACGGGCGGTCGCAACTGCGGGGCCTGGAACGCAGTCGGTATCTGTATCTCCATCTTTTTTTCGAGGTTTCTGAAATCGTCACTGCGGAGATGGGGGAGCCATTGGTGGAGATCCTGTCCGTCAAGTGTTTGCCGCAGTATGCTGCCATCCAAACAGCCGACAGACTTTTCGACCCCTTGAATGAGGTTTGTACTTCGGATTCGTTCAAAGAACATGTGATTTTGTTGTACAAATCTTTTCCCCGCCGCCTTCAGAAATTGTAGGAGAACAACTTCATGTGGATTGACTACTAGCTACCTGACATGTATATCTACTTATCATCACCGAAAGTAACCGGAAATTCGCTTATTACCGCCAAATTTGTGGAATGTTCTTGATCTGATTGCCTAGAGAGGTTCATCTGGATATATTCTTGCCCTCCAGAATGAATTCGGTATCAAAAATTATGTGCACACTTTGTGTAGATCAATTGTTTCAAGCCCTGTTCATTTTCACTATGTGTGTCAGGAATTGAGATGTATGGCTTCGTCTGTAAGCAAGCATGGGAACCTTTCGTATGACCCTTTTTTGACGCTGTGACCTACAAAAATTTTCGTACGATTTGAGGCTTGTGACCTGGTATAGTGTGTATTCTGTGAGAATGTTTACCCCCCTATGAGACCCATACTCAACACAAAGCAAGGATGATTTAATCTGCGCAAAAATTCAATCTAGAGTTCCTGAATTTTGCATTTTTGAGCCTATTTCAGCCATAAAATCTCAATGGCACTTTTTTTTATTTTATTTTATTTTAAATCCTTGTTTATTCTCCTTTGTGCCGAGGGCATATGGTAGAGATACAAACTTGTCTTCCTCTATCTATCAGGTAATCATATCTGGTCTTTTAATCTCCTACTCGAACACATGACATGGTGATGGAACCCAGTCCTGTGGCACAGCCACAACGTTAACATCCGGGGAACTCCCGAGAATGTTGTAATCATCCCGTCAGTCTTGACATTCCGGCCCGACTTCCATCCCTAGACCCAGCCAACCAGCAGCCCCTACCCCAGTCCCTTCTGATCCTATTTCGAACCCAGGCTGATGAAATTCCCATTCTCGGCACAGTGCAGTGATTTTCCAGCTCCTTTGTTGGCCCCCATCAAAATCCCAGGCAACCTCACTGGGATAAACAACTGCCGGGCTCAACCCACCCGGCACGTTTGAGTATGAACGCAGTACTGCGGAGTGTGAATGTGCTGGCCGCCGGGTTGTTCCGGCTGTTGTTGCGGAGATAAGGAGAAGTTGCCGATGGCGTGGGAGAATGGATAGCGGGATCCGCGGGATGATCCGAAAGAAGGGCACAACAAGGCCAAGCCGGGAATCGGCAAGTGGAGAAGCCGGAGAGTGTCAAAATGTTAATCTCTCCCGCGCGTGGGGGGGGTTCGAACCTGCTCCAAGATCCCGCAAGTCAGGTGGTGTGTTGAAACACCGCACGATAGAGTGGCACTACACCATCGTGCCCCCCTCAATGGCACTGTGACCAGTGGTTCAGTTCAGTGGGCTATATTATTTCTCACCTGAAAACTTGGTCAGAAACAGTACAGTAGTGCAATCACACATACTCTCTACAACATGCACAACATGAAACGGACTTGGAGATATTTGCCTTTTTCCCTTCCAGGGTGCTTGATATGTACAAAATGTGAAGGTGCATTAGCATAGCTTGCTTGGTGTAGCGGTTATACCTTATGATTTTTCTGTAATGATTATCATAATGTTCCTTGTTCAAATCCGGTTGCAGCCACTTTTTATGATTCAGTTTTATCAGATTTAATCTTCTAAGTCTAAGATTAATCTTGGAGCCCCGTTTGGGTAGCTGAGAAGTTCATAGCAATTTGTGTAGAAAATTAATTTTCATGATGTACAATTTCATGGAAAAATTTAATCACATCTACTGATATCACTGGATACTTTGTCAATTTAGTGTACATATAAGGTCCCAAACATCAAACCAAGCTCCACAAGCCTCCAGAAGGCGATTCATCGCTTCCCAAAAAGGAATTTCCTCTTTTGGGAGGGGGGGAGAAAATGCCTTATGGAAAGTCAACCAGTAGGACAGGGCACACAGATAATCCAACGCATTGAGTGGAGTTTGAATTGCCCCGCTTACCTTGATGTACTTGTCCTGTGGTTTTCTGCCCTGATTTTGCCCCCGGAGTTTGTGCATGATGGTTCTATATGCTTTGAAGTGTATCGTCCAGGTCCCATAATCAAAACCACAGTGTCCACCAACTTGGTAGGCTGGAGTTTATGCATTTTTACCCATAACACATAATGCATAGGATTTTGGAGCAAAATTGCACTTTTTTTGTCTTGTTTCATGCATTTGGAGGACAAAAATGGTTCTGTGGTGGTATTTCCCTCAGAAAAATCTTGAATGGACCCTCCAGTGCATATTTAGGGCGAAATCACCAGACACTACTATTATGTAACTATCACCAACCTCTATTGGAGATGCTTGAGAAAGACCATGAAACAACAAACAACAATACAGACACCCTCTTATTGTTACTGGGACCAGAAATCCTGTGTTTCCGGTGAGAATTGGCAGAATTGTGACGACGACATTGTGACATTTGTCACCTATGTCACACCGCGGGAATAACCTTGCAATGCATATGGCTCATAATGCATAGGGTTTGGCAGTCCACCGACATATGTGTTATGAGCCAGTCAACTGTATATACCCTAAGCTGTGTTCAGGACGTTTCCATCCCCTCTGGCTCTTCATCCTGTACCCCGATGCAAAGTCGAGGCAATCTCGCCCGCGCATGAACCATTTCCTCGTCACTACTCTCATCTGCCTCGTACGTGACACGCTTAATAGGGCTAATATCCGACTTCTTCATCCCGAAAGGTTTCGAAGACCCGCTGCGGTTATGCATTTTAGTGTAAGCCTCCTGCAAGTCGAATTTCAATCAGACCGTCCTCTTTGACCTGCAAATGAAACCGTCTCTTGGCCCCTCTTGGCGCCGGGTGGCCGCCGTGTGCAACATCTACTCTTCTTTCGCTGGGGTGACAGCGATAGCGTGGCTTTTTGAGTCGTGGCAGAGGAAGTAGCAGTGCTTTTGGCCTAAGCCCCATCGCGAGGGGCCGACGACCAGCGGCAAACGGAGGCATGTCTTGTTGTATGTACTACTTTCTAACGCAACATCGGTCCTTAGTTTCTATTTCTATCCTGTGCGCCAGAGCGAAGCGATGGCACATCTTGTGTCATTTATATTGATGTTGCTGGTAATGCAGTTCTGCGCTCCCAACGAGCAAGGTTTTGAAAGGACACGATATCCAATCGGGGTTTGAGTATCTGTGGTGGTGGCCGGTGTTTTCATCGAGCACGCACGATTCTGACAGTACGGTCCATGACTGTTATCATTGCAGAAAATGGGCGTGTACGCACATTATTGATGGAAGCCTGGGCCTTCACAATCTCCCGATGCACTTTATCCGCGAGAGAGGGGCTAGGAGGCCCGCCCATGGCGCACATCCCGTCGGGGAACAGCTGCGAAAACTGACGGTTGGAAAGCGCGATGGCCAGCTCCGCGACAGTGTCACCATTGACGTTAACCGTCCTTCTGCATGCACCCTCCACAAACAGAGTGCAATGGGTCCAGTGAGCGTGGGCCGGTTCGTTAGCAATGGACCGCAAATGTGGTTCCGGTGTCCCAGGTTCGAAGACCATTGCTTTGTCGCATTGAATAATCGTGTTATCATGATCCGCTGCGGCATCGCTGTTGGACGCTGTGTATCGGGTAGACGCTGTGTGCCGGGTACCAGGGTATCCGACTTCGCCATCGTTGATTCTCCGAATTGTGTCCTCAAGAGAAAGGTACGCAGACGGAGCGTTGCAGGGGCCACTAGCATCCTGTAGCATCGCGCTCGCTGGGATGGTGGTTTTAGGGTGGAATTGCGCAAGCGCGTGGGTCCAGCCTGGCTTTCCAATGCGATCATTTCGGAAAGACTAAATGGCGGGATGCCGTGCGGCCGAAAAACTAGCAATCAAGCTCAAGAGGTGAGTGATCGGAAGATCTTGGCATTTGATCTGGCCACGCGAGGTGGCACGGATCATCGGCATCAAATGTTGGCAGCATCAACGGCTCGTTCGGCATACTTACTCTGGCAAGCTTTACTCGTGAAATAAGTACACATTCTTTGCCGTTTCAACATAGCTACACTATATTCAATATATATCAAGTGAAGACATCCGAAGATGATTGTTGGCCCGATTCTAACCGGAGTGATGCATTTATTACCGCCCCAATGAGATGTCATGGACAATAGACCCGTTTTGAATGCATGTTTGATCCACCTGGAGCATCGCGGGCATTGGACTTCCCGGGTGCCTATCCTGCGGTCACCTCTTTCAAGAAATTGTTGCTGACTTTCATTATTTTCAGCAGTGGTAACCACGTTTGTAGTCCAAGATGTATGTGCATTATTTACAGGCACAGAGCTCCACACTGTTTGCAGAGTGTTGGGTGGTGGCTACGCGAGAGTGAGATGTGTAGACGCGACACGACGCGATGCGCGTCGCACTTCTGATTCTGAGGCGAAGTGGCAGGCGAAAAAATGATGTATTGATGGCCTTGGATACGCTATTTGCCCTGCCAAATACTTTCCTTATTTGGGGGTAGGTAGGGTCGTGGGATTATTTGCCAAGATCTGCCGATCAAGCACCTCTTGATCAAGCTTACGGACTTAAGAACGAGGCCTGAGGGGAAGAGAAGAGACACTTGACGTGCTTTAGTGGCCACTACTTTGTTACAACCGTTACTAGTCACGCAAAAAATAGATATTTCTTATCCCTCCAGTAGAAGTGCTCCTTTCAATGAGAAATTGGGGGTGTTGTTCTTTTTGGGGTCGGTCAAATTGGGACTGTACACTCAACTGCTTTCTGTACCACCCAAATAACCTTGTTAGGCTGTATTGTTTGAACTCAAGTTTGCCAATCGAAAAGTTGCGGAAGAAGTCGAACACGTGATAAATTCGCTTACGGGGGTGGGAGTGGATTGAGCTCCAAAAATTAAAAACCGACACCGGTTCTCTGATTCACAAAATGGTACCCCCCTGCTCTGGGCTGAATTAAACCGTTCAATAGTGAGGCACAGGGTTCAAAATGCCATTACGAAGCATGTGATTCAAAATGGCATTCCGAGCCATGTGATTCAAAATGCGAATTAAACCATTCAATAGAGTTCAAAATGGCATTACAAAGCATGTGATTCAAAATGTCATTTTGAGGCATGTGGTTCAAAATGTGAATTAAACCATTCAATAGAGTTCAAAATGGCATTACAAAGCATGTGATTCAAAATGTCATTTTGAGGCATGTGGTTCAAAATGTGAATTAAACCATTCAATTGTGTTCAAAATGCCATTACGAAGCATGTGATTCAAAATGGCATTTTGGGGCATGTGGTTCAAAATGTGAATTAAACCATTCAATAGTGTTCAAAATGGCATTCCGAAGCATGTGATTCAAAATGTTATTTCGGGGCGTGTGGTTCAAAATGCGAATTAAACCATCCAATCGACGCTTGACTCAGCAATGTCATATTAGCCAGAAGAGGGGCCTCGGCTGAGAAACCGCGGCCCTGAGTGGATTTTTCAAGTCAACACGCTACAGGAAAAGCTAAGTAGAGTAATAAGGGTACGTGGTGGGTGGGTGAGAGAAAGATTGACTCGGGCTCTGGGAACCCGCAAGAAGAGTGAGATAATGGCGCTTTGTAATACAAATGATGCTCACCTGGGAGACAGCGAGAATAGATAAGAAATATAGACTGAATTGCACAGTACTTATATATGTCTCCGCTGTCTCCCGGTACCCGACAGAACCCACAGCCACCGGGTGGGTGAAGGATTCAAGCTCCGGCAAGCTAATGCCTCATTAGCGACTCAAACCCCGGCGGGTGAATGCACTGGAAGAAGCTGAGGATTCAAACCCCGGCGGGCGAATGCACTAGAAGGGGATGGATTCAACCTTGAGAAGGAATGCCTGAGGATTCAAGCTCCGGCGAGCAAATGCCTCGAGTGAATCCCTGGCGGGCGAATCCATGAAGAGGAGTTATTTCCACAAAAGAGTCTTGCCGCACGATTGAACTTGTATAACCACTCTTAAACCTGATCAATAGTGTTCAAAATGGCATTATGAAGCATGTGATTCAAAATGGCATTTTGGGGCGTGTGGTTCAAAATGCAAATTAAACCATTCAATAGTGTTCAAAATTACAAAGCATGTGATTCAAAATGGCATTTTGAGGCATGTGGTTCAAAATGCGAATTAAACCATTCAATTGTGTTCAAAATGGCATTACGAAGCATATGATTCAAAATGGCATTCTGAGGCATGTGGTTCAAAATGGCATTCCGAGGCATGTGGTTCAAAATGCGAATTAAACCATCCAATTGTGTTCAAAATGGCATTACAAAGCATGTGATTCAAAATGGCATTTCGGGGCGTGTGGTTCAAAATGCGAATTAAACCATTCAATAGTGTTCAAAATGGCATTACGAAGCATGTGATTCAAAATGGCATTTTGGGGCGTGTGGTTCAAAATGCGAATTTGAAAGCAATGATACTCAGTCGCGCACGCGATAGGGTGAACGGCTGTATTATATACCTGAAAGCAATGATACTACGATACGATAAGTATGAATAATAAATAGGTAAGAGAACGAGACAGACCTCAGTCGGGGACACGATAGAGTGAACGGCTGAGGTCTGACTTGCGGAAAGACAAGCTTAAATACATAAATAAGGCTGTAAAGAGGCAGTACGGGCGGCGATGGTAGATAGGGAACAGGATGTGAGTATCAGAAGGAGGTGAGTCAATGCAGTACAGGCGCAAAGATGGGTGCCAGTACTGCCGCGTAGATGACTCGTCGAGCCACTACTCCAACACTCCCCCTGGCAAGAACGAGGCATAAAGTATCAGTAGAGTAAAAGTAGAAGAATCAAAGTGACCGTTCATCAGGGGAAACAGAAACTCCCTCTCAAATCGAGCATCCCGGCTCCGCTCCCATCCACTCCCCTACTCCGACATGAGTCCCCGTGCACGAACGACGAGGGAGAATCTTGGTGAAGATGTCGGCCAAGTTCTCCGCCGAGGGAATATGCTGGATGTCAATGTTCCCAGCCGCAACCCGCTCGCGAACACAGTGCTCGCAAATTTCAATGTGCTTGACGCGTGCATGGCCCTTTGCATCGGGTGCAAGCGCAGCTGCCCCCAGATTGTCGTCATAAATGATCGCCGGGCGCTGCTGCGGCATGTCCAGCTCCTCAAGAAAGCTGTACATCCACATAGCCTGCTTCGCGCTACGCGTCGACACCACGTACTCTTCCTCCGTTGTCAATAGCGCCACCGTGACCTGCTTCTTCGACGACCAAGAGACCGGCCTGCCCGACATCATGAAAACTTCACCCGATGTCGAGAGGCGGGTGTCCAAATCCGCCGCGTAGTCAGCATCGTACCAGCCGACTGGGCAAATGCCATTTGCGGCACCCTGACGATAGGTGATTTTGTAGTCGAGGATGCCCTTGAGGTACGCAAGGAGGTGCTGCACGGCTTTCCAATGTGCAGGTCCGGGGTTTTGGAGGAAGGCGGATAGGCGGTTCGTTGAATAGGCAACGTCGGAGCGAGTAGTATTTGCCCCATGCTGAACTGATCCAACGGCCTCGCGGTATGGTTTGTCGGCCATAAATGCGTGCTCGGCGGGCGGGTTCTGCGCAGAGGTGAGATCGATGCCAACTGGAAGCGGCGTGGACTTGGGGTTGCAGTCCGACATGCCGTAGCGCACGAGAACACTCTCGAGATGACGTGAGGAGATGGATATAATACCCTCGTCAGTGTCATACTCAATGGTCATGCCCAGCGACGTTGCAGTGCGGGGGACGTCCGTGACATCGTGGATAGCTTTGATGCCCTCCTGAGCTTCAGTCGCAGCGGCAGGGGTTGATGAGATTCCGTCCAAGTCGTCTGTGTAGACACCGATGATGGAAGTACCGGTATTGGAGGACCCTGGCTCATTCACGCAGATGGCCCAGAGCATTCTGAGAGACTCGTACCGGACGACGCCGGCGTATGTCTCGAAGAAGTCGATTCCGGGGATCTGCTGAAAGCCTTTCGCAACAAGGCGAGCCTTCCATTTGATTATCTCGCCCTATGTATGCATTATGCATTTTTTGCATAAATCTCCGCCTACCAAGTCGGTGGATCAGCAAAAGCTATGCGTTACGAGAATTATGCATTGCTACCCTATGCATTATGACCATGTTGACTGTACTACTTGTTGCAGCCCTCCTACAGTATATTATTCTTGGTGTGGGACTCTATGTCTTTCCCCAGTACTGCAAAGAAGATATGCACACCTCAGGACTTTCGGGTCGCGCTTGGCTCAATGAGCTTCTCGTTGGACACCCCAAGCACATTTATATTGCCCTGGGAATGCATCGCCACATATTCCTTGCCCTTGTACTCACCATTAACAGCCATTTTACCATTTTTGGGCTGGTGTTTGGAGGGAAATGGCAGCACTTGACTGAATTAAGCTTTCCTGAGCCAACACAAGCCAGGTGCATTCCTGGTGCAATATTCCATGCAAAATTGAGCATGTAGCAGTTGATTTCACGGCATTCCTGTCCACCATTAACGGCCATTTTACCATTTTTGGGCTGGAGTTTGGAGGGAAATGGCAGCACTGGACTGAATTAAGCTTTCCTGAGCCAACACAAGCCAGGTGCATTCCCGGCGCAATATTCCACGCGAAATTGAGCATGTGGCAGTTGATTTCATGGCATTCCTGTCCACCGTGGACTGGCTGGCTTTGTACTCGCTGGCCCTCTGGATAAAACCCGTAGGACCTGACCAGAGCAAAAAATGCTTGTGTACGGGGGAATATCCCTCCCCCCAGCAAGGAATCGCTGGTCGGTGAGACGCACGAGAAGAGACGATTTGCCGATGGCGGGAGCCCATCACCAACGAGGCGTCCCTTCTTCTTGCCCAATTTCTTCTTCTCTTGTGCGGCCAGCTGCCCACGGACTAGGTCGACGTATGCGCCATTAAGCACCAATGCGCACTGCATAGCTACAAGCTGCTGCTTTTGGGTCTTGTTTCGCTCCTGCTCCCGCCGGAGTGCTGTCTGCAATTCGCGCTCAAGTGCTGTCGTTGGCTCGGCAGACAACAAGAATACATCTCGGGCTTTTTCGAGCGATATTTCGATGGGTGGGAATCGAGGCGGCGTAGATGATACGTGGATAGGCGAGGAGGATACCAAGGGAAGGGTAGTTGGGAAAAGAAAGTCAAATTTAGGTGATTGTAAACATGTACATACTGAATCAAAAGGATAAATAAACCCCTGGAGGCCATACGATTATCAACAAATTCCGTGCGACAACGTCGGAATTGAACGAATGCCGACTCGGAATGAGACATGGCTGTGCAATAAATTGTATTTGTAGCAGGGACATGGCTCAGGCACACAAAGATATCGAAGATGTGTAACGAGGTGAGAATACCATGGATATGTCGATATGACACGTGGAATGAGTGCGACGAGGAATAGGAACACCAAATGTGGTCACTGTACTCTGTGCATAGTACTCCAAAGCCATAATCTGTAAAAAAACCCACACATTTTGCATGTCCACTGACCTCGTTCGCCTTCAAAAACCGATCAATCTCCCGTACCATACTTTTCTGCGGGTCAAAAATTCGAGTTTTGGTCAAGTTGGAAATGGGAGGAAACATGATGGAAGAATTTCGCAATGCATATTCCTCATAGTGCATATGGCCTGGGTGTCCACCGACCTTCTGTGTTAGGAGCCATCGAACTGTACTCACCAGACATACTGTACAACTCGTTATCACAAAAGTGACCGGAAATTTGGTTAACAGCATCCAGCCCAAGTCTTTCCCACTCTTGTGGCCAGATTCGTAATCCACGACAAATTTGGCCTAGATTATGACATTTGAACCTGAAGTGCATCACCTCGTACTGAGTACAATATTAAATTTCGGAATTGATCGAGAATCGATGGTATTTCCTTTTTAGGTATTGTCGCGATGGCAATTCTGGGTATCCAAGTACCTGAAAATTAGCCTTGGGTCTGTTGGAATCCACACCCAAATTTAAAGGGCGGAAATACCTCCTCAATGCCTCCATGAATACACTAAAAAGCAGGCAAAATCACCGCCTTAATCAAAAAATGATTTTGGTTTTGATTTTCACAGAAACAAAAGCAGACCAGACCCTAATTTTTAACCTCCAATGTTGAGGTATGCCCCTTTGTTAATTCTAGACATAGAATCTGCCAAGAGTCGCTGTATATCCTGGGGGTACACCATTTCCGGTCACTTTTTGTCATAACAAGTATTATTTCGTTCAATTCGACATCGACCCTGACTTTTTGGCGACAAAAGAATTCTCATAAATCCTGAAAATATTATTGTCGCATGAACGAAATGGTTGATACACTTACCGCGAGCTCGATCTCCAAGTCCTAATAATGATCAAGAACAATTTACAGCCTTTTGCGGAACATAGGGCGGGCACGTTTTTTTTTCTGTTTTTGTGTGTTTTCGCCATATTTTCGCTCCATAAGTTGTTTGGAGTGCGTAGGTGGTCAAAATAGTGAGAACAGCCACTGGCCATCACTTTCTCCGACAGCGAGTATGTAGACTCGTGGGATGGCCTGAAATCTGCGAAACCTGGTGTGTGTATCCCAACATATCTAATACCATTTATGAGGCCATGAGACCTTGAGAAATATGGTGAAGACAATTGCCAATAGGGGAATACTATTATTTTCAAAATTTAATTCTATGCTAGGTGTGAGACCTCATACCTCAAGTTCAATTGTCATATCCCATGCCAAATTAACTGTAGATTAAGAATACGTCCAGAGGAATGGGAACAACCTGTGTTATGTGCCCGTGTAACCAAATTTCCGGTTACATTTTGCAGTGTTGTCACTTAAGGTGTTAATAAGGGTAAATCTTTTTGTTAAGGCCTTAACACCTAATTACGCCTTAATATTAAGGGCATATTAAGGCTTAAGTTAAGGGGTGCTCAATTTTTTTCTGTGTCAGATCGTAAGTAGGTACTGCACAATCAGCCGTCATAATCATCGCCAGACCCTTCCAGTTCCCCGTCATCTAACTCTTCGTCTGAGTGCTCGGCAGCCAACAGCTCCATGAGCAATGTTTCCCTCGTGAAAGGACGTGGAGCCGCCTTGAAAGGGCGCTTGATTGACCACCAAAGAGTTTCGCCAATATACGAGGAAGAAATTTGGTAGTTGATGGCCCCATCGTGGTTGCCAACCGTTGAAGTTCTTCGCCATCCTCGTCGTCCGAGAGATCCTGTGCAGCTACCATCCATTTGGCATGAACCTTGTTCCAGGAACGTGCAGAATTACCAACGATCGACACGTGCGGGGGTCGATTGGAATGGGGACATTGTCTGGGCGATAAAGGGCAATACAAGCCAGGCAGTAGGCATTGCAATGTGCCGTGTTACGCTTTCTTCCTCGGTGAAAGAACTCCCACAGAGGGCCGCGGGTGGGTGGCATTGACGAAGAAGATGCGAAGAAAAATGACGTAATTGCCATCAATAAGTCTTAATTAAGGCTTAACGGCACCGAAGCATGAAGCTAAGTCTTAATATTAAGGGGTAATTAAGCCTTAACTTAATTTAAGTCTTAACTCTTAAGGACAACACTGACATTTTGTGATGACGAGTAGAGTTCTTGGCTCATAATGTGCAGGGAAATGTTGCCATTTTACCCGTAAATGACTCAAAAATGCCCAAAATGGCCAACTTGTATGGTTGCGGACCGAACTTCGTGACAAGTTTGAGTTCCGATTTGGTAATCGTTACTGTGATCTCAGATTTTTAGAATAAGTCATTTGAGCATGTAAAATAAGAACCCAATCTAATGATCTGCCGGGACAGAACTTTGAAATTCTACTTTCTTGTTTTTCGGATCCCAAGTTCGCGCTTTTGATTGCGGATCAACCGGACCGGTGGCGGTGCACCGCCCTTCCCGCCCACCACGGAGTCACCGGACCAGTTGCTGAGTTTGCGGTGAAAGAATACCGTCTCACCGTGGAGTTAAGAAGTTTGGTACAGTGTAGTAGGGTTCCTTGGGTAACAACTTTGATTTTTCGCTTGTAGAGCTCGCAATTGTTGAGAACAAAATTTGAGATTAATCAGGTACATACTAGAGTATATAATAAGCTTCCCTGGAGGATCATGTGGTGAATTTACACATTGAATGTCGGTAGAAAAAAAGGAATGTCTTTTGATGGGAAATGCGACATGGAGGGTTCAATGGATAATCCACATTACCGCTCCCCCGGTGGTCCCTCTCCTACTATTCAGGATCTCAAGGCTCAGGATATGCTTGAAAAGTACCATGGAGATCATTTACCTTGTCTCAGCACCCAATTCAAGCCGAAAGAGCAGCGAAAGTATGTGCAGATAGTAACACGTTATGTCACGGTTTTACATATGAAGGCATACATGATTTTTGTAGCCGTCATTTTTAGTCTGATCGTCTCACTCTTTGGGACAGTATTGTACCTTGAATAGTGATCTATGCTGCCGAATTATGATTTGGACAGAAGTCCATCTAAATAGGTGCATATGGACGAAAAGGAAAGCTGATCAAAGTGGTCATCAAAGACTGATGGACCTCAAAACACATCCCATTCAGCCCCCAGTAGGGTTATGAGCCTAAAACTTTTTTAGGAGATGTAAATAGCATGTATGCATTCAAATACCAACAGGACTGGGTAGAAAATGGATGCGAGCTGTGTAAAAAAAGAATTATCCATTGAACCCTCCTTATCCATTGAACCCTACTATACTGTACACACAATTTTTTTTTTTTTCGCGCCCAAATTTCGCGCTTTTTAACCCTAACTTAGGAGTCCGATTGCTACAAAATGGGGATTTTACACATAAACCTACCCTACTTTCCTTCCAAATCTCAAATCTGGAAGGAATCTGATGAGAATTGCGGCTTGACATGAACTTTTGTCCGCAACTATAGGCCCCGGTGTGAGCCCAATTCTGAGTAAAAAAGCGGTTCCTGGACTGCTTCGCGACCCAGGATCCCCTTCTGGATTGGTGTTGATTTTCAACAGACTTTCCATACAAGTGCCCGGGAGTGGTGAGGTGAGTTGAAAATTGTTAGTGAAAGGCTTGAGACAGACATACTGTACGTTATTTCATAAAGAGAAAGAAGAGAGAGACGGAATTGGGTTGATATTCAGTGAAAGATTTGGTGAGTTGATGGTTCATGTTAGAGGTCAGCTTGAAGGGCTTTAAGCAGAAGTTCTCGTACGGCGCGGGTACGGCCATCAGCACAGCCACGTATTGCTGAGAAGGTTTGGGCAACGGTTCAACCAAAGTTGCGTTTTCTGTGCAACAAACTTCCTTTCTATGAAAGACAAAAAAAAGGTTTTGCTTGAAGAAAGAAAAATATTGGGAGTCCAACAGTTTTCATTTCCTTGATTACCTTTGGACACTTTGTTTTCCAAACCTAGATATTTCTGCGGTACGCCCTCTTGTCACAGGTGTTATACGTACATACTGACTAGTTTTGTTTCAGCTCGAGTTTTGCGTGGATGAATGGGCCACCGGGTCATTCATTCAGGCCTGGTTCTTCGAGAAGCATGTTTTCAAGCGCTATGCTGTTCACCTTGTCGACACGGAGAAATGGAGCAACGCCAATGAAGATATTGTCCAGAACATTCGGCTCAAGTGGTATCACAAAGCTTCGTGAGTTGTGCATTGCCATTGAATCGGAAAATTCTGATCGTTGCCCGTAGTCAAACCCTCACATCAGAGCCGGTGTTGCTGGACAGCAACATGGATGAAGACCTATGAAGAGGCGCTGCGAGATGAGTTAGCGGGGAGGACCGGCAATACCGACAGCAAGCCAGACCCTGAGGACGAGGTAGTCTAGATACAACTTGAATTCATTCTTCATTTCAATAATATTGTTTCATTAATATTCCAATCTAATCCTACAATGGCGGTAAAGTGTCCGCCTTCGGGTCGGGCTTGGGTCGGGCTCAAAAGCCCGGGCTTGAAGCCCGACCCGGCACATCACTAGTCGAAATGGCACTCCATTTGGGAGTGGGCAGCGATGGAGATCAGATGGGCTGACGGCAAGCTGCACAGCCACATCAAAGGGCGCCGCGCCCTGTTTTTAATAGTTCTCGCATTGTGTTCCACTTGAAGCTGATTTTGTTATCTGAAGCACTCTTGAATACATCTACATATATGCGCTCTCCATTAAATTTCTCGACAACCGCCTCAAATTAACGCGTTTAGTGCTCTTGTCACGCAATGTCACACTGCGTGACCCACTATGATTTCCTGCCGGCCCTCGGGCATTTTAAGCATCTACAGCCATTTTGGGGTCTCCGGCCGGCCACGGCAACTATTTTAGGTAAAATATCTGGAGATTGGTAAAGGCAGAATTTTTATTTCGGAAGCCGGCATGCCTTGCCGAGAGAGTCACACTCTGAAAAAAAGAAATCATAAAACAGAACTTTGCCTCCTAGATTTGGCTTCAGTTGGGACACATACCCTCCAAAGTGCCGGGGCATCTGCTGGGATCTCGTTGGCGGGGATGCTCCATCAAACAATATGTACAAAGAAATCACTAATGGGACGGTCGCTGCCCACTCCCACGGAGTCCATTGGGAGTCATTGTGGCGGACGGTTAGTGGTGGCTGTCAAAATATTTCATAGTGGATAATCTTGGATTCCAGTTACTTTACTTTACTTTACTTTACTTATTATAAAATATTATAAATATTATAAAATTACGCTGTCTGTCTAGTGAGAATGAGCAAAGGTCGCGTCGGAGTATTTCAGCCTAGGAAAGAATTGAGGTTTTACAGCGAGCTCATTGTGATGGACGGTGAGCACCATTGGAAAGCGGCTGATAATGCCGTCCGAATGCGCATACTCCCAGTGAATTTGGTTCAGAACTGCGTCCAGCAGACACGTTGCAAAAAGGGAAGCAGGCGATGCGAGCGTCAAAATTGAACGTCTGAACTGGGGACAAAGGCTGCAATAGGCGTATAGCCCCGTTAAAACCGGTGAGAACGCGCATAAAATCATGTCCATTGGTCCAGAATTGGGCGCGCAATGAGCGCAACGAGCAGGTGACTCTTTGTTTGCTCTTCTTTATGAAAACTGATGCAGTGTCGTTACATATGCAAACAGCTGTAATGTGTTTTCTACGGGGTTCGAACGCGCAACCTTCGCGTTCGGGCAAAATTTAAGATAAGGAGATATAACCAGTAAACTAGAGAAGCTATATAAGGTTAGTTTCTGATCAGTATATGAGGTATGTGGAGGTATCAAGCCACTAAGCAACTCAAAGACTTGTATCTGAAAAAGTATTTCATGTTCTGTGCGCCAACAAAGCTGTGGATCATAAAATTGTCTTAAACACTTCTTGTAGAGCTCAATGAGCTCTGCAACTTTGGTGTGGGGTATATTTTTGGATGGATGCACAAGGTTTTTGAAAAAGCATTAGATTGAGGAGAGCAACAAGCATTAGATTGCAAAAAAAGTGTTAGACTAGACACAAGAGAGACAGTAATCTGTGGCCTGCGACAATGCATTTCCAGATGAAAGATCTGGCTCCATGCCCAGGTGTGCGAGGCCAATTTGGTTGCAATGTGTAACCTGATCAGAACATGACGATCTCCGGATTATTTTATATGCCGAAAAATGTGGCCAGCGCAAGAAACAGGGTCCATCTGTAGTGGGCATAGTGTGTAGCGTAGGTGGAATTGGGCTTGTTGATGATGACATGATGGCCGGCTTTCAGCTGAAAGAATCCAAGAATATTGAACGACGACATGAATGCAAAGGGAGGGTGGCGAGATGTGGGGAGGGGATCAACCACATAAATCAAGATTTGGGCTTAACTGCGCCGCAGAAAGCTAAGTTTTTGTTGCAGCAGCCTGAAGAGCGAGAATGAACAAAAAGGGCTGGAACAGAACACAAATCAATGAAAAGCAAAGTCCGTAGTCGATCATGAGTTCCAAGGCAAACCCGCTACTCAAGTTCTCCTCGGCTCCTCGGTCCTTACTGGACGACAAGTCACTGCGTTCCGCCCACTGGTAGACGGCGGCGTTTCGAGACGCCTCGCTAGCGCCTAGCCGAAGGCCGTGTCTAGCCGCATCTAGCCGGCTAGTCACATCCATTACGAGGCGTGACGAGGCGGCTAGACAAAGCTCCACAAACCAAGACTCCGAGATGGAGGAGTCTCGCCATCGTCGAGGTCTGAGCAGTGTGTCGTCCGACTCAATTGTGTGCTGTGAAGTACTTCCAGCCGGCGGCCAGCGACCCGGCACGCCTGGGCTTCAGCTGCGGTTCCCATCCAGCCGCGGCTCCCACCCCCTCCTTCCTCCCCCCGGGCTCGGTAGCGAGAACCACCAAGAAAATGTATTAATTCATGAGCGCACACTCTATTTGATCTATCTAAGCCTTTCCGACCCTCTACGCTGCACTGGGCTGGTCTTGAGCAGACGTCACGACATCCATTGCGCCGATCTCAATGTCGATGATGTTGTCAACTTGCTGCTGGAAGTCGTCGACCCTATCTGGGATGTCGGAGTCCGTGTACGTTGCGATTTTTTTTCTGTCCTAAAAGCGGGGCACAAGCGGTGCAACCGAGGCTCAAAGCGGTGTCTATACAGCTTCACGTGTGTCTCGCTGACTCGCTCTTCCGTTTGCCCGTGAAAATTGACGGGGTGGATCTTGGCCGAGTTCGAGAAGCGGTTGGGGCTCCTGAGGGCAACCCTCAGCCCGAACGGAATAGTATGGCAAAAGTCCCAACTCAAATCCCAATTTATTGGATTACAGTAGCCAAAATGCAAAGTGCAAACAGTTGAATTGTTGTCATGAAGGATAGCTGATGAGATGCGATAGAGAAAATCTCCCGCAGAAGAGACACGATACTATTACTGTAGACAAGACATGCCTTCGCTACGCTTCGGCATAAGTGCAGATCCTGCAGCAGGTCCAAAATAACCAATCATTCATTCTTGAGAAATTACTGAACACCGAACACAGACCCGTCCCATACTTGCTACCTCCTGAATAGACGATAACAACGATTTCGGTTGTTTGAGGTGGACAGAAAATTAACCCGTGAGATCTGTATAGATTTGGGCAGAACCGAAGTACAGCGAAGGCGTATTCATTAAATCAATTTATTGATACAATGTGTCTCCATACACATACTTTGGTGTCAAGAAGGTCAGTCCAATGCAAGAGCCCGCCCCATTCGTCAGCCGCAGCTTATTGAAAGAGAGCTGAGCACTAATCCATGAACGAATAATGGTGAGAAAAAATGAAAAGTAACGCTGGAAGCACAAACGATGCATCTCGTTCCTCCCAGGCGGCGGGCCGGAAGTCAAAATCGTCATGCGAAACATTGGCGGTGATTGGACGCCTCGAAGACCTACTCAAATGGCATTGCGAGAGAGCAGAGAGTTGAGGGCGTGAACATGGCAAGACCGAAACTTTATAGAAGTATGTCAGTAACATGATATATACCGCGCGAAAATCCAATCCAGGATACATCAGAAGCGTCTCGGAGACGCCTCTGGAGGCGATACGGTGCTTGTTGGACCGTGGGGAGTTGAATTTGACGTCGAGGCGATATCAACGTGGCACACCTTGCAGGCTAGGGGGCAGTGTTGAAAGAAAATATTTTGATAAAAGACTCACCCGGGCGTAGCATCTCTCTCGTCGAGCGAGTGAAAAAAGGTCCATGCCGCGGATGTAGGCCGCTCACACGAGCCAGAAAATTGAATTTGAAGGATCATAAAGTGCTGGGTCAAAGGAAAAGCGAACGCGGAATCAAAAAAGGTCAGGATGAGCAAAAACATACTGGAAACGCGCAGGGTTCCTTTCAGGAGCACGAAAAATCAGATGCGAATTTATCTACAACTTAGTGTACCACAAAGGTGCGGGTAGATGGTTGTATGTTGTCGGGATGTGAGTGGGAACATGATGGCATGGGTTGTGCTTGCGTCAATAAGAAACTTAAATTGAATGTAGCGGAAGTGGAAACATCAGATATATACCAGATGGTGTGGGGCAGAACCATTCGCACCTTGAGATAAAAGTATGCTGGACTCGCAGACATCTGAACAGCTTAAGGACATGGATGTAAGCCTAGAACATCCCAATTCGAGCAGACTCACAGGGAGAGCCAGAATGCGGGAGTCAACGCGGAAGTATCGCTGAGAAGCCGGTCCATGCGAAGCAGTGCAAGATGAAAACCGAGAATCCGGCACCCGTCTCTGCGTGAATTCGACGTCGAGCGTTGAGGTTGAATAAACGAACCATGACCGGAGTCACTGGATGATGTGCAGAAAAACGAAATTGGTTACTGAAAATCCAATGAAAAGCTCACCTTTTTCCGTCTTCCGAGGGCTTCCAGCGATCATAGAAGAGGTAGGCCGGTACCTAATCACAAATATAGTGACATTTGCGACGGGTATGACGACTGAGAGTCGGCGTTACTCACCATGTCGCGACACAATGCGTCCTACATGCTGGACCTGATGAACATATTCAAAGCTCAAGTTGACTGGGGCGGCAGGGAAGGACGTGGGAAATGACGTTGAAGTTGAATAGCAGAACAGATATCGAGTTTGAGGTCTTGAGAAAGCCGATAATGGACTTCAAACCGTCTTGAATGGGGTTCACAGGCGATGCTCAAGTTGGTGTGGGTTCGTCGAAGCCTCCGGGACATGAACGTTTCCGCGGTTCGGATGTGTTTGATGGTAGAGGATTGAGTGGGGTTCAAGGGAGATGCTTTCAGGCGTTGCGGAGTTTCGTGACCCAGGACGTGGGCATGGTGGCGCGTTTGAGGTCTTGCAGAATTTTGGAGATCCAGGGCGTAACTGCAGCGAGGCTTGGTGCATTGTTTGACCTTGAATATGTATCGCATAGCACACGAGAAAATCGAGGAGCAGACATCGGCGATGTAGAATTCAGACGGCAGATATGATGGGGGCGGAGCAGAAGAAGCGGGGCAACACATCGCTTGCCTTTTGAACGGAGCTTGAGGGCTTGATCGGCGACCTTGGATTTAACCAAGCGCCTGGGCGTCTGAGCTAGTTACTGATAGAGAGGGTCAGATGAGACAACGAATGGGGTAATTTCGGCGGCACAAACAGGTACAATGTGATACGAGGGATCTGCTTAATATACGAGGTATAATGAGAGGTGATTGGGGCTTCGCGGGGGTCGGAAGGGAATACGAGCTCCTCCTGGGTAGCAGCACCGCGACTGTCTAGATACGAGACCCGGATCGTCGTCCGAGGGAGAACGACCAGCGTGGAGATATTCTGCCACTTTCCTCGTCCACTTTGAATACTAAAGACCACATTTTCCTGTGCGCAGTCCGCGATAATTGAGCCCCGTCCCTTTCCAGCATGGCCAATGTAAAAGGACCAGAGGAATGGATGAGCGGCCTGCACCTCAACAGGGTAAGTCCTATGATAAAAAATTGTGTGAGGGCCAATGTCAATGCTCTTCAGAGCGACGTCCGCGGGAGGGCGTTTGGCCTGAAATAACATCAGCTTTTGCCACCGCAATATAGTTATAGGGATACATACCCCCTCGACAGGATACAGATTCAGGTTGTTGTAGGCATATTGCAATACAGCGAGAGCGGCTTGTTTGCTGCCTTCGCCTTGGACCAACTGTCTGAGGGCGTCGTTCCGTGCCTTGAAATCCGCGTGCGGAAACACTCGGGCTAAGAGCTGCACGACGGGAACAGTAACGGGCGGCGGAGGCTGGGGAGTAAACGGCTGATGCAAGTCATTAATATGAGTTTTGCACCGCCTACTGTCTGCAAGATACTGACTTGGGGACTTTTTTTGGAGATCGGGGACGGTGGTACTTCGAATGCCTCGTAACTGGCATGTTGGTGGATCGAGGATGTCAAGCAACAATAATACACAGCAGAATGTGACACCATTTGTGCCTCTTTATATGTATGTAAGCGGCCGGCTGCCATGACATTCCCGTTCCGTGTCCCTGACAATAACACTCAAGCACTGCCACAACCACAGGTATCAAATTTTGGCCATCATTTGCACGCAAAGTAGTTTCATGGACATCCCGAAGAGAATTTCTGAAGACACAAAAGGCGTTTAATTGTCTCTCCAAAGTCAAATGGCCATGGGAGGCCAATGGTACCGCCAAAATCGGAAAATCGTGGCACAGAGGTCCGGCTATCTTACCGGTGAGGATGCAGACTGTCGCGACAAGGCACCCGGAACGGGAATGTCATGGCAGTATGGTCGGAGACTACGTGCCGGCGGCGCCGAACCGACGGCCGGACTCCTAAACTAAAATAAACCACTTGAAGTCGAGAGGCTATCGCGTGCGTACATGAGATGGAGGACAGTCTCCTAGACAGCCGCGGTTCCGGGGTTTTCAATCCTTCTCGTGTGGTTATAAAGTGAATTGAAAAAAAAATGTAAGTTGTGATGTGACGAACCCAAGTTGGGCGAAAACCTCTCCATGGAGGTTGGCATACATGTTTTGTCACGGTAGCTGGAGTAGTGTGCTAACTATTGCCCCGACCTGGCGACCGTGACATGAAGCGTAACACAGGAAATGAAACCAAGATTTTCCTTGCTTTTTTTTCACGGAAATTTATGCGCCCCTTCCGTTATGCATTACTTCCCAAAATTTTTGAAACGAAACGAGGCTAGCGTTACGCTTCACCGATACAATGGGCTACAGTAATGAACCCACACAAGTTCCCCAAATCATTGATAGGTGTCATGAATGAGCCATACCACTGAATATACTTCAAAATCGTTGCCATCACACCCGATCACCCCTACATATAACCCTTATACACCCCCATCGCACAAACTATGGCTTCCAAAATGAACAACGCTAGTGTTCTGGCATTCTCATTCTTGATAGGCCTTGCTTCTAAATGGTAGGAAATGCCCAGGGTCCAGTGATATACTTCCATTGCTCTTCATCCTCAAATTTCGACTGAACCTTGAAAGACCAGGTGTCCCAGTTTTTGCTGTTGAGCAAATTGAGAGCGTAGCGCGTCGAGCTGGAAATGGCTCGAGACCCATAACCTGTTGTAGGGGCGCGTGACTGTCGAAATGAATAAAATAGTACAGTATGTGACTTTTTGCCCTATATATCGGGTTGGAAAAGCGTGGAGGGACACAAATCAATATGACGGTCGGATTGCACTTTTATTCCCACGCAACACTTTCTGATCCGCGCAACACTTTGTTATGCGCGCAACAAACTTTCAATCATTCCGAAAGTATCCCTAGCCTTTCAAATCAGCAATCCGGCCTTTGGCATCGTCTCCAAACCCACCCGGCACCGTTCACATCAGGTTGGGTTCCTTTTAAGGCTTCTAGAAGGAGATCCGCGGGGTTATGTGTACGATTCTTGCTCCAATTAGGTTCTAACTGTCTGCCGCTTCAATTCAAAGGCTTTGCCTCTCATTCTACACTCTCTGTCCTCCTGGGCCTGTGCCAGTATCTAACTGAGATCATCTAAACCTTTCCCGTTTGAGTAAACTGGTCAGTAGCGGAATTTCAAATTTCAAGTTATCTCCTCTTATCCACACCCTCATTAAAATGGATGACCCGAATCGCTGCTCTGGAAGGGGCGAAGACGGCCAGCAATGCATCTGCAAACGCGTCACAAAAACCCATATTGAAGGTCATCGCACTTTGTGCTCCAACTGCGAGCACATTGAGTCCGCGCATCCTGAACCCCCTCGAGAAGCGGGCTCTCTCATTCGAGGATATCAGGGGAGGGGGAAGCTTGGAGGCTCCTCTCTCAACCATCCTAAGCCCAAAGCTACGGTCCAAGAAGCTGAGGCGGAGACTGTTGATGGTCTCAAAAAGCGCAAGTCCACCACCGACACCGAGCCTCCTCCCAAGCCCCCCAGAAAGAAGGTCAAGGGTGAACTAAAAGTTGTACTCCTCCTTTAATCCCTGGCCCCGAACTCATTTCTTCATTTCCTGCAGAAAAAGAAAAAATGCGAAGACGACGAAATGGAGAACACTTTCGAAGTGGGGCAAATAGTTCTATTAGTTTGCGGCACCAAGGTAAGCTCTTCACTCCAGGAGGACAGTTCAAGAACTCACCTTTCTCAGGGCGGCGAGGGCCAGCGCTGTTTGAAGGAAACGAAGGCGCCCAACTCTCACAAGCAGGCCGAGATGCGCCAGTTGAAGCTTGCTGTGGCCTCAACTCCAGCTCAACGCCTCATCCTTGGTGCAGACTGGTCTACGGAGACCTACACAAAATATCTCACCAATCTCTTCCCCGACGCTTTTCGGTATATCGAGTCACAGCGCTACCGTGGAGACGCTTCCGCCTCGTCTGCAGTCCAGGCCCAGAAATGGCTGGCCGTCATCAAGACGAACCAGTCTGTGCACCTGTCTGGGGAAGAGCATCCAGATGGGACTGAAGTGTCTCTGTGCTGCAAGCGACGGGGGATCAGGTCTTTGGATCTCATTCTCTTTATCGGTAAAGTCCTCCCACTCCTCTTGTTAGCTTTCTCAACTTGGATCCAGCCACCAAGATCGCCATCCCCTCCACGCGCTACACCAATTGGGACTTGGAATTGGAATTGGAATCCCCTGAAGCAGAGGAGGTGTCCGACTACGACATGCTGGACAGCGACCAAGAGACCCCCCGTAAACCTAGTACGACCATCCCTCTTGTTGATCTATGGTCTAATTGTTACATCTCTAGACGCCAAGGCCAAAGGCAAAGGCAAGGCTAGGGCCAGATCCGTCTCCCCTGGTGCGTAGTTCTTTTCATATCGTACTTCAGCGTTTGACCCTGCATCATAGTCGTCAAGCTTGAGAAAGTAGAGGCTGAGACCTCTGAAGAAGACACCTCCGACATGAAGAAAGCCGCAAAGATGCGCACCCGCCTGGATACCCAGAGCATCAAGAGGAAGGTCTTCCGTATGCCCGATAACAGCGACGATGAGCGCCCTGTCATCTTTGAAGTGGATGACTCGGAAGACGAAGTCACCTTTCCCAAACCGGCCACCCTCTTCTCAAGGGTGGTGGATCAGTCCCCTCTCTTCAGCAGCTTCCTCTCCCCGGATGGAGACGTCATCTCCCCTTTCCCTTCACAGCCTCCTTCCCCTACTGCGAATTCCTCTACAGCATCCTCCTCGGCGTGGGCCAGCACTTCGTCTCTTCCCTCCACTGCCAGTAATACGGCTGCACTTCCGCCTGCTATCTCACCTGCTGCCCTCCCCAGCTTCGGCCAGCCTGTATTCCCTCCTGCAGTCCTCTCTACTTCCCATAACCAACGCGTCTACTCCCCCTCCCCCCCCCCTACAGCTTCCACTTCCATTTCGGCCACTGTTGGCAAAGGCAAAGCAAAGGCGAAAGGTTTTGTCTTGACCAACCCTTGGACCCGCGGGGCGTAGAGGCGCATTCCTTTTCATTCAAATAATTCACTCATTGCATTAACTCCCCCTCCGTATCTATGACTTCCTTCCTTCCTTCCTCCCCTTCGTTCTCTCTATTATCTATTCTTCGCTCACCTATATCTATCATCTTGTTGGTCTCCCCTGTTCCTTCCCTCTCATTTTCCGATGTGTCCCCTTTTATTTATGACTTCCCGTGTCCAATCCTTCTTACAATGTTCTCGAACCATTAATAATTGATTAATTTTTCATTGTAGCCCGAGTTTGAGTGAGGGAAATACATTAGAAGGCGCAGCAGGCGTTCTCCTCGCAACGCTGTCACCCATATCCTACGCCAAGCAGCCGCGCCCCCACAGCTTCCGCGCACAAGTGCCTGAGCTCCCGGAGCAGCTCGCATCTCACTGCTCCCGCCGATGCAACCTGCAGCACACCCGCTCTCCCGGCCGCCTCTACGCTCACGCCCGACCTGACACACTCGTCCCACACCCCAACCCGTTGCAGCGTGAGCGAGACCGGGCGAGTACCAACCGACCACGCGCCGTGTGGCACACCTCAGGGAGTACGTCTCCCTCCCCACCTCCTGCGACGCGCTGCCCTGCCCTTGCGGCCCGGAGGCAGGCGAGAAGCTGCCCGCATCCGACACTCGCCAGCACCTCTCCTTGTCTCCACATTCCTGATCTCACCCCCCTCCTCCGCCGCGCACCGCGTCAGCTCTAGGGCTCGAAGGAGCACGCCTACGCCGCACATCTCCCTATCCTCTCCCCACTCTCCCTCCCCCACTCGCCGCCCAGCAAACATCCTCACCACCCAAACACTCCGCTACGTCAACGACTTACACATCCGCAAGGTCACCCTTTGAAGCGTTGCAGGCCTGGTAATTGGTACTCGGGTATTGCTACAAAGAGCTGAGTGAAGAACGACTGATCAAATAGAAGACGCCTTACAATGCAGACTCGGCGTCGATGCTCGACCTGTCCCAACTCCGTGCTCGTGCACGCATCGAGCGCGAACCGTTCCCACTCGCCCTCGAGCTCGGCCAAGGAGGTCGACGTGCCCCCCCCGCTTCGAGCGATGTCAGTGAAGACTTCTTCGACGTCGATGGTGGGCGAGTACGCTCGGGGTTTGGCGCCCACGATCCAGCTTGACATCGTTGTGCGGGTGTAACGAATGCAGCAACGACGTCGGTGAAGACGTCTTCGACGTCGAGCGAGGATCGGCGAGTTGGGTCGGTGAGTGGCGTAGAGACCAGCGGCATGGCGTCGAGGTGTGGGGTGGGCGGGCTTCGATACGCGCGTGGATGCACGGTTCACAGGTCGAGTAGGGGGCGCGATACTGAAATAAAGGTCAGCATTAATGGATATATGCAAGTGATGGAATTAAACCCACCAGGACTAGATCGCAGCCCATGGCACCACCAAATCCACATCTGCTGTGGCCCCGCGCATCCCCTCTCTCCAGATTCTCCCAAAAGGAAACCAAAAACCAAATACGCGAGACCCACCTAGTACACCCTCCCCGCATTCCCCTCCTTCACGCCGCGTACGGTCGCGCGCATAGCCTATTCGACGTGCTCGCCGTCCTCGAAGCGCATGCCATCGCTGGACATGATGGATGAAGTCGGCTGTGGTGGGCGGGGTCAGTAAAGTGCAAGGAGGGAAGGGGAGGGGAGACACTTGCGCAGCCGCCGACGCGCCACGCGCCACGCCCCCTTGGTGGAGAGGTGGTCGGCACGGTCATCGTCACGCTCGGTCTTGGAGCCGGACTGGGGGTCTTGTGTGCGTGTGCGGCGCATCGAGGGGCGCACACCGGTTGACGGTGGGAGTGGGAAGAGGTGGAGGTAGAGTTGGAGTTAGAGCGGAAGTCTGGTGAGGCTGGTGGCGTGGGAGACGAAGATGGGGTTGGGAAGACCGGAGAGATGGCGCGTGAGGAAGGCGGAGAGGGCAGGGAGCGCATCCACTCCCGCGTCCGTGGGACGAGAGAAGGAGGAGGATGGGGGGAGCTCCCTGCGCTCGTCACGTCGTGCCCGCGCTCCGACGCCTCCTCGATCGCCACCACCTCGTCCGCACGGGCACGGACTGCAGGCGCACCGGCGTGCTCGTAGGCGAAGGGAATGGCTGCGGCGACTGCGCGACGGGGCGGTTGCCACTAACAATCAGCGAGTGGAGCACGCCGAAAGGGAGGGACTTGGCGGCTACAGCGCCCAACGGGTCCGGGACGGCCGAGGGGGTGGGGAGGGTGTCGAGGACACGCTGCAGGTGGCGCGTGAAGAGGGCAGTGCGGAGGGCACGGGATACTTCGGGGAGGAGGGGCGACGTCGGCGTCGAAATCGCGTTCTGCGGGGGGTGGCGAGCATCGCGGGGAGGAGCATGGTGAGGAGGAAGCACAGGGCGGCGGTGTCGCGCGCACGCTGCTCCAGCTCGCGCTGTGTCGGGGAGCCTGAGGCCGAAGAGCGGGAGGGTGCCCACACCAGCGTATTTGTGTGCGCACACCAGCGCGGCGAGGCGCTGCAGGCAGCCTGCCGTACTCGGTCCAGCTGTACCCGCACCTGCAGGTGTAGAAGGAGCGCCGCCGGTGTTCCCCAGCACGAACCCCTTCGCGAACGCATGCTGCGAGCGATTCTCCCGCCCCGTCGGGAACGAGATCCGCCCGGGCTCGAAGCGTGGACGTGGGCGCGCGGGAGGAGGAGCGCCGGTGCACGGAGGGGTGCTGGGAGGCGCTGGTGTCGGTGTTGGACGTGGACGCGTGCTGATGGTGGCGTGGCGCCGACGGGGCCGTCGGCAAAGTCGTGCTGGCGGAGCTCTGTGTCGGGGTCAGTCGAAAATATTGTATGCTTTGAATGATGTATGCTCACCTTGTAGAACACCGTCGGGATCGAGGACGTGGCCCTCAAGAACGGCGGCTCCATGTGAGATCTTCTCCCAAACCTCCTGCATTCGTCTTCGTTGGTATGAACCGCCCCCATAGGTCCGCTGATTATCGGCTGAAAATAGGTCAGCATATTACCTACTACAGAGGGACCCGTTCAACTCGCGGATGTTTCTGTTCGTTAGCCTGCATCTGTGCGGCAGGTAGGTGAGCACAGCGTCCTGGTCAACCCCAGTCTCTTGATGCAGGAAGAGCTCTAAACTGCTGATTCCGTTGGAGCATTTCCCGCCCGCGGCACGATAGAGCAGACCAAGCAGGTCTTGCAAGAGCCGGGTCTCGGGGTAGAGGAAGAGAGCAAAGAGTATTTCCTTTTCGGGAATATTGACTCTCTTGCTCTGCCTCGAACAAACCACGCGTCGAATCACGACGCGTTGACTCTCGGCATGGGAAAGTCACAGGGAGTGTTTCTGTGACCGAACGCGTCGAGAAAACACGGATTCCGTGGCCCCCGTTTTTAAATCGCTTTTATTCTCGCTTTATTCCCAACGTGATGCCCATATTCTTCGTGCCCGACGACGCGCTGGAGAAATATCTCGCTGCCGTGGATGCTTTCACCGACGACGCCGACATCCCTGGCGCCTTTCTGGCCTTGGGTCCCCACCTGCAAAGCCAAAGTACGCGTTTTTGCCACTCTAGCTTTCTTCTACACATACTCACGCTCTTTTCAGAGAGTTTGGATCACCTCTTTTTCTCCCCCGCAGATCTGTCCTTCCACGACGAGTCCTTGTCAGCCTCTTGCTCTACCCAAACATCTCCCACCCTTGGAGGTACCCCACGGTCTAACGTCAGTACGGCGGGTTATTTCCCTCCCAAAATCCTCCCCCCTCTGTTGTTCCGCCAACCCAGAGAGGATCTGCGGGAGGAAACACCCCTCTCCCCGCTTCAGTCCCCCCTCTCCCCCATCTCTTACCCGGAGTTGAATGAGAACGAAAACACCGAAAACGCGTGCTCAGGGACTGGGCAGTGCGCTTCTGCCTCTGGCTCAGAATCAGGGGCGGTCCCACCCGTCTTGGATGCCGTGCCCGCTGAGGAAAGAACTGTGGCGGGGGCTGGAAGGACAGGTGCTGGTCCAGTACGTGCACCAGGCGCAGTCGCGGCAGGGGCAGCGGGGGCAGCTGGAGCAGGCGCAGGCGCAGGCGTGGCGGGAGCAGGTGCAGGCGCGGGGGGAGCAGGGCAGGCGCGGTGGGGGCAGCTGGAGCAGCTGGAGCAGGCGTAGGCGCGGCGGGAGCAGGCGCAGGTGCAGCCGGAGCAGGCGCAGGCGCAGGCCCCCTTGTCATTGTGATCCCACCGAGGGGTCATCCTCGCCGCCCGACACGCACATGTCCGCGAAGGGGTGCTGCCAGACGGGTAGGCAGGGCCAGGGACATCGGGAGCATGGCTTCACATGCCGACCAAGGCGCCGACGAGGAGGAAGAAGAGCGAAATTCACAGAAGGGATCTCGCAAGCGTAGGAAGGTTGACAAAGGGGACGCGTCTGCTTGGGGTATCAACCCGGATGGAAGTATAGCTGTTACTCAGACGGCTGGGGACCTGCTGTCCCAGGTGTTGGGGGTTTTTTCCCGCAAGCATCGCGACGTGTTGGAGAAGATCATCGCGGGACCGGCGGTAGCGACTGCCGCCTCTGCGGTGGGGAGTGATACTCAGGCCCTGGTTGCTCAGCTTCACCAGCAATCCAACTTCTTGAAGCAGTGTGAGCTGGAGCATATGCTCGGTCTGGTCCAGCTGGTGCTCAATATCGACAGGTAAGAATTATTCTTTCCCTTCCGTTTCTTGTGCCGAGGACTTTACTATTCTACAGTGAACAGCAGAACGCAGCGATGAAGTACCTCCCCAACGTCACCATCGCCTCTATGGCGAAGAAATACTACACCGCAGAACAGACGTTCCGCGATTGGATCAAGGCCGGCCACCGCCTTCTAATGCTCTGTGCTGCCGGTGAGTACAATATCTTTGATGCTGCTGGCGAAGGTCCTTTAATATATGTAGGCGGTTTAGCCATACTTCCTATCATTGCCGCCATGGACCTACGAACATATATAACCCGCACCTGCCTAGAGGAGGATATCTACTCCTTCGCCTCCGCCGTCCGAGAGGTCAAAGGTGCTTTCATAAATTACAGCCTCGCCCAATTCTCTGACGCGGTGTTTTCCTAGCGGGGAAATGGCTGCCTATGGTTCGCCGCCTGATGCTCCCTATTCACTACCTCAACAACTTGGAGGGCTATACGGCTACCCTCCAGTTGCTATATGACGTCCCTTTCCAGATCGGGGGCACCCCCGAGACACGTGTTCTCACCTTCAAAGACATGTCCGCGTTGGACGAGATTTATCAAGGCATCCAAACCAAGTGAGTTCCTCTTCTTCCTCACAGCGCATACTCACAGCCTGGCAGTTATCCCGTCCTCCCGGAACGTTCGCCAGAGTGGCAGGAGGTCCCTGCACGCTCATGGAAACCTCTGGAAGATGCGAACACCTACGTATTCCCATCTCCCTTTACCGTATCAACAGAACTGGATGTCTCGCAAACTCCCAATCCCGTCACCCCCCGACAATCGGGACGGTTTCACAGATATGCAGCGGCTGAAATTGCGACGTCCTTGGATGATCTTGGGGAGAAGGTAAGCTTCCGCATACAATATCTGTTCCAGTAAATAACTCTCTGTTAGCTGGCAGATCTCCACAAAGGGGGAGTATCCTCGCCTGGCTCTTACGTAGAAATATCTTCGGATATTCTGGAGGGGTATGTTTTTCACATTACTTTTACGCAGATACTGATTTCGGGTTTTAGGCAGACATTGCATATAACTGGTGCCGAAGGGAAGCTGGTGGCTTTGTTTTTCGAAATTCCAGAACAATACCGCCAGGCCCTGGCTGACGCTATCGAGCACATACACGCTGCCCTGCCCGGGGAATTCAAAGACGATACCTCCCGGCGTGAAGCTTTCCAATATCTCTCTTGCCATTACACCTGGTACGCGCGTTACGCAGAGAAGGTGAGCAAGCCTAGATGCAGCTTCTTTTCATATAGCCTGATCCAACGTCTAGGGTAAAGGTGCTCCTGCCGGCGTGCACCCCAACAAAGTACACAAGAAAGGAGCAGCACGAGTAAACCTTAGCCAGAGGGTCCCTCATCTGGCCAAGGACATTCTGGACCACCCGCAAGAATACGCCTTGCTAGCTGAGGCGTTCTCAGACTTCTTCGAGATTCTGAGGGCAGCAGTGAGTTTTTTTTTGGCTACTATTTTTGGCTACGGCGCTAAAGCGAATTATAGCTTGCACAATATCTCCCTGAGGATACTGCTGAGCTCAGCATATACTGCGAGAGCCTCCCTCTCCATGCCTCCTCCCCCTGTTATCCCTTTGGCGGATTTGTTATTAACCTGCAAGCGTGTACTTGGGCACACCGGGATGGATTCGACAAACGCCTGTGCGTGGTAGCACCCTTCGGCACGTTTGAGGGCGGTCAGCTCTGCCTCTACGAGGCGGGGCTTAGCTTCAATCTTCGTATGGGAGATGTCCTGGTTTTCCCGTCTTGCAATATTACCCATTTTAATTTACATTTTTCCGGGCAAAGAGGCACTCTAGTCCTTCATTCTGACAAGCAGGGTGATAGCTGGGCTGAGGATGCTCATGGATGGTCGTCTTTTGTAGTTAATCATGCACGTAGATCCCAATAATTGAATTATTCAATGTACTTTTGCGAATGGAAGAAAATTCTATTAATATTCATAACTGAGTTCCTCTAGCACTCGATTTAATAGATCCAGTGCTTGCGCCCATCTCACCGCTCTGTCATACCACTCCTCCCGGGGAAGGATAATGCGGAGTTCCTTCCCCTTGGTCCCTGTACGAATTATCTCCAGCTCTGGATATTCCTCCTCGTCCCATTCCTCCTCAAGAACCCCGTAATTTTGCGGGAGCACATCGGCTTGAGCGAGAACTTCTTCCAGAAGGTCGAGAAAGTCCTGCTCCATCTCCGCGTCTTCTGGGAAGGGAGAACCATGGCGGGCGACCTTCACAGGTGCGTGACGAATGTTCTGGGCTTGCTCTGCCGCAATTTGGTTCTCCAGCTCCTCCTCCTCGTCAACGTCCACCTCCTCGCCCTCATCCTCCTCGCTGCTCTCATCCGATGCCTGCCCAGCTCCTGTCTGACCATTCCTCCGCCGGCGTCGAGAGCCTTCCACCCCGTAATAGCGGTTGATCGTCTCCGGGTGTACATCTTCGAGCGGGTCTTTGTAGACGCCGTGGGTGATCTGTCCCAGAAGGCGCATAGCCTGCAATATCACCTATAAGCTGGAATTGTATTAAAACAAAAAGACAGAGACTTACCTCAGGGCTCTGTCCGCCAGTCATATTCCCAGACATCGGATGATGGTTCCATTCCTCCTGAAACTCATGACAGTCGTCGTTGAGCTGGTCTAGGAAGAGACGGTGTAAGAGCCAGAGATGCATGGGGTTTTTCCGGTCCAGAGAGTGCATGCGCCCGAGACGAGTGAAAAAAGCTCTCCATCGCCGGGCAAACTGGGTGCCCACTTCTACCCAGAGTCTCTCGATACGGGTGTTGCGGGTGGATCTGTCGACGGTAAGATTACGGATTGAGGCGGGAATGGATGACGCACGAGCCCCACATGAAGGAAGCCCTTCCAGGGCCTCGGTGTAGAATCATCCACACGGACACTTTGGTATTCTCCCCACCCCTATCCCCTCGCACGCGGGATGGTGTACCGTAGGCTTGAATGGCATCTAGAAATACCTCTAGAACTGTAGACGCCTTGTTATTGGTGCTTGCCCGAAGGCCGGTCACCTGGCGCAAGGCGCAAGGGAATCAGTCAGACAGTAGCCAGGGATAGGGAAAAGAGTATTCACTGTGCGGCAGTAACCATCGATGAAACCATGAATGACAAATCCCCACCAGATGAGCTTGTGGTGTCCATCCAGATGCCAAAGATGATTTGGGCGCGGCACCCTGTAGACTTTGCGGCGGATGGCTAGACGGGTTCGAAGAGCCTGACCCAAACCATCCACTCTTTTGAGTGAGAGCCTGGTCCGCTCCTTCTGCACTCGCAAACCATGACGGCGGAAGTGGCCCTGGAGATACCGCCGTCCAGAAGTTGGCTTTTTCTGCTTGTATTCCCGGGTGAGACGGTCGAGCTGGGCGTCGGACAAAGTGTCGAACTGGTTGTTGATGCCGGCTTCCTTCATTTTCTTGCGCAGAATGTTGCGATGCATTCCTAGAGCAGATGCTAGAGCCCCCACCCTGACTTCCTTCCCCGCGTTCGTGGCTGCCTGAAGATACTGAGGGTCGATGGACTTTTTGGGACGTCCCCGGCGTCCTGTCCTCTCTATAACCACAGGCTGTAGAAACTCGACATCCTCTCTCTGTCTGAGCCAATATAAGTATAGTTTGGTCGGAAAAATAAGGTCTTGACACACAGTCCCTCAGCTGCCAAAGCCGCCACTTCCAGCTCGTACACCAGAGGGCCCAAAGTTTCAGCACAGTTGTTCACCCATTCCGTGGGTACTCCGTCTTCCTCCATTCGCTCCAGAATAGGAACCATATTGTCGACAATGTTCGAGGAGAGGAGCTTGTAACGGACGCCTTCACTGGCTTCACGCCGAAGAGTTTCGAGGGCTCTGGTATAGGCACTATCCAGAACCTGGTGCGCTTGCAGAGCACTGGCACTCCATGCATAGGGATTAGGAGGCAGGGGCGCCAGGTTGTTGGGGAAATTGAATCCGTCGTCCATGATAGGTGAGAGTGAGATAAAATCAGGTGATTAAATTGGATTTTCTTTTCGCCATGAGTGCCCCACCTCTGTCTCGCAGGCATTCAACCCTGTACTTCCCTGATGGGACCCTGACTCTCAAGGTATGCTTAAATTAGTCGGACTGCTTTGAATTGATAAGAATAAAATTCAGGCGCACGACGGCACTCTGTACAACGTGAACCGTCAGCTTCTTGTCTTGAAAAGCGAGCTGTTTGCTGGCATGTTAACTCTGCCTCAACCTCCACCAGAAGCTTTATCTCCCACCCTCTCCCAAGGCTCGAGAGGGCTGATCGAGCGGGCGGCCCAAGCAGGTCTAGACGGCACCACGGACGAAACGGCGGTGGCTCTGCCAGAAACTCTCAGCGCTGAGGAATGCGAGATCTTCCTAGAGTTTGTTTTTAATACACTCCCGTACGTGAATACGAAAGAGAAGAAAATACCTTGACAATGCTCCTGCAGCTGGAGCCAGGATTCGCCTCCCCTGGAACGCTTGTGCGCCCTCTTGAAAACTTGCGACTTCTTCGCTGTGGAGTCTGGAATTCGATATGCCGTCCACTACTTGGAAAACCACGTCGACCTGGGCTCTGCTCGACGGTACCGTCTGGCACGGGACTACAATATCAGGCATTGGGCGAAAATTGCCTTTGAAGAGTTGATGGCCCAGTCGGTCTTGAACTTGGCGGAGGAGGATGAGCAGGACCTGGGATGGAAAGCCTACCGTATTTTGGTGAGGACGCAAGCTGAGGTCATGCAGCACAAGCTCTGTCTCGCTTTTTTTCCGGTACAGCCCCTGCATGCCCCAAACTGCTACAGCAATCAGTACTGTGGGCGCTCCTGGGAGGAGCAGTGGGTGGCTGCCTCAGGCCCTCTGGGAAGCCTGCTCAGGGACCAGCTGAGCGGCAAAGAACTCCACGACCAGTTGCACGACTTGAGCATACCCGGGATGGAACCGGAATGTCGGCGGATGACTGTAAGGATGATGCAAGAAACACCTACGGAGAAGAGTTTGCTTAAGGCGGAAGAGAACTACATTGAGGACGCAGTTCAGGGATTGATTAGCCAGTGGTAGTATACGTATTAGTAGAGCTGAACAAAAAGTGTTGCTGGCTTGAAATAGGAAATTGTTGCTGGACAAAACTAAAAGTATTGTGTGCTAGGGAAAAAGTGTTGTGCAATGGAAGAAAGTGTTGCGGGGAGAAGAAAGTGTTGCGCGCATCAAGAAAGTGTTGCGCGGATCAGAAAGTGTTGCGTGGGAATAAAAGTGCAATCCGACCGTCATAAATCAATGTCCAAGGCGACTTCTAGCTGTCTCAACATTTTTTTTAAAGTTAGAATCCCGACCCCACGACCACGTGCTGGTCCCATCACAGAACTTTCCGTTTGCCTCATACCACGCAAATGCTTCCTTGAGAGCCGCTAGCTTGTTAGCTTTGCGCCGATATCTGCTGTTGGCCATGAGATTTGGAACACCCCGCGCTCGATACGCGTTGAGTTGATCGTGGATGAACGGAACCGTCAACGCGTCTATCTCCGCAAGCGAAACTAGTGCGGGTGTGAGGCTTTCTCTTTTGCAAGTGAACAGGCAGGTTTGGGATTCTCTGGCGGAAAGAGAAACCCATGTTAAACGAAATTACACTGTCCTCACCTTTCGGAGCACTTATGGGTAGAGAGACCTTCACAAACGCTATAGCACAGCTCAGTCGGCATGTAGTGACCAGACATCCAGTACACACAATTGCGATCTTCAAGGGCGAGCGGGAAGCGCATGTACGAGCCATCGGCCCAGCGCAGAAGTGTGAAGTACGCAGTTTGCTGTCCTGGTTCTGCGAGCCCGACCCGCCCATACCAATGGGACCAGTCGAAATTTTCACGAGTGCTGGGGTTGATGAATCGATAGTATGACGTCGAATGCAGAGATGCAGTGCCAACTGCACGGGCCGCTTGCCCGCGGGTTATGACGGGCATAGATACAATAAAAGACCAGCGCAATGACCAGGCTTATATGGATTTTCGGGTGGAGAAGAGCCGAAAAAGCACGCTCGGAAAGGCTCGAGTGTTGTGGCACCTGAACCGATTGTTACGCTACGAGCCTGCCAACGATGAGCAACAATTGTGCACGTTTGCTCGGAGGCTACGCCTCTTGGTGAACTTCCGCCTCCGGCGGACAAGCAAGATTTTTTGTCTGCTTCCGATGACACGTCTGAAGGATCCCCCATGCAGATCCTGTACTGCTTGCCTAAACCATCCCCATCATCAACGAACGCCCACTCACCCCCACGGATGAAGAAATCGACTCGGTCATCATGTCATCTTCGCCGTGGAATGCACCGGACAGGTATGGGATCCAAACGGGCTTCATTCCACGGGGGTACATGTTACTACGCGACTGGATCCGTCCTGTCTTCAAAGCGTCTATCGCACTTGGCACCAAACCCGCTCCATTCAAAGCCAATACCGCCGCTCCATTTCCTAAAGCGGATAAGAAGGACAAAACGTCACCGAAGTCATGGCGACCAGTGGAGAATTTCGAGCACATCCTCGCGAAACCCCTTAAACGACTTGTTGCTGATCGACTCACCCTTGAAGCCGAGTCCCTGGAGTTCATGGAGAGCGCGCAGTACGGCGGCCGGCCTGGTCACAGCACCCAGCAACCAACACTTTTTTTGCAAGTTCAACAACAAATCGAGGAACGAGATCAGAAATTGTTGAAGCGTCTGTCTACGAGAGACTAAGGTATGGGTAGGATATAAATTTTGTCGCGTCAAAAGTCATCCACATGCCCCCGCGAGGCCCGATTCCGCACATGACCTCCCATCTGTTGCAACGGAATGCCATCCACAATATTCCACTCGACGACGCTCTCATCGTCAGCTTCACTCACAATCGCTCCAATGTCTGTACCATATACTCCCGTGTCGACGACCTCGCGCATGTTCAGCATCAGGCGAGCGATAAGCACTGCAGACAGGCTGAGCAGCATTAATTTTAGTTTCCATTACAGTTGATATATAACTCACGCGCTCGCCAGCCATGCAAGACTACCAGCCAAGAAGGGCTTCCCACGGTTTAGTAGTTGACCAATGATTGACCACGGTACGTACATCGCCGAACTGTTGAACCAAGGTTGAGATTAGATTGAGCAAGTATCTCAATATGGACACACATAATACATTAGGATGTTAGCCACATTCACCGCTGTAATTAGACTATTTCATTCATTTTTAGTTTTCGTACAGTGCCGGACAATCAAAGTCGACAAATTTGATGAACCATTTACCTGGGTCTCAGCAGGTCATTGGTAAGCTTTTAAATGATGGGAAAGGTGTTTTTACATCCAAATGGTTCATCTGGCACGAGCCGATTTCCCTCAAACTTAAAAATAAGTTTTGACCACCTCAAAATTTTGGCCAAGCACCGAAAATTAGCCGAGCTTGATGAGCTTGATAAAATCAAGCTTACCAGAAGTACATAAATGAACCCTAACCGTAAATCAATCAACGCTAAAGTGGTAAGACTTTCAGAGGAGAGACATACCATCTATCACAAAACAATCCACGCATGGGGAATGATCCGCCCGCCGCCAATGCAAGATACCACGCAGAAGTGTAAAGCCAAAAATATGCACGTCACGGAAGAGCCTATCGTATGTCAACCAAATATGGGATTCCATATATGCAACTCACCCTGCCTCCCATGCGCCTGCGACACCTGTTAAGGGTTTTTCTTGTGATCAAGCAGTGGCGTCAAACCAATAAAAAAACACCCACGGATTGCTCTGCGAAAGGGAATCAAGCATAAGGAGACAAAAAACGATAATGGTCCATGCAAATGCCACAAAAATGGAAAATGAAACTCACGACACATGGGTAAGTATACATGGACTACACGGACTTCCAGGGGGCGGACCTGTGGTGTCGGTAGTGGTTCCGAGCCACTGCATTAAGTTAGTTATAATTAAAATCAATCACAGAAACACGTACCATGCCTATGGCAAGGGATCCCAGGCCCACAACACTAAGGAGCATGAGGATGACCTGGTGGAGGTTGAACAGGGCATAGACGCGAAGAGTGAGAATCGCTGTGCAACAAATAAGCCATATTAAAGAAGCTGTCTGAAGAACAGCGCACCATATATGATGATTTCCTGTACTATGAGAAAACTTTTCTTTATCATAGGTAGCCATTTACAGCTAATCCACACTATGAGCTGCTGTAAATTCCGTCCACTGGCGAACATACATATTCATGTGGTTCTGGGGCTGAAGTCAACCCCTGCACAAGGTAAACCGTTGGGACACACCTCAGGTCTGAAGTTCCCAAAGGTAGACACCACCACGATGATGTTTGTGGCGAGGGCCAGGTAGCGGATAAGCAGAAACCATGGCTTGGGATGACGCCAGATGAGATGCATTTCGGTGGGCAGCATGAGAATGTAATCATAGAAGACAAGAACTGAAAATATGACTCTGCGTTGTAAGACTCGCCTCACGGCCGCCCTTGTTGTTGCGTTAACGGGCATCGTCGCGGTATGTTACTGAGTTGGCTGTCATCATGTGATCATCCGTTTGTCCAAGAAATAATGTTGATTGCGGTACGACAGTACAAGAAATTCTAGTATGTTAAGTCCTTCGACTGTATGCTATGGTTTATGAAGGGATGTAAATGGAATGGAATTTTTGGTGGGCTACCAATTAATTGCAGCTTCGACGGAAACTCTCCTCGCGACATCGGATCTGCTGGGTTCTCCTTGGATGGAATGTACGTGATTGTGAACCATATCTCGTGTTCGTGGTAGAGGCGTAGGATTTGTTGGAGGATGGTGTTCTCCTGTGCATTGTACAACTTCCCTGCCGCCAGCGCCCCGATCACGCCCTGGTTGTCCGATCTGAGATGGAGGTGCGCGTTCGACACCTTCGATGCCACGAGCGTCCGAAGCGCGAGTTCGATGGCCACCATCTCTCCCCAACCGATGCATCTCCCTTCCGAGAACCAGCCATCCTTGTATTTCCATGCTAGCCATTTCCCGCGGTACGTCAAGCCGATGCCCCAACTTGTGGATGCGTCCACGAATATCTCGCCCTCTTGCATCGGCGGCGGCTCGCGTATCTGGAGGACTACCTTTGGCGCTGATAGCTCCCGTCACCACCAGTCATTGTCCTTCGCGACATCCTGTTCCACTTTCAGCTTGACGTAAGGGCTGCGCGTCCAGTTGAATAGCGCTGTAAGACGATATAGTGAAACGAGGCGGGAACGGCCTGGTGGGACCACGTAGGTGCAATGGTTCAGCGTGCCAACAATGTCTTCGGTTGCTTTCCGCGTGACAGACGCACCCTCCAACCATGGATCTAGTTTTGCGAGATACTTGACGCGCTTCGCCTCGGGTAGCGAAACTGTCTTCTCGTTCAGGTCCCAGTCGAAGCCGATGTGGGTAAACCATTGACTGAAGGGCGTATGCTTGGTGGGTTCCCAAATCCACCCCAGCTCGTCGCCCAGTTCGAAGAAGACCTTCTCGTCGTACTTGTTGACGAAGCGTCCTTCGCTGCCCCCGCACGGCGAGCGGAAAAATACGAAGTCGTCGACCCACTTCAGGATTTCCTCGATTGACATGAACTTGAGGAGGTGGACAAGGAGGTCTGCGAGACGACCAAATACACCTGGTGCTGGGCGCGCTCCAAAGCTGAATGTGTTGTCGAACCTGACCTTCCCTTCCCACGAGATCATGAGTTGGGGCCGGTCCTCGGGGAGGGACGGTACGAGTCGAAAGGCGCTCTTGACGTCGAAGACTGATGCCTGTAAAGTATTGTTAGCCGCTGGCTATTCCGCGCTGTACTCGGTTACGCGCCTGTGTGCCGGCTTTGGCTCGGGCTATGATTAAATAACACTGTGCGAATGATCCCCAGTCGCACGGGAAATCATCTTTGTTGATTTGGGAATTTACCGACGCGATATCAGGGTCGTCGTAAGGAAAACTGTGGTGGTTAAACATCTGCCACTTGCCGTGCGGTGCGTCTTTCTGTATGCAGCCGACGGGTGAGCAGCGGAAAGGTCCGATCTGTGACTCAAGAAATTCGGGGTCGTACACCTCCGATATGCGGCCAAGCGCCTGTTCTTTCTCCAAATACGCCGAGATCACCTCGGGGTGTTCCAATGCCGACTTCAAATTGTCAGGGATATACGTTGTTCGCGCTGCCTGCGCTCTGTCAAGACCGTGTGAGAAACCGTAACGTATGCCATTTGGGATGTCGCCGTATGCCTCCTCAAGCCCTGCCTCCTTGATCCGCCGCTCCCAGTTGTCTGCTTTGAGTGGCGTGACAATCGGGAACAATTCAGACTTGCGTGCACGATTGCGCAGAATGTCCCGCAGCCGCGGATCCAGGGAGTCCGGACCCTGCGCCGCAGAGCGTGCAGCAGTGGGTGTAGTTGCACGAGCGGACACTCCGCTTGGCCGGATTGGGGCAACCGACTGAGTTCGCGTTCCAGCATGCACGGATGTTGTTCGGCGCTTCGAAGAAGCGCTGGCCTGCCCGTTTGATGAGCCACGTTGGCGTGCCGTCGCAGTCCTTGAATACGTGTGTACGGCTGCCGCACGCGTAGCATCTGAGCCTCGGTCGCGGGGCGCCTGCACCCGCTGCACCCGCTCCGCCGCCTCCACCGCCCGCGACGCCGCGCTGAAACTGTTGCTGTGGCTGCTGCGGTGGCGCTCGTTGTTGCAGCTGCTGGTTCTGGGCAGCAGCGCCCCCGGCACGAAAGGAGTTCTTGACCATGTCGTCGCGCGCACTTTCACCGACGTACAGCCACACCTCCAGCTGCCAGTCGGAGACGTCAAAGCGGTCGTCTGGTGCTGCCGAGACGAATGCACCTAAAATCTCTGTGTTGTATGCTGCTATGCGGGGGAACAGATCTGGTTTTGCGAATTCCGGCCTCGCCTTGAGCGCTGCGAAGTGGAGTACCAGATTCCTTGCTAGTATGTCCGCTTGTTCCCGTGGGACGTAAAAATCTCGCACTGCTTTCACGAGGTTATCCGCCGCCAGCAGAAAATCTGCAGCGCCCATGCGCTTGTCTCCCGACATGTCCGCTTGCTCCGTTTCCGTCCAGATGATCGCGCCGTCTCGGGCGACCATATGGCGGTCCTCCTTCGTGTCGCGCGTCTTATTGGTCGACGAACACATCGCCGGTGTGAGGTCGGTCATGGGAATCATTTTCTTCCAGCCTCCAGCCATGTTAAGGCGTACGTGCTTGGGAGTAGCCGTCGTCGAGACCGGTAGGACGCGTTTCGCAAATGGGACCCCGACTTTCGCTGGCGGGCGCTTCGCGGCCACGTCCGCACTGCCTTGCGCTTGGACGACCACCGGCGCCGCTTTGCTGAGCATAGATTTGGGGAATGACGACAGCGCTACTGCATCTGTACGGGCATCGTCAGCACTGTATTGTGCTTGTATGCGGTAAATGGCTGCGTGGCCGTAACGTAGGACTGCCTGGTCCTCAGACGGCGTAGTCTATCCCGCACACGACTGTGTGGTCTTTGTGTGCGGTATGGCTCTGGCGGTACGACTGCACATGCCCTGCCTCGGCACGCTTGTCCCGCCCCTGTGCGCTGCGTAGCGGCGGCCCTAAGAAATATTGGCTTACCTTCGAATTGTGGGCCTTGATCGTCCTGCATTCGATCCTCCTCAGAGCCTCCTCCCGACGCGGTGAGATTAGCGATTGCATGGGCGGCCTGCGATGTAGCCACCGAGCCCGCACGGTTTTTGAGGAATGCCTTGAGTTTCTCTTGCGAGACGACGTAAACGCCCATCTCGACGTCGTAATCGTCTTCGAACAACGCTAGCGGTGGCGATATCGTCATCTGCTCGCCTCCTCCACCTGGTGATACCAGTCGGTGCTGAAATGGTGTAGGTGTTGCGTCCAAGTTTGTCTGCAGCTCGCCGCTGACAGACCTGACGCTCGACTGGAGGTCCCTGCTGGCTTCATGCGTGCTCGTTACCGGTTGTTTGTTGAAAGACACCCTATGCCCTCCACCGCGCTTCGATGTTGCTGGCGGGGCTCGCGCCACTGATCCCGCCTCAGCCACCATGCCACCTTCCGCCGCCAGCGGTGTGATCGCTAGTATCTGTGTCTTCTTCGGGCGTTTCGCGCCTGGGGTCGTCCGTCCTGGGGTCGACCCATTCTGGCGTTTGGGTGCGGCGGCTGGCTTCAGAGCTCCTGTAGATGGTTGTGTCCTAGCTTTTGGTGCCGACGCGCGGTTTGAGGTGCTCGTCGCTGCCTGCGGTGAGTCGTCGAACTCCCTCTCTATCTCGCGTAGTCGTTCCTCCCCGCGCTCTCTGGTCCTCTCCGTTTCCTCGTCGTGGGCCCTCATTCTCTCGGCGAGCTCCCTTTCGAGTTTCTTCTTGTGTTCATTAACTCTTTTCTCCTCCTGGTCATTGAGGCGCCGCGATCTGAACACGAGCTTCGCACTGCGGGACGCGGCTTCCTTCGCTGGGGATGATTCCATGTGTTCAGCACCATATGCTTCCGCGGGATCATCGCTGTCGTCTCCGTCGATCGCCGTGCCTAGTTGAACCCTGTCCCGCTGGTGCGCGACGTCCTCGTCTAGGTTCATGCCATCGTCTTGTTCTGGAGCTGGGGCCGGCGAGGATTCCACGGCCGTGCCTTTTCCTTTTTGTGCTGCTGTGATGCACGGTGGCTGGATCCCTAGCTCGCCCAACGCGTCGTCGAACTCTGCGCCTGGCTCCTGTGTGGCTTCGCGTTCTACGCGCCGTGCCGTAGAAGTCGGCGCTGTCGTTTTCTTGCGTGTTGCCATGTCGTCGGCTCTTTACACGCCAAGTGTGGACTTGTCTTGGCTTCGTCCCGAAAAGCTACAGAAGTGAACTCCTGGAGCTGGTTCCCGAAAAAACCGAGAAGACGGGGGATGAGAGCGCCCGGACAAGACGCTGCGTCTTTGGTACAAGGACGCACGAAGCAAGATCAACTACTCGTTGTATCTATTAGCTTCGGTCTTGTCCCGGGCCGGTCCGGCACGAAACCCCGGCTCTTTCCGTTCGTACCTCTCTCCACGAACCTTTCATGACCGAATTCAGGTAGACATACCAGGACCTGCAAGTGAAGGCCAGTTGCTTAGCAGTTGTCTGCAGTTTTGAGCCAAGGGCTCTGATGCCTCTGAGGGATTGACAAAAGGTGGCTGCATGTGCTTGTTGATAACTTTGGATGGGAGCAGAAGAGAGAGGCGAGTCAGTAAAAAGAGACACACAAACAAACAATTTCATCATCAAGCCTAGGAAAGAAGGGCCCAAACACTGCATGTGCTGGGAAAAATGCACGTGACTAAATCAAGCCAATATTCAAGGTTTGAACAAGTGCCAGGATGCTGGGAACAGACGGGAATTCTATTTATAAGTCAGGTCGTGCTCGTGCCTACGCGGGAGCCGTAGAGTAAAAGGTATCTTAATGATATGAAGAAGCCGACTCAGCTTTGGATGTGAACTCGATGATAGCTTGAGGATATTCTGGTCCAACTCGGAGGGACCATACATATAAGCTGTTCGAGGGACAGCCAAAGGGTATGAAGGTAATTCTTGCTGAACGCAGCTATACAAAAGGAGGCGACGGCAAAGCTTTAATCGGAGATTGCAAAGCCTGCAAGGCTTCGAGATCCCGTAAACCACATCTCGAAGGTGGGTAGGTAAATTTCCCGTTAAGAGAAAAATAAAAACCTAGGCTAACCCGCCTCCGAACGCTAATCTGACCGTGAAACTTGGTGATTTTGGTCTGGCAACGGTGCTTGACGAAAGAAGTTTTGGTAAAACTTTCGTTGGAGTACGTCTTCCGTCCTATTCCATTCCATATTACCTGACTACCCTTGAGACACCATATTATATGTCTCCAGAACTGATTCAAGGGAAAATGTACAATCATAAATCCGATATCTGGTCGTTGGGATGTCTTATCCACCAGTTGTGTGTTCTGAAGCCCCTGTTTCACGAGGCCAAAACCCAAGATGAGCTAAAAGAACTTATACTGTGAGTGGGTCGATTGCTTCAGGTTGGGGCCGCGCTGGTTTATTTCACAAATTTTAGGGCTGCCGAAGTACCGTCACTCCCAAAGCACTACTCTGAATCTTTGGACAACGTCGTGAAAACGATGCTAGTCAAAAAATGTTAGTCTTTGATTTAGACGACTATATTTATTGAAATTTCCTCATTGAGTAGCCTGAAATGCGCCCATCGGCGGTAAAGCTCCTGGGAAAACCTCGTTCTTACATTGACTTTGATCAAATGAACATAGGCACACAGTCCCTCGCAATCCCTGTGTGCCGATTTTCGATCCCTTGCTCCTGAACAACTTAAGACTCCATGTAAGGCTTTTCAACAGCATTGTTCAAATAGACTGATGACTAAAACCTTGGGTCTCCATTCATTCTGACACTTCGCTATTGTGACCAAACCAAAATCGCTGGGATGCCGGTTTGAATTCGAAGAAATTCGGGCCCTCCTGTATTGGAACGTTGGAACCATGCCGCGAATACTCTGATAATAATTGCTTGTGGGTGCAATCCAATCATCCCATGAACTGGACGATGTGGCTAGACAAAAGAACTGTGAATAGGAGTGCCCTGATTTAACTTACCATAAATCCACCGCACCCATTTCGTGAAATGTGGCCAAAACTGCCTACCCGAGATGCCCAAGCTCTCTTAATTTGAACCCTGCAGGGTACCAAATCAACGTGAGGTTGGTTGAAATTTGAGAATGGATACACCCGGCGTCTTACGCCATCGAGAATGACAGCCACCCTGTGCGTTTCAACGATTGCCGTGGCCGTCATGTACGATAATTGATGCGGCGCTATCGATGGAATTTATCTCGATGTCTTGTCCGTGTATCAACGCGTCATATAGATCCACCAATCTGACAGAAGAAGGAGAAGGTGTTCACCCCGTGAACTGCGCAGCACCACAAATGCCGCGACAGTGATACACAAGCTGCCGCGGCATCAAAGTAATCCGACTGCCTCAGCCGTGCACTGTCAGCTGCTCGGGACAGCTGCTCGAGATGCGTAGGCTCGTTCAATTACAGCAAATTCTGCATGACAGGAACTTGACAGGCAAAAGACCGACCCATGAATATTATTTCATAGCAATAAGAGCGACTCGAAGACTGTATCTGATACTAGAATTAAGCGCCAGAAAAGCCAATGGGAATAAGTACTTGCCTTCCATCAGGCCACATCGTCGTCGTCCTTAGCGATCGGATAAATACCACTAAAAAATACCTCCAACTCCCTTTGCGTATGTGTGGCGGCGAAAAATAATGCCGGGGGTCGTGTGAGCTCATTTCTCAGCCAAAACACTTCAAATAAAATTCTGGCATGAACCTTTATCGATTCCATGGGTTTCTGAACGGCTTAATACGTGGGGTGGGGTAGACGCCATCCGCCTTCGACAAACGTCACGTGAATTTCCTTTTTGAGCGGACAGGAGGCTCCTTTGGACCTCAGAATATATCGACGACGCTCTTGTGGCAAATAAGTAGCGGAAAGAAAGCAAAACCTAGGAATTTCCTTTTGCGACTGGCTTTCTAAAATACACATATAAAGCTCGGGAGGTTGATTGACTTCTTACGTGCCATAGCAGTAATTCCTCACAACGTCAGGGCTTTAGTTTTCAGTTGCTTCTTCTGCTTTTCCCAAGTAGACAGCGCTTCCTCTCCGTCAGCTTTCAGTGTCGTTCCTGCCAGCCAACTGCAGTGATTCAGATCTCCTCCGTCCCGGAGACTACAACTGCTCACTTCCACCGCAGTGTGCAGCTCTGGCCGGGGCAAGTAGTGGAGCCGCCGAGCAAGGACCGATGGTGGAGTGGTGCTTGAGAACAAACGGTGCGTCGTAGTCATCGTAGTGCTGTGCTTGGGCTTCAGGTGGGTGATTGTGCGTAGCGTGGCGAGGCTTGTGCTGTAGTGCTGTGCTTGATGCGCGTTGCAGTCGCGGGCGGTCGCGCTCTCCCCCTCGACCCTCCTCCATTTACGGTGCGCGACACAACACTCGAGTTTGCTCGTTCATGCTCACAGTTCTCCGCATATCGGGACGTCGACGGGTACGTTCCTATCTTTGCTCTTTTCCCATCGTTCTTCTTCCCTCTCCTGTTTTGTGTCTCTTCACCAGCATGTGCGATTTTGAAACCATCTCTTGACAGACCCCAACCCGCTGCTCCTTTCGGAAGGACTGGCCATCGCCTTCAACACCCCTCTTCCTCAGTCACCTCCTGTGAGGTACCAGCGCGTGAAGGAGGAAGTCGAAGTCCTAAAAAGGAAAAGAGGACGGTGGCGGGTGGGATGGTTGGGAAGCACGGGGAGCAGTGCGTTCAGGTCGCGCCCATCGATCGTCGCCGTGTTATGCATGTACGTTCAGCATATTCGCTTGATGACAAGGTAAGCACCGAACGATGCTGGTACTTTGCGTGCCGTAAATGTGACTGTGTTTCCACCCAGAATAGGAACATTTATTGCCGCCTGCTTACCATCCACTTCCCAGTAGAATTGTGGAGTGGTGAACGTCGCCATAATTTGAGCCAGATCATATTTATCATACATGACGGGGGTCATGGAACCCGAGTTTTCCAGTTGTCGGGAAACGCTGTCCGGCATCCGTCATACGGAGATCTCTTCCGTCACACGCCCGCCGCTGTGCACGTCGGTCCCGTCGTTACAGCTGCAGCTCAAAACAGCGCGCAACTGCAGCGCCGCCAATGAGTGGGGCGTAGGTTGCATCGCGAGCGTTAGCAAATGGATGCCGCGGCGGCGCAACAGTGGCAGCAGGGGCAGGCTGAGAAGTGGCGGAAGATGCCTGCGGAGAGAGTCGTGGCATAGTTCGCCCGGGTTCTTCATCGCTAGTATTTGCCTCCATAGCACGCTTTGCCTGGGCCCGGGGGCGCAGTGACCCGGCGCTTACTAAAAGACGTCGATACAATCGAGGTACGGGATTATATAGTATTGAAGCATTTGTCTAGGAGAGACTATATGCACATGACCTCTTGTCTTTACACGGAGATAATGGGGCATTGGTTTGCTTTATAATCCGATTCACATCAAATCCCAATTCACACTTGGTTTAAAACCCTGGGCAAAATTGACTTGCTGAGGCGATAGCCCCAGAATGTCCTCCGCAGATTTATTTGTCGGCCGCTGGTCGGCCTGCATTTTTAGGCAAACACCCGAAAGCACAGGGACACTGCTTTGCTTTATAGTCTGACTCACATCAAATCCGATGCCAGGAGCTCAGGTTCAGTGGAATGGGTGCAAACTTCTCGCTCGAATTAAGTTCCTTAGCATGGAATGAGTGCTCAGGAAGAGCCATGGAAGATTTATCCGCCGGTGGCTCAAGTGGTGTAATATTTTCTGTACTTGGGCAGGCAGTTCTGACTCCACAAGCCCATTTTGCTTTTTCCTTATTCAAAAGTGGAATGGGTCCCAATTTCTCGTTTGAATTAGGTTCCTTAGCATGGAATGAGTGCTCAGGAAGAGCCATGGAAAATTTAACCACCGGCGGCTCAACTGATGTAATATCTTTCGCATCCGGGCAGGCAGTTCTGACTCTACAAGCCCATTTTGCCTTTTCCCCATTCAAAAGTGGAATGGGTACGAAATTCTCGGTGGAATCAAGTTCGTGGGCATGTAATGAGTACTCTGAGAGCCCTACACAAAATTTGACCACCGGTGACTCAAGTTGTGTAAAATTTTCTGTGTCGGGGCATGCAGGTCTGACTCCACAAGAGTATTTTGCTTTGTCCTCGTTCACAAGTGGAATGGGTACGAATTTCTCGGTGGAATCAAGTTCGTGGGCATGGAATGAGTACTCTGAGAGACCCACAGAAAATTTAACCACCGGCGACTCAAGTTGTGTAAAATTTTCTGTATTTGGGCGGTTCTGACGAAACCTTGGCCCTCCCGCATATATCGCCCATTTCCGTCTCAAATCTCATCCACTCGCCTCGAACATATTCCCGTTGGACTCCAGTGATATCAGGGAACAGCGGTTGCAGGCTCCAGTGACATTAACATGTATTAGCACATTCTTATAGTCCATTGGAAGCTTCAGAGCCTTCCCGGACCTTTCCTTTAACCTTCCCTTCTCGATTTCTTTTGTTGGTTTTTTCCCCATTTGATACCCAGTGGAATTGTCGGAAAACCGTGGCCACCGCATTTAGGTATGTATGTTCTTTCGCCCAAGAGGTCAAAACTAAAATTTTCAACCTTACATAAACCGACCACCCTCAAAATATCACAAAAGGGAGGACGCGGTCCGGCCGCCGCTTGTACTTTATAGCTCGTTGGCGTCTCCTTGTAAGTTGTCTTTGCTGCCGACACACGCAGCTTCGGTCACGCGTCACCTGCGTCGGAAGTGCGCCTCACCTTTCCGTTACACGCCGAAAGCAAGTTCGATGACACAGGCTCAGATGGGTAGATACACAGTTTAGTTACTTGAATCGCGTACATGGCTTTTCACCTGTTGTTTTCGATCTTTTCCAAGAGCTTCTCACCAGCTAATACTTGCAACGCGTTTTGACGAAGTTGTAGAAATATATCCTTTCCATTTTCGGCAGTACATCGACGCTTATCTAATTTGTCCACCAAGTCCACCGGGTTCATGAAGTTTGGGGCTTTTGGTGGACATCCTGAGTCAGGGATTTTCTGCAAAGTCCGTATGAAATAGACAGGATAAATTTGTGGATCAACACAGACTAAACAGACTTAGGTAATCCGCGCCATCAGGATCAACATGTGATTTTTCGACGGATCATTGATCGGACCGATTACCCGCCTGCCAGCTCATCCTTCGTCATTCCAGTGAGAATGCGACATCCTTGTCCTCCAGGAAGGCTTGACCCTACTGCCGACCGAGATTGGCGTTGCCAGGCTCGACAGGCCCCAGAAGAAACGCCTGGACGAATTGCATCGAGGAAACGTCGTCGCTCATCAGCCTCTTCTACCCGGTCCCAGGGACCGCAACGTAAAAGAGTCTGCACGGAGGTGTGCCTGCTCCTGCTGGCTCTTCTGTCGGTGTCTTATCGGGCTTGAGGTCTCTCCGGAGTTGTCTGCGCTTCTTCTCCGTAGGGAGGCTGCCAGGGCCTTGGCGGAGAGATACGACACCCCACAGCCGTCGCACGAAGCGTACCGTCTGCCAAAGGAGACGAGAAGACGCAGTCCCTTGGTTCCACATCCCAAGAAAAGCCGCCGCTTCCGGCCCTCTTCAAGTGAGCCCACTAGTACTGCGACCAAAATAACGGAGCCCAACCCGTTGTCGAATATTTGGAAGACCCTTTGTCAAATCCGGTTATGGAACTTGTGAGCTGGGACTTGCTGTTTTATTTCAAACTCAGACGTCGCTCCTATTTCCCTCCCCAGGTTCAAGCAAAATCCGCCTGTAGCAACCGCATTGGCAAGGCTTCCGATTGACCCAATATCGGACTTGAATGAAGTCTTTCCGCCTACAAGTGCGGAATTCGTGCCTAAGGGCACACCTGTCGATCCCGATCGGAAGAGTCCTTGGGCAGATAGTTGGGGACCACGGCCGTCTACCCTCAGAAGGCCCATTCTGGAGCGACTCAACACGTATGCTTCTACCCATCCGCTGTTGGTGGGTATCAACGCAACGGGTATCAGTTATGAAAACCTTTTGCAATTAATTCGAGATTTTGGGGATCACCCTGTTTTAAAGCACGCTGCTTTCAACAAAATTTAGAACGGCGGTCCTTGCAGCTGTTCCGGTAGCTAGCGCGCATGATCTCACCGGTTCATACATCATCCCTTGGTCCGAATTGGAGCAGGGTAAGCGAATCACAACAAATATCATTGGAATGCCCAACGCTTTTTCAGTGAAGTTTCCTCCGCTGGTATTGGAATATGACGGCAATTTCAAACGCATCGTTATGAAGCTGCCTAATAAGGTCCGGCTGGTCGAACGGTTTTTCAATCTCACTATATTTTCTTTCAGACATCAACACAAGTCATGGTGTATTTCACTGAGCACTACCAGGAGCTTATAAAGACAGACATAGTGCAACACATCATGCAACACTTGCCCATCTTGTAGCCAACATATGTGTGGCGGATTCGGCCAATGGCCCCCCTTATATTTCGGCCTGAATTTGTACACAATGTAGAGAATTCGTGGATCATGGGGTTCTGGTTTTAAAGCTTTGTGGAAACGGGATTGCTCGAGTGTCTGACAATCCAGTAAATTCTTCACGTGTAAATCGTTGTTCTTGTTCTTTGACATGATTTTACCTCGCTGACTTCTATTAAATTCCTGCTGCGCGATCCACGGTGCATGCAGCGTATCGCCTCGCGCGAGTGGAACGATCGGCTGATCGGCTTGAGACGCCCGGCGAGCATTTAAAATGGCCAGTGGAGACGGAGGAGCCAGTAACCATATGAAGTTTGATTAAACAATCAGCGTCTCGAGTTGACGAATGTGATAGTGCCTGCGTTAGAACATTGGTTGGCTCGAGTCGGGGGAGAGGAAGTACCCGGCGAATGAAGGCCGTCAGCTCCCATCTGACAACCCACCTATTGTTGTTGATGTTGATATTACTCAGCGTCGTGCTCGACTGGGCGGATTACGGTCGGGATTCAACGAAGTGGTTAATTGAGCGCAAGAACCAAAGAATTGGACTAAAATACAACCAGTAATTTCAGCGGGATGTCATGCCTAGGGATTTCAAACTCCGATAGAACTTCCAATAACTCCCTGGGTTCAATCTAGCGGGGAGAGTATTAGGAGTGGGTTTACGGTACTTTGCGGACCCCCCGGGACCTTACTTAATCGGTTCGTAAGATGCTTCTCAGTACAAATACTGTACAACTTATTTGCCATTCTTTACTATCAATCGCCCACCTTTGCAAAAAGTTTTTGATGCAAGTCCTGTTCAACGTTCCGAGCTCGGATGCCTCCAACATTTGGGCCGAGGCAAGCCACAGGTATAAATACTCTCTAGAAATATTTCCAGATTTATTAGTCACCTACGGAGCGAGCCATGAAGATGCCGAAGTGGTGACCGCAAAAAGCCCCCAAATAGCATAGCTTTGTAAAAGATTTGGCGGGCGATCAGATCCATCAAAAACCACCCAAATCCGACCCTAATAGAGTCATTGGAGTATAAGAGGAACAAGTTGCAGGAATCCACAGACCTTTCTGTCCCACTTCAACTTACTATTCCCCCCGGCATCGCTGACAAACCGAGAACTCGGACACTCAGACATTTCTCGGTCAATACTTGGCCGTTTCCCAAGATCTTTGTTCTCAGATGGTGTGTGGTATCCGTTGCAATAGATTCATAGTTCAAAACCCATGGATATCGGTATGGTTCCTGGCCACCAAGCTCGAAGGTATCATGATTACTGTCAAATTCTATGAGCTGGTACGAAGAACAGGTCGAGCCGCACTACCTTGGCTTGTTGTTTGTCCAAATTGTGCATTGGCATCTAGATCCCCGGTGTGTTGCCAAAGCATTTCGCGTCATGGGACCGGCGGCGGCAACCCACAATACCCAGTTCAAAGAATCAAAGTGGGTAATTTCCCACGATTTTCTTGACAGGGTCGCCGGTAAATCCGGAGTGCTCAAAACTAGCGCCGCAGGCCCAAGAAAAATATATTATAGGTGCCTTTTAATCTCAAGCCAAAATCTACAAGATGAGCTATGGTGCAGGTCACCTAGTCACCGCTACCAAAATTTAGACGCCAAATCGGCCGGAGAAAATTTTTTGAATTAAGTGTACCTCTGGAGGGATTTTAGGCGTACTTTTGAATGTATTATGGACTTTAATTTGGCTCAATGAACCCAACGAGCTCGCGCTTGGGCGTCCCCAAGATGAGTAGAAATCTGTAGCGTCATTTTACACCTATTTACAGCTCTGTCAGAACTTTTCTTCAATATAATACGTGCATTCCGCCAAATTGGTGGGCAACTTTTTTTTTGCTCACTCAGTTTTGCAGTAAATAAAAATCCCTCTTGCTAATCTTCTTGGACGTTGAAACGGAGCACATTTGTAGGAGGGATAAGAAATCGGATCAAATTTGAAGCTGCAAAATTTCAAACATTGGCATGCAGTGACTAGGTGACCTGCACCATACCCCACAATGCCAGTAACTAGCCCCATATACTGTCACCATTCCACTTGTTCAAAACTATTTACAATTTTTTTTCTAGCTATCACCATTCATATCTTATGTTTTTGCCCCAACTTCATAGCTTACCGTGCCCGACTGCGCTTGTTCGACTGTGTAAATGGGCGTGGGCGCGCACAATTGACACAAACCCTTAAGTACGGGCTGCCAAACGGATTGTAATGGTCAAAAGGGCTCACCCTTCACTCACCAAGTCAAGAGCCATGGAGAAGTGGGGGGACGCGTGTTGGTGATGACACGCATACGGCGCTTCCAAGAGCGCCAACTGAATAAATCAAGCAAGCAACTCCTAGGGCAACCGTAAGACGAAATATGTGCGAGTGGGTCAAACCATCCTCAGGGCTCGGCTGGTAGGGCAAGGTAGGAAATGGAGATATGAGGTGTTGGCAGTGGAACGGCGAGCGGAGATAGGTGCAATGAAGTAACAAAAGAAAACGAGAGCGTGGGCGACGAAGGACGGGGCGAGAGCGAGCATCGAGACGGCGATGAAGGGCTAGTGTAATATAAATAAAAGGAGAACACTCAAATAATTCCGTTCTCAGAACATTCCCACTGTGTAATCTACGGAATTAGTTACCAGGTACAGGACTCGGAAACAGAAGGGGTCTGGATACAAGAGAAAACAGGAACACAATGGGGAACTTGCTGTAGGGAAAGGGTCGTAAGGAATGAAAATAACGGCAGAAGAAGTAACTAGGCGATCATTCCGTGATCAGCGTGGGACGCTGCTCATCAGTGGGAGAAAAGAAGAGAAACACTGTGGTAGGTTTTATCATTCATCCCCAGGTATCTGGGTTGTTCACATCATTTCATTGTTCAGTGGCGGTTGCTGCTAGTCTCTCGTAGACAGACGCTCTATACGAACTAAGCTCGTACCTGGCTGTATAGAGTCTGTTGCTTACCGCGGGGTCCGGATCGTGGTGCTGCCTTATTACATAATCGATTCGCGGCGCGGGCTCGATTCCTGGCCTCTACAACCTGTTTTCTTTCAGTAAACATCACGGACTTGAGGCAGGAACCACTGAGAGTCTCTTTCTGATCGAACTTTTACCTACCTTTAATTTTCTCAGAATAATCCTTCAAGTTTCCATTGGTTTGTGCTTCGGTTTGTATTTTGCTTCGGCAGTCACCTGATCGGCGCAGGCAATGGCAATGTTCAATAGAACAGGTTCCATGCCATTTTTTAAATTTCTGAGGAGACAGAGGGTTAGAGAGGTAGTAATGAATTCCATTCGCTGCAAAACTTCATAGAATTTCAAAGCCTCTGTGCTGAGGGAAGAGAATCAAAGAAAGCTGACATAAGATTACATAATAACAGCGCACTCCAATCAGACCCCCGGGGTAAACACAAGACTAGGTTGCTGCATTCGTCTTTGTGTGTGCGCTCTGCAAAATTCAAGAAGACACTCCACATTTCATCCTCAGCTGTACGCCACCAGTTCATTTCACCCTTGAGACTTGTTTCACAGCATGGAGCCTGGCGATATCCATAAGATGGAGAGCGTGGGAACCCCGCACCCTTACAAATCAGACCATGTGACTGTGGGAAGTTCCAAATCTCAGGTTCTGGAGAAATTTTTGATTATATTCCCCCTGTATCAGGGTCCTGGGACTGAATTTCAGGCAGTCAAGTGTTATAGTTTCTTTGTAGACTCAGCAAAAACCTCAGGAACCTTGGTAGAACCCATTCTCCAAGTTGCCGAGGTCACCATAACATGTCCAAAGGGCCGTGCCGGGTGGTGCCGGGGCGGCCCGAGGTGGCTGTACTGTGGCTGTGCATTCCAAATCTTTTGCACAATTTTTTCAAAACTGCGCCGTTTGAGGTGAAAAGCAGATAGGGACACTTTCCTGGAAAATAAATAAATGTCTTTATAGTGACCCCCCAGTTCATATTTTCACTCAGATTTTTCATAGAAGCTCTTCAGAATGATGATAGGAACATTATCTATGAGCTAACTTTTTCACCCGACCCCGCCAGCCCTGCCCATTAATGCCATCAATTCGGGCTTACATAAGGGTGTGGGGTTCCCACGCTCTCCATCTTATGCTGCCCGAGGTCGAGGACTGGACACACGCTACGCAGTGGTTTTCCTGCCGAATTGTCAACTTTGACCATTCACGGCGTGGAAGGGAATATGAGTTCGAGACTCTTCGAGTGGATTCAAGGGATAGTTTGGGAAGCTGGAGCTCCTCCACACGTGGTATATTCGGCCGCTCTGCATCGCAATGGGAAGAGATTCAATCTGTTTCGAGGCCGGAAGAAAAACAGGTAATGTAAGTGGAGTGTCTGTGCGAGCATGGAATAATGGGTGTCTGCGTCTGCCCGACTGCTTCAAACCCGTTGGAGAGAATGCAGAGAGTCCGAATCCCCAATTCTCCCAGCTAATGCTGCTTGCTGTCCCATGTAATATTATCGCCGGGGTGTTGTGTTAAACAGGCAAGCACAGAGGTCTGGAGTCAACAGTAAGAACTCTGTTAGATTGCATGAGATGACACTACTTGCCTGGAGTCAACAGTAAGAACTGAAGATCCAGGGCAATGCTACTACTTATATACCTATGAGGACAATAGAGTAGCTAGAACAATAAGAACAATAAGAACAATAGACACAATAAGATGGCTATCAAGACAATAGAGACAATAGAGACAATAAGATGGATGTCAAGACAATAAGATTGTTATCAGGACAATAAGGTCCCAATCAGATAAGAGGATCGAATAGGATCAGAGAGATCAATGATCACGGATCACAGAGGATCAGATCAGATCAAGATGCGAGAATGTCACAGTCCATTCACACACTCCAACATGTTGTTCTTGTGGGACTTGAAGCTGTCTCTTCAATGGATAAGGAGCTGTTTGTTCGATCCAAGCCCAGCGTTAGAAGGGATGCTCGCTGCTCCATTGGCCCGCCCTCGCCACAAACGAGCTTATGCGTTCCGACCCCTTGGCGAACCAGAAGATTTGGGGTTCGAGATCCATAATTCTTCAGCTCATCGTGATCCAACACCCACTCGGTCTACCCTGGAATTTGAACGGACACACCTTCTGTGTTTGAACACGATCTGGGACACGACTTTGGACAGGCTCCCGAACTCCGTCCTGGACCCGAATAAGGTCGGAAAAAAGTTGTAGAATTAGAATCTGGTATGGGCACAGGAAGAATGAGCGGTCAAATCGCTCTCGAACGCACCTATTCCGAAGGGTTTTCGTCAAGAAATGAGCTCACAGTGAGCGTAACAAGAAGGGAAGTTTTTAGATTTGCTCTTATTTACAAAATGATCGTTAGTGCCATTAGCTTTGCAAACAGCTGTAAATAATATATTTACAGCGATGATTAAACCCAGCAGGCTGGCCAGAGTGTGCGACAACGAAGAAAACAATAAAACAATAAATGTGCGACGACCAGGAATTGAACTTACGACCTTCCTGTTATGGCATTGCCAAAATGGGAAGTGCGCAGAAAAAAACTCGTCATTCTCATTATTTACCGAATCGGCTGTAAACCGATACAGGCAATTTTACCGCGCTTTCGAAAAACCTTGTCATGCGCCGATTTTTTTTTTTTGTAAATAAAATACCTCAACCCGTCTTGAGGGGACAAGACACGTCTCATATGGTTCTTAGCAGCCTTCAAGATGCAAAAGAAAAATTTCAGAAAGCCAAAGGGCGGCTTTTATTGAGGCACGAATCCGTCTGCCGAATGTGCCGGACCATGCACGTGATGTTTTCTTTACGAAAAAAAAAATCGGCGCATGACAAGGTTTTCCAAAAGCGCTATTGCGTTGACTGCGGATTTTAAATGTGATTCTAACGCGCCTACTCTCAGGTCAATCCGATCAGAATTGAGCCGACGGCAGCTGACCTGCTGAGATTTGTTGAAATGAGAAAAAAACCGGCCGCACCCTAAGTTCCGCAAACAGCTGTAAAGAAAGACAAAAAAATTTGAGAATAACTTATTAGATCCAAACTTCTGTCTGCTGAGCGCCGTGTTTGCTGCGTTGAATGAGAGAGTGGCCAGAATCCAATTCAAGAAAGTGTCGGACAACCATGCTAAATTCTTGACAAATGGTCCCACCCTGGCCATCGAAATTGCCAGAGAAAATGAACCTATGTTTGAATGCCCAGGAGTACTTTTATCACAAGGCTCACCCAGATATTTTACAGCACTTTGCGGAACATAGGGCGCAGACATTTTTTTTCTGTTTTGGGACATTTTGCTCAGGACAGCTATGCTGGGCGCAGTTTTGGCCGGATTGGCTCGGGAGTAGGTTGTGTTGGAATTGCATTGAAAATCCGCAGTCAACCTAATACCGGTATATTTGATGCCATCAGAAAATGCAATTTCTGCCGAAAAATCTCGGCTTTCAGCAAGTCACCTGTAGCACTTGGAGTACTCCTCGGGTTGACCTAGTTTTTGTAGTGCCGGGTCGGAAAGGCTGTATGTAATGATTGTATTATACAGAGCTGTATTATACAGGTATAATACATTAAGTACCGGGAGCCCCCCAGGATGCCTTGTATTTAATGTGTATTTTTCTCAAAAACAGGCTGCCAAGCATTGCCAATGAGCACAATAACGCCTGGAGCTATTCGGAGCATAAGCATCCATCCTGACATTTTGAAGACAAAACAAAACCATGTTTCCTGTTTGGGCTGTGTAGGTCATGTCCGTTGGGGCAAAGGACGGTCATGTGCCATGAATACATTAAATACATTAAATACAGTATAAAATACACGTATTATACATTAAATACACCCAAAAAAATTCGCCTGCGGCACCGGTATTTTATGTATTATACGGCGGATACATATCATACCAGAGGGCCGCGCAGCGGCCTCTGTATAATACACCATCAATACCTTTCCAACCCAGCACTAAGTTTTTGGATATGTTATACCAATACATATATATATTCTAGTCAACGTGAACTTTGGACGGACAATATTGGAAGTAATTGTAATTCACTGTGCACTTTGCTGAAATGGTCATTCTCCTCCTTGAGAAAATAGAGCACTCGAAGCGGACTTGGGTACGTCCGCATGTAAAAAACGTAATGGTTGACTAGAGTATATGTATACAGTCAGCATATCCAAAGATTAGGTCAATTCAAGCAGTACTCCAAGTGCTACAGGTGACTTGCTGAACGCCGAGATTTTTCGGCAGAATTGCATTTTCTGATGGCATCAAATATACCGGTATTAGGTGACTGCGGATTTTCAATGTGATTCCAAGGCACCTACTCCCAAGCCAATCCGGCCAAAACTGCGCCCCAGCATAGCTGTCCTGAGCAAAATGTCCCAAAACAGAAAAAAAAAAGTCCGCGCCCTGTGTTCCGCAAAGTGCTGTAACAAGATTACACAGAAGCTACACCCCAGACCCCAGCGAAAATCAACATTTATAAATCTGGATCGCAGCGATCGTACCTGGTACAGGGACATGAACGAGCATCATGGTGTTATTTCGTTCATTACATCTTACAGATGTTTGCGGTACAACAGTCGAATCCCTCGGGACTAGGCCGCAAACATGCGATGCAAAAGCCCTCAACAAAAAATTCCAATGGATAGGAATACGGATCCATTTAGTATTGCTTCATACTCTGTGTTTAGCATCATGCCTTATTTGTAGGGTGAGTGTTGCGTTATATTCAAGCTCGTGGTATCTAACATTCAATCACGGCTCTCGTAAACTATTTGAGAGATGCAGAGATTTCGCTTAATAGGTTTGGCACTACTTTTGCATTATATTGCTGTTACGGAAATCCGCGCTTTTCAATGGCTTTCAACGGCGACGTAACCAATTCTGTGATTCACACGAAGGCCGAGCACAACAAGAAAGTCATCGTCAATATTGAGTAACATACCTCAATCTACCCATGTCTGTCTGTCCAGTTTCGACATTTTAGCATCCTGCAGCGCACCTTAACTGCTACGTGCTCGTGTACCTTTAGAAGGTGCCATCATTCCCTGCGGCAAATCCAGATATCCCGACGGCTACGGCGTAGATGAAATCGGTGCAGGCGAGGCGTACGCAAGACTTCGGAAGATCCCGAACACATCAGATGGTCGGCTTCAACGGCGGAATTGTATCTTATCATTGTTCTTTTGCAATCGTTTTGCGGACATCACTTGAAATGAAAGGGTAAATTGTTCGAACAATATTTCTAACGAACCTCCAGTTACATGTTTATTAAGGCATTAGGTTCGTACTTTTGACTGTGATCGCCGAAATAATGGCATCACAGTTTGTGCCGTAAGTCGCGGTCAAAGCGCTGAATACGAAGTACACCAAGTATGTACAGAGTTGAAACCCGGATCCGAAAAAGACCCAGAAGCGAAAAATATGATATTCTAGGCACAATTTTGAGGAGGGTAACCCGATTCTTTTGTGTGAGACCCTTATAGAGATCATGAACAATCCCACTTGAGCAAAAAAGCCCATACCAATTGTCGGCTAGCACAGAAACTGCAAACATGCCAAAAAGCAGAAATGTGTGGCTGTGCCAGAAGTCCTGAGAAGAGAATCATTATTGTGAGCGCCCCCTATTTTATATAGACCTGAAATTGTATGTGGGAGGGCTTCAGCACTGCCTATCCCTCCTCATAGTCTCAGATTGTCCCAAGGGTACAATCTACTCCCGTGCATGACCCCATTTTTCGGATCGGGGCCCTCCACCAAAATGAGTGACAAAAATAACGGGCTCATGTTCCGTAACCACCCATCGTAAAAATCTGAAATATTTGTTGACACACTTCAAAGCCATTGTATCGTATCCACCCATTTTGTTTTACAAGTGCTGGCATTGCCATTGATATATACGGAAGAACATTATTTTTTTCGGATCTGGGTTTCAACTCTGTAGATAAATGTCATATACTACAAGAAAGTGTAGTATTCAAAAGCCGCTGTCTCAATTGCCATTATTTCCCTTGAGAGACGAGCACAGACTGACCATCGTTCCTGGTAGCGGGCGAGTTCTCCGACCTTTTTAGGGCAGCGCTTACAATACTGGTATTTCAACCCTGCCGTTTTGACGCGACGGCACATTAGCTATGTGTAACGAGATGTATTAGAGGTTCCTTCGAACGTGTGCTTGCGTATTTGTAATCTCTACGCACGAAACCTCGGTAATGGATGAGATTGGTGCTGATGGTGGAATAAAACTAAACAGTCCGGGTTGTGCTGGATGAGTAGCATGAGGTAGTCGTCATGATGCAGGAGCCTAGGGCGGCCGGTACGATTGGCCTTGCGCACCACATCGCCGGTTGTGCGCCACAAATTAAGAACTCGGAAAAATGTGCACCGAGAAAGCCAACACAGGAAAGAATATCTTTGAGGGGAAGATGACCTTGCTCCCAAAGATTTAGAGCTGCAATTTTGAGGTCTGGGCTAATAGTACGATTTGAAACCCAAAATTGAGACACAGGTGGCTCCAGGGGAAGGTTTAAGACATACTTAAACGCAAAGGACGACCCCCCACATATCGATAACCCGTACAACAAAATCCGCCGGTATGTGCAACTGAAAATTCAGATTTTAGAGTGATGGTCACGGTGAGTGGGGAGTGGCACACTGGAATGTCAAATGTGTGTGTAGAACATTGTAATATGTGTTCCAAATATACGTCCCAAATATGTGCTTAAAAACGGACTAAGGGAAGCTTGAGGACGTGACGGTTAAGGTACGGGCGGGCAGCTCTTGTGGCCGCCCCTCACCATATAAATCTGACTAGTTCAGGAAACTAACTGTGAGTTGGTAATGGCATCCACCTCATTCCTTTTTCGTCCCCCCCATGTCTACCCTGCTGTCATCGAAGTGGGGATCGATGGAGATCTAATGGCATGCGGGGGACGAGACGGGCATATAAATATTTTTTCACTCACTCGTGGTACTCACATCCTCGGTCTGGAATTCCACTCGCCAATTTCTGCTTTGCATTGGGATAACCCCGCAGCTTCGATGAAGCAATCTAATAAACTTTTCGTTGGCATGAAGGACGGAACGGTCGATAGACTCGTATTCTCAGTGGGTCCGGATGGTGGCTGCAGTAATGCATGTTTTGTCCTTCACCACCTATGGCATGCACACTTACCTTGTCCAGAAGCCTCAAAAGAGTCGCATACGGCATGATCCGGCAGTCAGTGAAGATCCAGTTCTTCAGATAACTTCGACCGAAAGTGCACTTATGATCACTACCGCATCCCAGATAATATTCAAGGATCGCAGTATGTACCTCACTGTTGAGAGTCCCCCCTGAATCTCATGGAGGACGGTTCCAGGGGATTTGACCGAAGTCAAGTATAATGCCGCCAATATCATGAACTGGTGGACGCAGAGAAAATCAAACGCTGAGATGAACAGCAAATCAAGTGCACCACCTAGTACGGAAGAATCAAATCCGTCCATGAACCAAACGAGGAACGTTGTCGGGGTGGGCCCCGATGAAATTGTCCAGGGAAATAACTCAGACACCAGGCAAGCAGTCCCATATCGCTATCGCATTGTTATGCCTATTCCATGGTTGGCGTAGTGTTCCGCCGTATTCAGTTCGAAGGTCGTCCCGAAAGCGGCCTAAAAAGATCGCAAAAACTACTAATGAAAGAGGCAAAGCAGGGCGCCGCAGAACATTGTGAGTCTCGCCTAGACTCTTTGTCCACTGAAATCTTTACAGGATGTGTGTAGGGGATATGTGTATAGCGATGAAGAACCCGACGCATTTGATCAAACATAATTTTTTTTTGTAACCTTTCCCGCCAGTCGAGAATCCGGTGATCTAGGCCTTCGAAAATCAATGTACCATATAACTCGATCTCACCATATATATTTGTTGGGGCCGAGTGAGGGAGTTCCGCAGGGTGGCGGCATCAAATCGTAGTGCAAATGGTACGTTGCATGTGGCCAGAACTATTGCTCTGGCGGCAAGGTAGTAGGGAGGACTCGAGTTTTGCATGTTGAAACTCCCGATGAGTAACGAAACATTGTGAATCTTGAATTTCAAGAAAAAAGTCTGCAACAAATCCTTCTCACGGTGAAGAGCTGTAACTCAACAAAATTGAGGGCTTCCTTAAGGGCAAGGCCTTTACACCCGCATTCTGCATTCACCCTGAATGTGCTCAAACAATTCCAGCTGCACAACCTCGAGTCCAAGAAAGCAGTATATGACTACATTGCAGCCATCTGGCGGCTTTCTGACAACTCGTTCACAGCTGATACAGTGCCAAAACCCGGATCCGAAAAAGACCTGGATCCGAAAAAAACCCATTTTGAGCGGCATCCGTGGGGCCTCTCAGCTGGGGTATTTTCCGTAGATCACCTGCAAGGACTAGAAGTATTCTGGTGCAAAAAAACTGGGTCCATCCCACTGGTCTGCGCGCACAAAAAATCAAACAATTGCCAAAACTGGGAAATTTTCGTCAGTTGCGATTAAGAGTTCAATGCTTTACACAAAAAACATGGTCATTCATATCTATGACATTTTGTAGATGGTCAGTCCCTGGTATTGCGTGAGAGAGGCATCTGTGCGTGTATAGTTGATGTGTGGTGTGTTAGACGTCACTGTGATCTTACATCACCGGCATTTTTCGGATCTAGGTCAAACTCGGAATTCGGCCAAATAAGTACAGGGGCCATGTCATACAACTGCTCAATCAAAAATCTTGAGAATATTTGAGGATACATTTCAGGCTATATACTGTACCCTGGCACACTCGGAACTTTGAAATTATCTCTCCCGGCTGTAAAACAAGGGGTCAACCTTTTTTTTTCGGATCCGGGTTTTGGCTCTGTATTCCGGTATGTTCATGTCCTGCTAGGAGTCGTGATACACACTAATCGGACATACATGAAGAACCCTTACGCTGCATTTCTGCGTGTGGTTCGTGTTTTCAATCTCCTAACGCTGCGAAAGCGAACCGGCCAGCTTCATGCGATAGATGCTATGTTGTCACACTGTCCAAAAGGGAACCTCCTTGTATGGTGCCCCGCCTGCCCAGAGCCCGGGTTCAATTCGGACCCTTGCTGTCCAAAAACTCCCCATCACCTAAGGTATACCATTCGCACTGAAGGGTTCACAAAACTTATGTCGGGCCAAGACACCTCAATCAGAGCCAGAGGACATTGGATGGAGACTTTCAATGCAATCAATTCAACAAGAATACGGATCCAGATGATATTTCCCTCTGCGCCGGTAGTGGATATCCTACTCGACTCTGAGTACAAGGACTATCTCAAAAAAATTCCGGTTTCAAAAGAGGTTCGCAATCTGACTGATCTCTGCGCGGATCCAACATATTGAGTCTGATGTTCACCCATAGAAGTCCACCTGCAATTATCTGAAGGTGGTGAATAAGCAAGACAAAAGGAAGTTCAAGAACATGGCCGTCACTGGAACAGTGAATTGTCAATGCAGCCATGTATTCATTCTTTCCTGTGTGGATTCACACTACGGCGAACGGTGAGCACCATACTCTCTGATCAAGGTGGTTGACTGAATATGGGCAGATTTGCAAACACTGACAAGGCACTTGCAATGGAACTCGAGCAGCATGAACCTAAACAAGACTTTGATTTCACTCTCAAAATTGAGGTGGATGATATTGATGAGGTCACAACTTACGATATTGCATGCGAATACTTCATCAATCTGGAGGAGCGCCGCCTCCGCCGCCGATGTCGGCCAAAAAATGCGAAAAAAAAATGCTGTAGATATTATTCGTGCCAGTGTTGACTTTATACACCAGTTTCATGGGTAATTTGGCTCAAATAGGTGTAAGAAAACCATGCTTGCTGGTGCCAAACATTTCAGCTATTCTTAGGGCAAACCACCACCCAAAACTGCACCAATCCACTAGTCACCTGCTTCACCGGGCTGCAGAGAGCATCGAAGAGGTGCGTGAACACCTCCCTAGTACACGAGTTGATATAGGTACGAGTGACGGTGATGGAAATTAACCACAGGTGAACTGAGTTGTGCAATGTTTCCAGATTTGAAGTATTTTGCTTCCTGTTCATTCAGAAGTGGAATGAGTGCGGATTTCTTTGAGGAATTGTGTTCATGTGCTTGAAAGGTGTCTTCTGTGTGCTGAACACAAAAATTAATCATGGGCAAACTGAGTTGTGCAATATTTCCAGATTTGGGAGTAGTTTGCTTCCTGTCATTCAGAAGTGGAATGAGTGCGGTTTTCTTTGAGGAATTGTGTTTGTGTGCTCGAAAGGTGTCCTCTGTGTTCGGGATGTTGATTGATTGCCGGATGGATAATGGACCCACACATCCGAGCGCACCGGTAGAAACCCTAATTGTGCTTCATGTGTGAGATATCGATTACGTAAGCACACATAAAACCCTTTTGAATGAAACTGCCGGAGGCGAGACCGCGAGTCGTGCTTCTCTATAGCGTGCATTTCTGGGGTGTTTGTGCTTCCATATTCAATCGGACCGGAGCTCCAGCTCGTCTTCATGCGGTAAGATTTATTCTAAGCGCCGTCAGAATCTAGCTAGTCCGATGATTATGAAGAAGCGCGAAAAATTGGCGTTCTATCATTAGCCGGCAAGCCACCTGAGGGACCGCAATGATGCAGTTCCGTGGTGAAGGCTTGCCGGTCAAGCGAAGAATTGAGGCAAAATTCAGCAGATAGTCCAAAGATACAGTCTGTCACAAAAAAAAAATGCGCACCCCCCTATTTTGTCATAATTCGGCAACCACTTAAGATTTTGAGCCAAAATAAGATGTCACATTGTCGAGAGAGCCGGCGCCGACGTTTTGCATAACTGTTTTGATGTTTTGAGTGTCGCAAGGCAAAAATACAAAACAAACTAACTCACCACGATTTCGGACTTTGACTTGATACAATCCTGCTTCGATGATACCAGTAGCTGTGGTTTGTGATCAGAAATAGAACAGGTAGATCCAAAGTCCCGCTCACCGGATACATAGTGAGGCCAGTACAACGAGCCCAGTCTCGACCGTTGATAGTTTTGAGGCAGCGCAAGATTGACGGGTCAGGGAGCAGGATATTGAGGCAGTGGGGGGGAGTTGACAGCCTTGAGATGCGAAATTGAAGGGGAGACTCTTGACACGGAAAGCTCGAAGCATCTTGAGGGAGGAGCTTGAAGCATCTTGCGGGAGCCGCTTGTAATGGCATAAAACAGCGCCGCCAATGACGAACTTGTTTACAGAGAAGCACAAGCTTGAGTCTTGGGGGGGTCTTGATGGGGCGGGTGGCTGAGCTTGGGGGCATACAGGATCGGCGGCAGTGGGGCGAAGGTGGGGAGATGGGGGGAAGAGTCAAGAGAGACGACATCAACCATCACGTTGTTGATGCACTTTAGGCTACCCTGGTCCAACCCCCCTAGGGCCTAATTTTTCAAGGGACTTAATTGGCCCTAGGGGGGGTGTTTTTTTGGCAGTGTGGACCATGCTTATGGTCTGGCCCACTGTTTTCAGCAAAATTGGTCTGGGCTGGCCCAGATGGATTCTATATGGGACAGCCCACCCGCTGCAGGCGGGCCCAAAAAATTTCTAGGCGGCCCATGGGCCCATTTTGAGACCAGGACCCCTGGCACCAGCCCAGCCCAAAAACAGCATTTTTGGGGCCCATTTCTCGGCTGTTTTGCATGTTTCTGGGTGATTCTGAAAGCCCTTGCCCAGGGCTTTTATCCTGAGCCTAATCTATCCATATTGAGGCCCCCCTTTTTTTGGCAGCCTTAAATTGGCCCATTGGCTTCCCTTCCCTGCCAGCTATCCAGCTGGCTTTCCACCCAGCTTTCCACCCAGCTTTCCAGGTAGCTTCCCACCCTGCTTTCTGGATGGCTTTCCACACAGCTTGCCAGTGGCTTTTTGGGTTGGCTTTTGCAGTGGGTTTTTTGGTTGCCATTCCTCCCAGCTTTCTGGCTGGCTTTTTTGGTTGGGTTTTTGGTTAGCTTTCCACCTAGCTTTCTGGTTCCGATTTCCAGTTGGGTTTTCCAGTCAGCTTTCCATTTAGTTTTTTGATTGGCCTTTCCGGTGGGTTTTTCAGTCGGCCTTACCACCCAGCTTTCTGGTTGGTCTTTCTGGTTGGCTTTTCTGGTCAGCTTTAAGAATTGAAACACCAGTTCTGACTGTGTTTCATTACCTCCACACTTACTTCCATGTTCAAGATTTTTTACATTGGGCTGGCCCACTAGTTTCATAATCCTATGGGCCATCCCGTAGCCCTTTGCTTACAATGTGGGCCAGCCCACCCATTCTCACATCATACATGGTCCAGCCCATGGTATACTCCAGATGGACATGGGCTTGCCCACAGGGTTTTTTTTTGCATGTGGACTAGCCCACCCGCTTTTATAATGTATATGGGCTAGCCCACCATATTTTGTTTTCAAGCTGGGCTAGCCCACTCAATTTTATAATCTCCATGGGCCAGCCCATGGTATTTTATAATCTACATGGGCTTGCCCATAGTATTTTATATTTGACATGGGCTAGCCCATAGGCAGAAATAATATTTTTCTGAGCCAGGAACAGTCTTTGCCCAGTGCTTAGAATACAGGCCATCATGTCTTTGGGCCAGGCCTGTGAGCTGCAATTTTATTTGGCCAGAACAGTAGGATATACCGGGTCAACCAGCCGATACTCAAAAGGTCAAAAATACAAACCAAAAAAGTTCCAACAGCAGGGCTTGAACCAAGGAACATAGGGTGATGGATTGGTCATCATGGAAGCGAAAGCATATATACTACCACTACACTACAAGACCAGTACTAGAAAGTTGTCCCTTGACACACACGTCCTAGCCCAACATCACCTCTCTATTTTGGACACCTGTCACTATCAAATCAACCATCATTTATCGCCGGCTGTGGGAATTTAATTTGCATTTTACGCAACAACCAGGAACTCTTTCCCAGAACCGTCAATACACTCAGAGAGCTCTCGGCAAGCTCTATAACTTTGATCTTGACCATATTTTTAGACCCGAACCACTAACTTCCTTTTTGGGTCACTACGCTTTTTGCCCAAAAAGGAAATTACAGTGTTTTTGCCTTCCTTTGGTCAGAATTCAAGCGTTCAGGATGATCTAACTCTTTGGACAGGATGTGATGGACCATAGGATATGTTCTAGAGCATACTCAGAAGCACTGCACCTCTGTGAGGGGCAGATAATGGGAAAGGTCATTGATTCATCTGTCAACATAAATATCTTGGGAACATAGCCAATTAATACGATCCAACCCCTTCTAAAATATATGCCCTTGCCATTGACATGCCCTTCACATGATAAAACAACTCTTGAATAGCCAGGAGAGCATATTCTAACCATATTCTGAAAACCTTTGATGGCCTAATTGTGATGGTTTCTGGTCATCTCAGTTATTGCATTTATGATGTTGGGCCCCATATCATCTACAGAAGTACATGAGAGAGCCCATCAGGTGAATTGGCCAGTTCTAGGTCCTCATTGAGGGTGAATATGCTCAGAATGAGTATTCACCTAGTTTTATATAGGCCACCAGTGAAAAACATGGGATATGTACTCAAATCAAATATTACAAGGTATCCAAACATAACATACCAAGAATCATCCCAATATATGTCCTTGAAGATCCACAATCTCGAATGACATATTTTCCTTTTTTGGTGAATTAGGGTCCATGCAGAGCTTATAGCACAATATAAGCAACAGAAAGATGAACAGGGACGATGGAAGACTGATATTATACTTTATTTGAAGGATTTTCGTCAAGATTTGGCTAGATAGTGTTTTCATCTATATGCAATAAGTGCACTTCAGACTGCTGTTGAACTCATCCACTCCGAAATACCATTTACCTGAAACTTGATCAAATTTCTTGGGATACAATTAAATATTGATCTTTCATGTCTCTTCTCATTTTGAGTGTTTATTTTGCAGTAGCTCCTCTGAATGGTGCCCTATTCATCAAATAAGCAAAATATGTCATGTGACATTCTGAAGCTTCAAGCCCATGGATTGGCACGACTTTGGGGTCCAGATGTTGGTATGAGCAGTGAAATGTACTTTTAACTCTTTTCCTCCATTCTGAACCTTATGGGCAGAGCAAATGGGGTGAAAATGCAGAGAAATAGATTAACACACTTAATCTTTGCTTGTAGCTCTGTTTTGTGGGCTAACACCCATCAGCCATCTTCTTACACTTAGTCATTGTTCTATGACAGTGTTTTCAACATGCCAGATCGATGCATGACCTGGCAATGGAGCAATGATGGCATGGTGACCTAGGATCCAAACATACTCCTTTTCTTCTGGGGAGTCTATTCTAGTGTGATACACATGTATGGATACTACTCATTGGTAGGTTTAAATGTCTTCCTGATACCTGTATCCCTACGTTACAAAGATATGATGCTATAGAGGTGAATCAATGATGTTGTACCTGATGACCAAATCATCAACCTATGTTCCTTGGTTCAAGCCCTGCTGTTGGAACTTTTTTGGTTTGTATTTTTGACCTTTTGAGTATCGGCTGGTTGACCCGGTATATCCTACTGTTCTGGCCAAATAAAATTGCAGCTCACAGGCCTGGCCCAAAGACATGATGGCCTGTATTCTAAGCACTGGGCAAGACTGTTCCTGGCTCAGAAAAATATTATTTCTGCCTATGGGCTAGCCCATGTCAAATATAAAATACTATGGGCAAGCCCATGTAGATTATAAAATACCATGGGCTGGCCCATGGAGATTATAAAATTGAGTGGGCCAGCCCAGCTTGAAAACAAAATATGGTGGGCTAGCCCATATACATTATAAAAGCGGGTGGGCTAGCCCACATGCAAAAAAAAAAACCCTATGGGCAAGCCCATGTCCATCTGGAGTATACCATGGGCTGGACCATGTATGATGTGAGAATGGGTGGGCTGGCCCACATTGTAAGCAAAGGGCTACGGGATAGCCTATTGGATTATGAAACTAGTGGGCCAGCCCAATGTAAAAAATCTTGAACATAGAAGTAAATGTGGAGGCCATGAAACACAGTCAGAACTGGTGTTTCAATTCTTAAAGCTGACCAGAAAAACCAACTTGAAAGCTGGGTGGTAAGCTGACTGAAAAATCCAATCGGAAAAACCAACCAAAAAGCTGGATGGAAAGCTGACTGGAAAACTAAACCAGAAAGCTGGGTGGAAAGCTGTACAAAAACCCAACCAGAAAAGCCACCCAGAGAGCTGGGTGGAAAGCCATCCCAAAAACCCACTGCAAAAGCCAACCAGAAAGCAGGGTAGGAAGCCAACTGGAAAGCTGGGTGGAGAGCCAGCTGGAAAGCTGGGTGGAGAGCCAGCTGGAAAGCTGGCAGGGAAGGAAGCCAATAGGCCAATTTATGGGCTGCTGAAAACAAAAGTGGGCCCCAATATGGATAGATTATGCTCAGGATAAAAGCCCTGGGCAAGGGCTTTCAGAATCACCCAGAAACATGCAAAACAACCCAGAAATGGGCCCAAAAAATGCTTTTTTTTGGGCTGGCCTGGTGCCAGGGGTCCTGGTCTCAAAATGGGCCCATGGTCCGTCCCTAGAAATTTTTCGGGCCCACCTGTGGTGGGTGGGCTGTCCCACATACAATTAGTCTGGGACAGCCCAGACCAATTTTGCTGAAAACAGTGGGCCAGACCATAGGCATGGTCCACACTGCCAAAAATCACCCCCCTAGGGCCAATTAAGTCCCTTGAAAAATTAGGCCCTAGGGGGGTTGGACCAGGGTAGACTGAACTGGTTGATCCAAAGAATCACGCAATCTCACACGTGCCGTCGGACTTTAAATTGACTTAGCGTTTTTTCTCTGTTCTCTCGACCTAGTGTCGTGTGCGGTTGAACCAATTACTCCTTAATCCACCTTATTGCAACGGCCGTTGGGCTGAAAACATCGTATGCTGTCTTCCGGAAGTAAATCAAGGGAGCTTGTCAGCTTGCGGTTATACGGCGCTATCAACCCGGGGCTTACGGCTATCAACCGCTATTGATCTCTGGTGTACGGCTACGTGGGCTACGGAGTGCTACTGAGCGGCACCAAGAGGCTATCGGTGCTATCGGCGCAATCAACTTTTGCTTGTAGCAACATAGGAAAATGTTTTTTCCTGATGTGTCTCAGGCACCTCCTTCAAGACATTCCTTCTCAGTGGGCGGACACTCTTGGCGGCCCCTGAGCGAGGCTTTGTTCTCGGCTATTATTACCAGTCAGAAGTAGATCGCTGTCGAGATGCAAGGTGGAACCTTGACCACTGGCTCAGGCGGCGAAACAACGTCATCGTCGGAGTCTGAATCTGTCTTAGTTAGTACCCTCCTTTGGGACCTTTGTTCTCTTTATTGGGATAGGCTTGGCTACGCCTCTGCGTGGCTGTTTTCCCTTCTGTGACCAGTCAGGCATAACCGCTATCGAGGATTGAAAGAAAAGGTCGAACCTTGACCACTGGTTCAGGCTGCGGAACAGCGTCATCTTCCAAGTCTGAATCTATGGTTTTGTTTCATTGTATTACCAGTCAGAATAGACCACTATCATCAAAGATAAAGTTGGAACCTTTATCAAGACTCTCTTTCGCTCTGGTGGCTCAGGCGGTGTCATGGTCTGCCGATGAACATTGTGCATAAGGAATTGAACACAGAGGTTACCTTTCTGACAGTCTTGCGAGCTTCACTGGCATCATCAGACGACAAAGTTGTCTGTTGCTGACATTAAGCGATGGACAATATGGAACATAAAACTTGAAAGTTGTTACCATATTCTTCGAGAGAGTTTCGACGGTAACCTGGAGGGACTCCAAGTGTCCTCTGAGTTGGCTAATTTCTCCCCTTGAATTAGCTATCTGCTGGGGTGTGGTCTCGCCAGAGAATTCGACGGCGACGGGATTGCGGTGAGATGATTGCGAGTGATGGGAAATGGTAGCCGCTACGAGAATTAGCAATTCAAATCTCTGGTAGTTATTTACTGGGGAAATACCATCTGCGTTGCGTTCGTCTGAATCTTCAGAATTATTCCGTGCCGATTTAACCAACGGAAGCGACACTGGAACTTCTGTTTCTTCATTCAAGTGCTCCCACGCAGGATCTGCAGCGTGGCTTTCTGCACCAGGAAGCTTAAGGACACGTGATAGCAAATCCTGCTCTTCGGCCCTGAAGTATGTCTGTTAGCGACCACAGGCTATAGCGAACGCGCCGATACCATCTCTGTCACTATTATCTAAGTCCCTGGAAACATTGTCCGGATCCTCCGACTCATAGGGTCGTGATCCCAATTGCGGCAATCCAACCGCAGGATCGTCAGGCCTACCATAATAAGGAGACGCCTTGTCTTGGTCTTCAAGCTTTCGAGGTTGAGAACGTCGTTTCAGAGGGAGGAGCGAATCGCCTGAGAGAGCAGACCTCTCTCCTGAAGAATGATTAGTAAAATGTAGTCGCCAGAAGAAGGTTCATGGCACCACCTGCGCTCTTCTTTTCTGAATCGCTAGAAGCATCCGATTCGATCTCGGTCACTTCTGGCCTTTCATCCAAGGCAGGACTTGATCCAGGAGAGAGTGAATTATGGTTCATAATCTGTCGTAAAATTCAGATATCTATGTTATTGTTGGACCAGCCAATTGCGATTAACCTTAGCTCAAAATTGATGCTCATTTATATGGTGATGGATGCCGTTGGTTCCGTTGTAACTGCGTCATTTATGATCGCATCGCTAAAAATAACAAGCGGTCGCCAGGCGCTTCGTGCCTGGCTCCCACTTGACTGACTAATCGTAAAATTGTATGAATAGTATTCAGTTCTAACAAAAGTTCGTTCCAAACAATATTTATAGTAAGGGTCGAAGGATTGTTCTCATTCGTAGACCCCAAGCGCAATAAGACAGAATAAGCGGTTGAATTTGCGCGAGAGGGAAGCAGTTCGAGAGCTATTAATGAAACAATTACATTCCTCCGGATATTCGCTGGCAATGACTCCCCTTCGGACCGCAGACAAAGCACTGGATGTTGGATCTCTCTCCGGTTAATATCTGAAGCCAATTGGGGGACGTCGACGTTAATGAATAAATGATGGCTTACCTGATCCCGCAGTGTTTACACTTAGCGTAGACCAAGCACCACGAAATACTGAGAGGAGTTCAATCGAGATACCCGATTCCACAAATGTTTAGATAGTTGGGAATTAGCTACCATTGCCAGAGACGTCTGGTGTGCGGTAGCATTGTTTAAACGTGCCTGCGCTCTTTCTGTAGCGCTCAGCAACTTCCTAGCTCTAGAACGTGCATCACAATGCCTGCTGTTTCACATTCCCTCATGCGACGCGACACGACACCTTCATGATCATGATCATACTACATTTCCATTTCCTCTCCTCTCCCCTCAACTTGGACCCCACCTTTCCCTTCTTTCTTTTCCCGCCGGTGCCTTCCCTCCCTCCCACTTCCTTCCCTTCTTTATTTTCTCTTCCTCTTCCTTCTAGGTAGGCGGTGGCAGTAGCAATCCTTTGATCAGAATAAATTGATGCCAGCACTGTGGACAAATGCGACTCGTGTAAAAGCTGCCTTCAGAATTTGTCAGGTTACGACTAAATTTGTTTCGTGCCCTGGTAAGCTTAACTCAATAATGGTACTTCGATGGCTTCAATAAGTCGGACAATTTTAAAATTGAGCACCATGAATTGAACCAATCTGAACCATGAAGGCACTGAGTCCGCAGCGGAATCTCCTCAAGTTATATTCACCCTAAATAGTCTGTCCAATGTTTTTTTAACCAGCCTTGGTTCTCGTTTAAAATCAAGCACGCCGGTCAGCCTGTTGAGTTCCAACCGCACACTGATTTTGATCCAAGATGTGTGCTACATTATCCTGAAGGGTGGTAATGAGTGTAGGTGCTAGGTACTAGGTACAAAAAAGCATGTAATGTCAGTGAATTAGAACATTGATCCTGAAAAAATACATAAAAATGCCGCCTGGCAGACTTGAACCGGCACCGGGGATCAAAATCGAACCTTGCCCATCCCGCGTACCCTACCCAAGTATTGACGATGTGGGTACGGCAGGGTTGCTGTCGTAGTGAGAGAGTGTTTGGGCACAAAACGAGGATCGATTTGGTCGCCAGAGCTCTCTCGCTCGGCCCGTGAGGGACCGCGCTCGAGCCAAGGAGATGCAGCGGAGAGCCAGCGGCTCAAGAGACTGCGGGAGGAGCAGCGGCCACATGAAGACGAGCAGACAAGCTCAGGACACGATTCCTGGGCACGTCGAGGTAGAGCTTGTAGGCTTCACTACGCCAGCGGCCAAGCAGTTGAATCTCGAAGTCAGCATACCCAGCAATGGCAGCTGCCGTAGCAGCGCCACGCCGGAAACTGTGGCCCGAGTAGCCGGACTGGTCAAGACCGATGGCGGTAATGCGGGCCTTGAGAGTGCGGATAAATTCGGCACGGCGAAGCGGGGAAGAATCAGTTTTTGCAAAGAGCGGGGCAGTGGGAGGGAGGGGATGGATGGCGAAGAGGTGCTTCATTGCGCGGACAGGACAAGTGGATGGGGAATTTGGCGCAGCGGCAAGGATAATGGTGATGCCGCCGCGGAACGGGTCGGTCTTGGAGGCTGGGATAGTGAGCTCCATGTATTCGATACCACCATCCTCGAAGAACCGAACCGAGTCCCGCGTAAGGTGGACCAACCGATGTCGGAGCGCGCACCGGACGGGATGTACCGGCGTTGGAAGGGTGAGGAAAATTTTGAGGAGAAGTCAATCAAGCGCCGAATAAAGGCGCGAGAGCGGGGGATGACCTGCGAGCAGAACTGGAGGAAACCGACAAGCTCCTGAACCTCTCTCCAGGAACAGGTGCACTTGCGGCCCCACTCGCCCAACAAATCGCGGAGGTACGAGAGCTTGTCCTCAGGTAAGCGTGCTTCCATAGCGTCTGAGTCCAGATCAAGACCAAGGAAGTCAAGGCGCAAGCATGGCCAAAACATCTTTTCCTCTTGGAAATGAAGTCCAAGCTCTTCCCCAAGAGCAAGGATCCACTCCACCGCTGCACGCGCAATAGCGGGGTCAGTCTCGGGACGAAAGACCAACCAGAAGTCGTCAAGATAGTGACGAAGACAAGCCGGGATGTGACGGGAAATGATCCAGTGCAGGGCTTCAGAAAAAAGGTTGAAGATGTACGGAGCAGATCGTAGGCCGAACATGAGAACGAGAGCGTAGTAAAACCCGCCGTTCCAGAACATGCCCATATGGTGATGGTCCGCCACCCGAATAGGGATGTGGCGGAAAGCATCCTTGAGGTCTAACTTGACCATCAAGGAACCTCGGCCGGAAAGGCGGAGGTCAGAGACGGCGCGTTCAAACATATCATACGAAATGTGAACTTCAACGTCGGGAATGCCGTCATTGGCGGAGGAGCCACGCGGCCAGGAGAGGTGGTTGATCATGTGAAGCTTGCCAGGCTTGCGCTTGCGCCCAATCACCCCCAAAGGTGAACAACGGAGTTCGGGGAGAGGTGAAAGTGGAAAGGGACCAGCAGCGGCACCCTTTGCAATTAGGGTAGATAACGCGTCGGACAGGAATTAACTGTGTTCCCGAGCAGAATTGAGATTCTTGACTGGCTGACTGAGTTCAGGGCCAGAGAATCCAATGTTGCAACCGAATTCGATTATTTGGAGTAATGATGATACAAAGGTTCGGTCGGGATAATCCTTCAAGTAAGAATTCCAAGCGCTCCGATTCAGAGATGATGAGACGGGTGGCTGGCCGTGATTAGGGGGTAGAGGGGCATTACAGCGAGGAGAGGTGTTGGGACGCAGTGGTGGCAGTGAGAGGGGGGGGAACAGAAGCTGGTGTGGGAGGCGAGGCTGGAAAACAGAAAGTGGCCGAGACGAGGTTGCAGGGACGGGAAAAAAGACCGAAGACTGCTGGCCCGAGCGAGCGAGCCGAGCAGCATGGGCGCGAGCTCGACGGCTCGCTCTGCCGAAGACCTAGGCCTTCTTGGGGCAGGCAGAGCTCGGGTGGTCCCCCTCGCACATGCGGCAGACATGCCGACGCTTGGACGGGCAAGGTGACAACTTGCAGATCCCACTGTTCCAGTCGTAGCAGACCTGCTGCTCCACCGGCAGCGAAGACGTCTTCTTTGGCTTAGAAGAGGGAGGCTTGGTGGTGGACTGGGTGCCAGACGACGATGGCGGGGGAAGGGGGTGCATGTACACGATGCGCGAGAGCAAGTTGTGGTCGGGGCGAGCCCAGGCCGAATAATCGCCAGATTTCATGTCCCACAGGCGATGGGTGTGGAATTCGACATGGTAGATCACCACAGCGGACCACTTGTACTGCTGGTGGAGCTCGGTGAGGTGCGAGACATAATCCGAGAGGGAGCGGGTGATCGCAAAGACCTCCCAAGGCTTCCCGGACGATGCAGCAAAGGCTCCGAGCACCTCGAAGTACTTGAGCAGCGGGCGAAGGAGGGAGTGGAACGAGGGGAAATGTTTAAGTGCGAGGGTGTGCTCGGTGGAGGGGGCAGACGACGGCGGGGCGACATAATCCTGTCGAGCGGCAAGTGGCGACAGCAGGCGGGGCAAGTCCAGTGGCATGAATGCATGCGAGACGATGTCCATGATGATCTTGGACTTGATGGAGGGAAAGAGAGCAGGCAGCGACTTACCTCCAAATTCCGTTGTCGCACTGGAGCCCGCGAAAGGCGGGACGACAGGAGGTGGAGGTGGTGGCGGTGGCTGATTTTGCTGCTGGGCAAAGGCAGTGGCAAATGCCGCAATGGTGGCCAGCGTCTCCGGCGTGAGCGAGGCAAGCGGCGTGGGAGTAGGCGGGTTTTCGGGGTCAGCCATCGCGTCAAAATAAAAGTTGTCGAGATCTGCGCTGTGATCCGCTGATGGCGACGGAGCGCAGGACGTGACCGGCGAAGACTCCGAGGAAGATGCGAGTGGCGTGGGGAGGGAGGAAGGTGGACGGCGCGCAAAACGACCGCGGACGCGATGCTGGGATCTCCAATGATCCGGAATTGTGGCTCGATGTCCTCAAAGACAGAAAAAGAAATCTAGTCTATCGAGCTGTGTGAGTGTAGGTAGAAGATGAGGATGAGAATCTACAGAGATGAAAGAGCATATATATACATATGCGGGACAACGGAAGCCGATAGGGTGTCTCGCCTGCATAGACCGTGTTTGGCGCGTCAAACACCTCTAATTTGTCGTACTGATGCCTGAGGGGGATGCAGGAGGCCTTTGAATTTATATACTGACCTCAATCCAGCAGACATTGGGATGATCCCTGCCAAAAACTAACTTGAATTCGAGTTGAACTGTGTCAAACTCTCTCTAGCAGTTTCCCGCACATTTAAGGTTCAAAAAAGTATCAATAAAGACCATATAACCCAGTTGAAAGACATGTTTGAGTTGCAGGTCAGCGTGGCAGTGCGGCGGCAGAAGCGCGACAGTGCCACCTCAGTGCCGCGCCAATTCCCCGTACTGCCGCGGCACTTCCCCGCAGCGCCGCGTCAATGCGCGGCAGTGCCGCCTCAGTGCGAGTCAACATCGCGGCACCTCTAACCTTTCAGCTACCTACACCAATGATCATGGTGCTACCAAAGGATGCCCAAGCTCGTGGATTTGGGGGATGTCTTGAGAATTATGGCGAGGAAAAGTGGTCTTGTCATGTAAACCAAATGAAATTCCTGACCAAGCAGACAACCGAAATTCCAGAGTGTCCGTGCAACTGCTGCGTAACAGCTTTATAGACACGCTTCAACATGTTCAACGAGTGGGGCGGTGAAATAATAGAAGATAATCTTCGCGGTAATCTTCTGACGATTGTTGCCCTGCCGCGGCACTTTTGAACCAAATGTCGAAGGAGGTTTAATCCGATCCATCGGAGAGACCTTGTAAATTTATGTCAAATGGCAGTGAGTATTCAGCTGTGAATAGGAACAGAGCCCAACAAACACTTGTCTACACACTTTAACATCACAGTGCCGTGCAATGTGGATGATCTGGCATTGAATAGATTCACGATATGTTGCACGCTGTGTCCAGCGCGTCAACACATTCTTGCTTACTATCAGTCAAGCGTGTCATCCTGACACGCCATGTGAAAGTATATCTTTGATGTGCAAAAGGGTGGATCGCGGGCAGTGCCGTGGTATTAGATCTAGCATGGGATCAAACTTCGGAGGTGCATTCCTGGCACTGAATGCTGGATCTTAGCGTGACAGGTCTGAAATTCACATTCAACTGAGAGTGGGGACGGCTCCAGTGCTCCAGGGCATATATCTCACGGCAAGCCAAACTCAAATCGAATTAAAAAATGAACCATTGAATGAATGCTCTGGACCGGCATGTACTGGGAGATTGTCGGCGGATTGATCCTAAACCTGAACCGTCGGTGTGCGGAGATCTTTGGCTCTGCCGCGGTGGTGCAGGTACAGAATTAAGCGAGACCCTCCCATCGAGGGGTTCAAGCCTATTGTATGGCATGCTCAAGGTTTCGTTCAGGTTGAACCTCAGCTTCACCCCGAAATTCTGAGTAATTGGTGGATTGGAGGAATTTAGCCGATCGATAAAACCAAGCCCTGGGTGGAAAGGACATACCAACAGGTTCTTAAAATCCGTGGTGGCCGCAGAATACATGGCAGGAATTGAATTCAGAGGAATCTGACTGTGGGTTTCTCTCGTGAAGCTGACCAAAAATTCCCAAGGCCAACCCTCGTCAGTATTGCGTGGGATTTAATTCACGTGAAACGAGAAAACTACAGGGTGTACTCCTCTGTATTGGATGATGGTCGACTTCGAGATTGTCTTTGATCTGATAACCTGTGGCCAAGACCGCTGCAGTATCAGTCCTGCATCCGTTAGGTTAAAATACGAAAAAGTGGTGGGTCCATATTACTTACTCGCCTCACCATGATTGCCGTGATTTTTCAAGGTTCGAGATTCATTCTTGTTGTCGAATTGGGGTGGTGAGGAATCAGGTGTCTCTGCACTCTCCGCATTATTTAACTATTATTTCAGGAGCACGAGTCAAAGTAGAATGGTACGGGAAAAAACACACCTCAATTTATTGTCTGAGCCTCTGTGAATGAAATGCGCGATATTGAAACCATGAGAGAGCCTGTAATAGTTGAGAAGAAGCTGTGGGAGAGGTATCGGTGCCAGAGACTTGCGCCTTTCGATAGAACATGGGCGAGCCACGATTTAAAGGCGACATGAGCGCAAGTACCACCTTGATATCGGCCCGAGAGCCAAACTTGGAATGGGTAGGGCACGATCTCAGTGCGACATGAAGCGAGTTAGTGCAATCGGCCCGGCGGCTGAGCATTCAATTAGGTGGGGCACGATGCTAATGCGACATGAGCGCTAAGAAGTGTGATGGATATTACCTAGTCTAGTTTGCCAATGCATAGCCTTAACCTACGCAAACTCGAAGCGTGTTTCGTGTAAGTAGAATTTTGACCTGAGACGCGTCTTCTTGATCTGCGACGCGTCGCGTCTCTGCCGCGCCGCTGCAGTGTCTTTAGAGTTTCAAGATATACAGCCTGGGTAGTTCTACGTATATAAACAGGAGTCTCCCCTCTTGCGGAGACAATCTTTTCTCTCTTGCAATCTGCGTACCAAACGTACTCTCCGACTTAAACCTTGCGTGATCTTAAGTGCAGCCAAGCGCTCATTGAACATCATTGTCGTTTGACTGTTATCTAATTGACGCATCGCGCTTAGTTGGAAAACAGGTACGGAGAGGTAAGTCTAGTTGATTTCAACGGGATTTCCGTCTTGTTGCCAATCCGGCAACACCAATACTAAAAAGCCTCTTCTACCGAGCGCTTCTTAGGCTCGCATTCTCCCTTCAAACCCCGCGTGAACCCGGTTTCTCTAACAAGAAGTCGGTCCCAGAGAGCTCAGCTTTTGAATGGCGCACGAAGGACTCAAAATGAGTGCAATTAGTCCCCGAGGGCTTGGCATTCTATTGGCCGAAGTGGGACCTGCTGCCTGTGCGACATGTGCGCGAGCCTGGTGAGCTCGATGCGAGAGCAACATAAGCGACAGCCACTGATTTGATCCCATCATACACGCGTTTTGCGCACCTTCTTGACCTCTACCGCTATCCAGCAACATCCAGCAACCTTCTCTGGGGCTCTCTGACTAGGGAAACATGGGCCGGAAGTCTAAAAGCAAGCAATCTCGCCAGGCTAATGCTCTAAAAGCTGCGGCAGCTCGACGAACCACTGTAGAAGAGGTCCCTGATGAGGGGGATTCTATCTCTTCTCATGCTGATGAGGCCACTGGGATCTCTTGCAATGACAGAGGCTGTTCTGACTCTAGCCATCTGCATTCTCACTCTGATGCTGCTGAAGCGAACGACTGGGACTTTGATCTAGGAAATGAATTGCCAGATGCAGATTGTGATGCGATTGAAGACTCTGTTGACTTGGATCTGGACAGAGAAATTGTACTGGCTCCCGAAATTTCAGATGAAGCAGAACTCGACACTTTCTCTCAGGTTCTGTTCGAGGCCCAGGCTGCTGCTCAGAAAGCAGAACATAAACAGGAGCAGTCTCGGAAACGTCCCAAGACTTATTCTGGGAATGCAGCTCGAACCCTACGAGCACATAAAAAGAGGGGCAGGGACTTGGCATCCAAAGGCTTTCTCAGTGTATTTGACTTCATCAAGGCCAAGAAGCAGAGTAGCACATCATCACAGCTAGGGAGTGACTCTGCATCTGCATCTCAGCCCCCAAGCACACCTGCCGATGATGCTGCATCAATTTCAGACCATAGCACATCTGAAAGCAGTGATGATGGATCTGGGGATGAGATCATACCCGAGCTGGTTCCAGTCACGGATGATGATCTGGGAATGGCCTCAGAAGGAATAAATGCCGATGAGGTTTGTCTTACTGAACTACACACTAAAAGGTTGCAACTGACTTTTGTACCCAGCCTCTGCAATGCATGGACCCTGTTAATCTTGCACAGGTTAGGTTGAAGGAACTCTTGGAAGAAATGCAGGATGGCAGGGCACTGGCTGATCCTAGCCCTGAGACTTCAACAGATCGAGCTCTGAATCAGCTCAATTATAAAGACTTTTCTGCTCTTCGGCGAGCCACAGCTTCTCTCAGTGTTAAAAGCAAAGATAAAAAGCTTGATGTCTTTTTTCGAGCACGGATTGCAGCCATGGTTGGCATACTCAACCTCTACTTGGACTCTCGGCTCTCATACACCTGGCGGGAAGCATCAATGATTGTTGCCAAATCCCAAGGACATGGGTCATACCGTGCACAAACTATTCGAACATGGATTCATACATATCTCACAACTAAAAAGCTGCCTGTCCATCGTTATGGCCAATACCACTCATCAATTCTAAATGACGAAGACTTTTCAGAGACAATCAAGCTGCATCTGCAGCACCTTTCAGCAACGGATGGTCACTTTACAGTTCAAAGCCTTGTTGATTTCGTTGCCTCACCTGAAATTCAAAGAAGGCTGGAGGAGGCAGATATTCAGAAGCGTACAATATCTGTCTGGACTGCTCGCCGATGGCTCAAGCACATGGACTGGCGTTATGGCCGTCGCAAAAATGGGATGTACATTGATGGCCATGAACGAGAAGATGTAGTGGAATATCGAAATGCATTTGTGAAGCGCTGGCTGGAGGAATACGAGCCACGAATGGTTGAATTTGATATTGATGGAAGTGTGAAAAAGGAACCAGAGGGTTATGTTCTCCAGGGGAAATATCATGGCCAGCCATTTCGAATGATCCTTGTCACACATGATGAATCAACATTCTACTCAAATGACCGCCGGGACGTAGGTTGGGGGCATGTATCGGACAAAGGAAAACCAAAGCGAAAGGGAGAGGGGGAGTCAATAATGGTCTCTGACTTCTTGACTCTAGAATGGGGAAGGTTGATTCATGAAGACGAGTATGCTGGCTTTATTTTAATTTTTGAGGTGCTCATGTTTTCTCTTTTGTTTTTTCAGGGAAGCACGTATACTATTTCGTGCTGGCAAGAATCGAGATGGCTATTTTTCTTCTGAAGACCTGCTTGCCCAGGTTGACCGAGCCATTGATATCTTTGAGGCTAAGACCAAAGGATTTGCTGTGGGACTATTCCTGTTTGATAATGCTCCTAGTCACCGGAAGCGAGCTGCAGATGCACTGTCTGCCAGGAAGATGGTGAAGTCACCAAAGCTTGACACTGGCCCAAGAATGCGGAATGGAACCCTTCCTTCTGGTGGAACTCAATCATTTTATTTTGATGAAGATCATCCCACAATGCCAGGGTGGTTCAAGGGAATGGAAATAATCATCCGTGAACGTAATCTTTGGAAAGACGGACTGTTGGCTCAGTGTCCTGGTTTCAAATGCGAGGCTGGTCGAACTGACTGTTGCTGCCGCCGAATTCTTTTTTGCCAGCCTGATTTTGTCAATCAGAAATCTGCGCTGGAAGAGCTTGTCGAATCCCGAGGCCACATTTGTGACTTCTACCTAAAGTATCATTGCGAGCTCAATTTCATTGAGATGTATTGGGGAGCTGCAAAATTCCGCTACCGTACAACAGCCTTGACAGCAAACATTGATGCTATGGAGCAGAATGTCAAGAACTGTCTCGATGATGTTCCTAAACTTCAAATTATTCGGTATGTGTCTTGACTCACCAGAGAATACAGTTACTGATTAGCATTTACTTAGGTATGCCAATTGTGCTGCCCGCTTTATTTCCGCCTATGCACAAGGCTTGGCAGGAGGTGACTTGATTTGGATCAAGAAGCCGTATCGTAGTCATCACATCTTACCTCCCTCAATGATTGCAGAGATTAAGGCCTCCCACAACGTTTCCCTTGTAGGTGTGGTTTTTTCTTCCATGCAATTATGTACTGTTATACTCCCATGTGCATACTGTAATTTAATCCTGACTTGCTTTGGCATGATTGAAATTTGAAAGTGGTTCTTTTCAACCATATCACAGAGGTACAGTGGTACAGAATTTCGGACCTTGTTTTGCCTTTCAGCAGCGGATTCAACCATCTTTTATTCACATCCTTGGAAGATTGGCTGGTTATCAAGTGAGTATGGTTGACTATTTTCGTTAGACCAATCCATTCATCTGCCGGATACATGGCTAGTGCATGCTCCCAGCCAATTTCAAAGAATGTGTTCGCTGTTGATGTTCATCAAAAGGAGGCGGATACGTCCGCCTGCTGCAGCGGATGTCCACCAGGCAGTCCTAATCCCTTGAACTCTTGGCCGTTTTTTCTCCCTAGAACAATTTCACCATTCTTAAGGACATTGCTTTACTTGACATGCACTCATCAAATGGGCAGATGCATCTGCTCTTGGCACAGCCACATACTGGACCTTCGATGTGCAACCTATTTGAACTCTTCTAAATGGTTAATAATTGCCTCCAGCACCGTTTTACACTCCCAACTCAATTGCTCTACCTGACATGCACTTGTTGAATGGGCAGATGCATCTGACTTTGATGGGCAGATGTATCTGCTCTCAGCTCAACAACAGGCACCAGACCCCTGACTCTTTCGAAGCATGACCTATTTGAACTTTTATAATCTCGACCATTAATAATTGCCTCCAGCACCATTTTACACTCCCAACTCAATTGCTTTACCTGACATGCACTGGTCAAATGGGCGGATGCATCTGGCTTTAACAGGTGGACCCAAGTCGTTAGTAGGAGGTTGATTGAAGGCAGTTACCAAAATCCATGGTATACAGCTGAGAATGTATGATTAGTGTCTGATCTGCTTGGCGACTTGACATGCACTGGTCAAATGGGCGGATGCATCTGGCTTTAACAGGTGGACCCAAGTCGTTAGTAGGAGGTTGATTGAAGGCAGTTACCAAAATCCATGGTATACAGCTGAGAATGTATGATTAGTGTCTGATCTGCTTGGCGGATACATCTGCCGGCCCTGTGAATGCATCTGCGAGCGGTGTTTACTGAACCATTTGGGAGCGGAATATGGCACAAGCTGCATGGGTGATACATAGTATTGGTTTCCCTCTGAACTAGCATGACAAACATGTTATTTAGCTGCACATTGGGGCTAGGTTTGAATTTCGATGTTCTCTCTTGATTCTGAGTCTCGAAAATATGGGTCCAAGCTTTGAAAACCCCGGTCAATGGATAGCTCAATACAAACTAAAGGGTTCAGAGAACATAGATGAAGAAACCCAGGGTTGAATTTTCATTCACAAGTATTGAACATGTATGTTGAGTAATTTGGCCCAGTTTCAACTGTTGAACTTGACGACCTTTCGGTTTACAAAAGAGAAAAATCAGAATTAAATTAGACTCAATCCGGAATGTGTTCAAAATGATATTCCATACCAGAAAGCCCTGAGACTACGAGATATAAGGCCAGTAGAAAAAGAATGCATTAGACCGATTTTTATTCAGCTGCTGATTGGTTGATCAATGAGGTAAACTGCCAACGGCATGACATCAATGGTCTGGCGGACATATCTGACACTCACAGCGGATGTCTGATACATCTGCCATGCGACGGACATCCGCTATCAAAGCCGCCAGGTTCATAATATATCTGAGCTGACTGTGTGAAGGGGAAACCACGGCCAGATACATCTGCCCACACAACAGATGTGCCTGACTGTGACGAGGAGGTGGGAGACAACGAAACATACCATTCACACTATAGCTGTTGAATTTTGATGATTGAGGCAAATTCTGCGCTGTTAATATCCTCCTCGCTTGTTGACAGGCATTCGGGACATATTAGACATATGGATGAGCTCAACCAACATATTCAACTATACTTACTTGAGAACGAGAACGAGACAAATTTTTGGAGATGCAAATTCTGTGGAGTGATCGAAAATAACTTATTCTAATCAAGTGCAATTCTGCTGAAATACCTCGAGATTGAACAACACACAAGAGTGATATGAAAGAGCAGCTAGACTGATTGAGAAATCACACACCAAGGAGAGGGCATAATGTTACCACAGAGCTGGAGCTGAATCCAAGCTAAATAAATGAAAACTAACCACTACAGTTCCGGGGGACAAAATTCACACAGCTGCCGGCCCATCAAGCGAACAACGGATGCATCCGCCGCTATCTTCCAGGAATCGAAAATTGGCCAAATGGAATCTTGATGTAAAATGCAAAGAGCCCGGTTGAACTATAGTACCGAAGCTGTGAAATCAAGGCAAGGTGAGCCGTACAAACAATTGGCGGATTATGGGTGGATGTGTCTGACAGTGCATTGTAGAAGTAAAAATCAGGGAGATTGGGTCTAGAAGCGAATAATAGAATTAGAAGAAAGTGAAATATTAGTTCAATGAAAGGGGGAGGAGGTGTCCTACTGGAGACCATGATATTTTGGAAGATTTTACACCATGTGATTACATAAAAAAAACCAGCATTCGATCCCCTGCAAATTTCCAGCGCGATTCCAACGCACCTACTCTCAAGGTAATCCGATCAAATTTGACCCCGTGGCACGTGTTCTAGTCAAAACTGTTGAAAACAGAAAAAAGGCATCCGCGCCTCATGTTCCGCAAAGTGCTGTAACACACAAACCATGTTGTATTAGAATTCCAGACCCGTAAGTGCCTACAATCTCGTTGCAGAAAGAAATCATTCCGAAAAGTCAAATCCCAGCACTAGCTTTTGTGTTAGCTGGGGAAGAACCACAATAGAGAGCTTGCGCAAAGCCACCCTGAGTGAGGGTGGCTTGGAAAGTGGATATTCTCAAAAGGCCTCTACATGCTTTCCTTGCTTTGAGTGTATGAAATGGGTGCTGGTGTGATGCTCTAGGGCACCCTGACCAAACCCACCCATGGGTTGAAACACAAAGCTCAATTAGAAGCCACCCCACGCTCGGGGTGGCTTTGCGCAACTTCTCTATTGTGCTACACCTGTCCTACTAGAGACCATGATATTTTGGAAGATTTTACACTATGTGATTACATAAAAAAAACAGACATTCGATCCCCTGCAGATTTCCAGCACGATTCCAACGCAACTACTCTCAAGGTAATCCGATCGAAATTGGCCCCGTGGTGCGTGTTCTAGTCAAAACTGTTGAAAACAGAAAAAAAGCATCCGCACCTTATGTTCCGCAAAGTGCTGTAATTCACATTTTGAACCCCATGCCACAGAATGGCATTTTGAATCACATGCTTTGTACTGCCATTTTGTACCCTGTGCTTCACTGTTGAACAATTTAATTCGCATTTTGAACCTCATGCCACTGAATGCCGTTTTGAATCACATGCTTCGTAATGCCATTTTGTACCCTAATACTACATAGGGAGTTTGTGCAAAAGCCGCATGAGCCGCATGCGGCTTTTGTGCATTGTGCAAAGCCACGTGATAAAATGAAGAATTTGTGAGTGTATTGATGTTGATTTTGATGAGATATGGTAATTTAGGTGCTATCCAGTACATTGAACCACTTACCAAACGTAATATGCATCATTTTTGACGTCATTATTTGACAGCTGCTGTGCGGCTATGGCCGTGATGCTGCCTAAAAAGGCCATTCTCCACACTTCTTTTCCCACATGATGCCGGAATCAATGCCGACAGCTTTCCGTTCTTTAAGATTTTGCTCGCTCGGCGGTGCAATAGCCAAAATTGTGAGAAAGCAGGGCCAAACACAGAAAATATTGTGCAACTTGCTTTGGCGGCAGTTAATCTGCCTGAAATTTATGCTGGAAATTTTCTTAGAGTTCACGCCGTTGATTCGGCCAAAAAATTAGTGGGCATTCCATTCCTGTGGCTCGCACAGCCAAAATTGTGAGAAAGCAGGGCCAAACACAGAAAATATTTTGCAACTTGCTTCGGCGGCGATTACAGCTAATTGCAGTACCGAAGGTGCGAACCAAAAATATCCGTTTTGGGATATTTTCAAAGAATTCCCGATATCTCAGTCAGTTCTTCACCGATTCACATAAAAACTGGATGGATCTACTCGGCTAATTCACGCGCAATTAGTGATAGAAAAGAATTTGTGAAGATATTATGTATTAGGTATTTTCTGGTTCCGGGCTGTTTTCGCACTGAAAGCCGTCTAGCATGCCGAGAACATGTCCCAGCAGCCTAATATTTTAGGACGGACAACATTTATAGCTGAGGGAACATGTGATAGAGCCATAAATATATGAAATTCCTAGATAAATGTAATCTTTACAATATCTCTCAATGACAAAACTGGCAAATGTATACGAGGGAGCTAGAGGGACTGTAAGTAATTTATCCGTGTTTCTGGCTCTATCGCATGTTTCCGCAGTTATAAATGTTGTCCGTCCTAAAATATTAGGCCGCTGGGACACGTTCTCGGCATTCTAGACGGCTTTCGGTGCGAAGCCATGGTGTTTGATCCGCATTTTTCCTTCTCCATATTGAGAGCGGTTTCTACTCGTTATGGCCAAAAGTAACTCCGTTGCGTGGCCTCCCATTGCATTTTTGCAGCCCGGTATGTCCGCCCCAGTTGTTTTTTCTATTCGACCCCGATACATTCCCACTCTCTTCTCTCCCGGGCTGTCGCCACCAACACATCTGGCATATGTTGAATGATTCTCTCCGTTCACTGAACCCGAACCAACCCATTTAATGTATATGGTCAAGCGCTCTTTGAAAGACGATGACCGCATCGCCAATATCATTCCGTTGGCCAACATTCGACAGTGTCTTTCACCAAAATTTGGACCGGTAGCTCCACCGCACTGGAAGTCGGGTACTGTCTGAATGAGTGCGATCCGATCAGCATCCTCACCAATTCCAGCCTCGACCCGGGTTGGAGCTGAGCATCTTTTTTTTTTTAATGGGCTCAGCTTGACCGGCCTTTACTTCATTTTTTGTAGGTCGTGTTGTGAAAATAATATTTACTCTCTCTATAAAATTGAGCCGGAGTCTGTTTGTGTAATATTCAGTCGGCAATAACTCGGCATTCAGCGATAACGATCGCTTTCACATGCAGTTGTTGGCGTCAACGCCACATTCTATGGCGGCCATCAAATCGGTTCGGGTCATCCCTCGGCATCAGGCGGAGCTTAATATAACGATTGCTTCATGCCGGTTGATGGATAACAGATGTCAGCTGCCCAATGTAACCATATGGAGATACGGCTTCAGACAGACAGAAGGTCACAGACTGGTCTAGACCTAGTGACACAGCCGCCACACTTCAACCTAAGGAATTCCAGCGCAATTTTCCTCCGTTGCCCCGATATTCCGGTATCATTCCACCTGCTGAGTTGAAAGGAGTGGTTTGGATCTGGTTCCAGGTAGGCTGGCCAAGAACTGAACGAGTTTGAGGCCCTTCTTTCCTCCAGAATTTAGCACTCTGCCCGACCCATTCATTGTGGCGGTTCCGTCCAATCGACACTTCACTTCGAGGATTAGAACGGAGAGAGAGGAGAGGGACCGGGGGAAAGGGTCGAAGGTCAATGCGAGCAGGGCGGCTTTAAGAAGAGGACGGTCGAAGCGACGTCAGCGAAGCTCTCTTTCAATTTGCGTTTATTGACGGTTGTAGCGCGATCTGACACAGAATATGCGCTATGGAAATATACTTAAACCTTTCTGGAATGCGGCGGTGATCGGAGGATCCCTTGGAATAGGGTCAACGTTAGGGGCGCAGTTCCGGCGGAAAATTCGACACATATGTTGTAAATAGATCCGGACGATAACCTAACCTACTTGGTGGGTAAGGCCGTTGCATATTTGCACGGCAGGCACGAATACTTGTGTTTCTTTTTTATCACACAAGTTCTGCAATTTTTTCCTCGGTTGAAGTGTATCCCTCTTATTTGTGAGTAAAATAAAACTGTGAAGAATATTCTACTTGCATAATGGCTGCTCAACAGAAACATGCAACTGACTCATGCGACACTTTGCGTCACAATTGGGACACAACCAACCGAGTGAATCGCCTGACACTCGGCGACTAATGAGCTGTAGTATGGAAGGAAAATTCCTGTCGAAAAAAATGAGCTGCCCATACATTCAATTCGTCGAAACACAGCATTGAATACTTAGCTGTGAAGTTCGGTTGATTTTGCGGCAAGTTGTGGTTTTTAGTGAAACAACTTCAATCAGACACAAAACAATAGGTATTCAGCTCGTAAACATAGTATTCCACCCAATGAAGTAAGACAAAGTCAGGCCGAAAAAGTGCACAGGCGAGGTTCGACCGCACGCCAAGGCGACACAGCCACTATTTTGATCACAAAAAATATAAGTAGAGGAGGAGACTTCAAACCATAACAAAGGAGGAGCAGATGTGTGCTTCACTATTGAACAATTTAATTCGTATTTTGAACCCCATGCCACAGAATGCCATTTTGAATCACATGCTTCGTACTGCCATTTTGAACCCTGTGCTTCACTATTGAACAATTTAATTTGCATTTTGAACCCCATGCCACAGAATGCCATTTTGAGTCACATGCTTCATACTGCCATTTTGAACCCTGTGTTTCACTATTGAACAATTTAATTCAGATTTTGAACCCCATGCCACAGAATGCCATTTTGAATCACATGCTTCGTACTGCCATTTTGAACCCTGTGCTTCACTATTGAACAATTTAATTCGCATTTTGAACCCCATGCCACTCTGGAGAGCTACGTATGACATTCGAGGACTAGCGGTCGTGTTCCCGAAGCGAGTGATAATCAGGCTGATCATTGCTGAGTCGCTTCTTCTCCATCGGCACAAAAAAATATGCGACACTGCCGAGCTCGTTTATGCTGCCGCGATGGGTGTGGGGGATTGCCCAAACAAGGTTCAGGCATAAGTGAAAGAGCCCGAACCTGAGTTGAAATACGTCGCACACTGCGTTGACATCCTTCGAGCGCAGTAATTGGGCGCCACGGATACGAGCATTAGTGAGCTGGTCATTATAACTCGGAATGACATATTTTCTCAACGCTTCCGGTGTTCGCTTTAGCTGGGTGACATAAAGCTCGTCATGGTACTGCAAATTTCCACGAACGGTTGCTTCTTTGATTGGGGAAGCACGCGTCGCAAATTGTGGGGTCCGTTACCCAACAGGAATGGCGCATATTGGATGGTGCTGCAGTGATGGATGTTTCTCCACGTCTTCAAAACCTTGTAGATGAGCAGTGTTTCGATGACAGTGACAAGAAGTTGGTGGAAAATGCGGAGATGCTCGGATGATGGTCTGATGTCGCGGTTTGAAGTGAAGACCGGTCGATGCTGCGAGGCGTTGCATGATGGGGGTGATGAGCATGTCGTCAAAATTGGCATTCCGCAGACCATATACAGTAGAACACCAAAAGTACCAGAGGTTACTTTGGCCGGGCCGCTGGCGCCTCTCTGCTCGAGAAAAATTGAAGTGCTGATGTTGAGATTGTCGTAGCCCAGGCCATGCGGCTGAGAGGCTGCAAATTGGGCGCCGTCCGTCGTGCTACGAGCGACTTGGTTAATATGATCAAAAACCCCCAGTTTGTCGATGAGGGTGGGCTCTCCTCGTACGCCACAAAAGGTAAGGGGGCCACCGAAGTCCGACACAGGTACCGGTGTTTATAATCGCACGATGTGGTGTGGGAGCGACGGCGGCAGCACCGCGAGTCGAACGTCGCCACAGGGCTCAGTGGGCTGGGGAGGTGATGACGCTGAATCCGCCTGTCGTGATGCTGGGACAGTTGCGCAAACTGCTGTTTGCGGAACTTAGGGCACGGGCATTTTTTTCTTTTCAGTTTTGGGGGGCTATGACCTTCAACGCTGCTCATTGAACACAATGCATCTGTTGACTTAGTTGATGAATATGGCCAGAGTGGTGAGATCCATGCCCAGGGAGGATTTAGCACTTCCCGAGGAGCGGGTACGAGGGCAATGGTAGAGGTGGTGTGGTGTACTGGGGAGAGGTAGGTGGGTGCGCCGGCCTTGACACATTGGCGGAGGCCGTGAGTGGTGTCGATGAGGAGGCTTGTGTCCGACCTAGTGGTGCGTTCGAGGTGGACTGCACTGTGTCTTGCATTGAGCACTGGTCACCCCAACATTGCAAGGCTGCTCATCGAACACAATGCATCTGTCAACTTGGTTGACAAAGATGGCAAGACTGTGCTGCATCTTGCATCGAGAAATGGTCACCCCAACATTGCAAGGCTGCTCATTGAACACAATGCATCTGTCGACTTAGTCGATGAAGACGGGTGGACAGCACTGCATCTTGCATTGAGCCACGGTCACCCCAACATTGCAAGGCTGCTCATTGAACACAATGGATCTGTTGACTTAGTTGATGAATATGGCCGCCAACGACGGCCAGGGTCTGAACGAGACCTGTGAAGTCGTTGGGAAGACTCTGGAGGGTCAGCTGAATGGCTGACCGCGTCGTGCCCGCGCTTCAGATCATATACTTCTTAGGATGTTTGGTTATTATACCTCTTCCTTCGGAACTTGTAACAATTTGACATTGTAACCACAAACTAAATTCCCGTTTCTACCTAACATAGCCGGAATCGATGAGATTAAATGAGAAACACCGAAGGACATCAGGTGGACAGCACTACATCTTGCATTGGCGGCAGAAGTGTATTCATTTGACCTTGAAACCCATCTTACTCATTGAACATAATACATCTGTCGCTTCTGAGGCGGCAGGAGTGTCTTCATTTGACTTTGAAACCCATTTTACGCCTACAGAACTTGCCAACCTTTTTTGGGTTCAATTCAAACATTTTGACACCCACAGCCCCTTCCCAGCTGTAAGTGAGTGATGTTACATTTATTGGCCATTGACATTTGGTATTTAATCTTTGCCTGTTGCACGCCTCAATGCTGTTCTACTTCACTTTCCTTCAACTTCATTTGCAGGATCAACCTCTTGCTCACACTTTTGTCATCGGGTTCGAGACGGCCCGGAAGTATCAGATGAGGCGGAAGTGTCAGGGGGTTGAACCGGCGGTGATGGTGGTGATAGCAGAAGCACATAGTCCATAGACATTGTAGTCAGCCATAGCATAATCTGACCCTCCTAGGGCTATTTCCAAGTAAATATATACCTCTCATATCCGAAAGTGTGCTTCCCATGATAGTTTGGTTCAAGCGCAGGATCAAGCTCAAAAGCTGTGTTCCAGTGCAACTCCATGGTGCACAGGATATGGAAGAGGACTTGCCAAGACCTGATCGGACGTTACGGTTCGCTCGCGTGGCCAGATCAAATACCAACATCAGCCGATCACTCACCTCTTGGTCACTTTTGCTCTTTTTTGTGCAGAATTTTCTTGTAATTTTTGTGGCGCCCTGACCTAGCATTTGCTTGTAGATAAACAATGCCAGATCACGACCTTTCTGCTGCAAACCACCACCTTAGTGACCAGTGCAGGGCAAACACCCAGAGGCAGCACCGAGCTCCTCGCCCCCTCCTCTCTGGAACGTCGCCAGTGGGCTCTTTAGCCACCCAAACACCTCAAAACTCGCCTCAAAACGCCACCTTCTTCACACGACATTTTCTCACCCTTTTACTCTATTTTATTGCCCTTTTCGCACTCTACGGCCCAGGACTCGATCCAATAATTATTCTGAATCATTCATTCTGCCCCTACGCGGATCACGGACCCATTTCAAGAGCCTACGGCCCGGCTCTACAGCCCTGCAACACCGGTGTCACTCAGCTTATGTCCTTTGACAGCCTGTCACCAGAAGCGATGTTCATCAACTCTGCCAACTACAGCAGCAATTCCTATGCCCATAGGACTGAGTCCTAAACCAATAGGACTGAGTCCTACTCCATAGGACTGGGGCAGTCCTAGTCCTACTCTTCTGGTTACTCCTTGGGTAACCAGTTGCACTTTCTGATGGACAAAAGTGCGACTCAAACACCATCAGTGCAACTCGAGAAGTCTCACTCACACTAATCTTGTATATACTTGTAGTCAAAATAAGCCTTTCTTTGTAAGTGAATGTCCCCCGAGACACTTTCTATTGCATAAATATGACAGTTCAACAATAACAAAACTACTATTGGAGGTGAGGGTGCAACTCATTCAATTCACATGTCAAGACTACTGGAATGGATAATCAGTAGTCATGGATGATCAACAGCGAGGTCCAACTTACCTTGCACATTTTCTTTGACTTTGGGTCCTGGTCCGAACCCATCTCCTCCGCTTCCATTTACGTGAAGAAGGAGCTTAGGAATGCCCCAATGTCTCCAGCAGGATAAGATTGACATCAACCTCGGGCCGTCGACAAGCGTATACCCTTGGCACCCTAGTCACAGAAGAAATCCCAGAGCCTCTGTCGACGATAGCCAATGGCTTCAGCGACTCAGGTGACCAAGGGGAGGATAGGCCAATGATTGTTGTAAACCCCTGCTAAAGATGTCGAGTTTGGAGCAGAAAAAGAGGCCGAGGACTCTGGGGATTCGTGTGAAACAGTGTGGAGGTCAGTCCAATAGTCGCCAGTGACCCTGGCAGGTGTGGTCAAACTTAAAGCTGAAGAAGAAAATTCCACCCCGGGAGTCAAAGCAAGCTGCGAATCATCAAAGGAAATTGGAAAGGGTGTCGCAATTGAGTCCATGAGATCTTCCCAACTGAATGCCCTTTTCATCCATGTTGTATATGTTATGCCATGGAATCTTCTTCTCGTCAATGACGGCTTTCAATTTCTGAAAATAATCCTGGATTGTGGCGTAGTTGAAAGCCCGGGGGCGTTTGGGATCTAAACCAGCTGTTTTCCCAGTGAATAAGTCTAGTTTATGTCGTTGGAGAAACCTATCAAGCCAATTGTGACCTGGGGTCTCGCCACATAACGCCTTGACCTTCGGGTAAATGGTTTGCCGATTCAATGGATGGGCCGTCAAATCCAGAAAGTGGCACCAGTCCACCAGGACCTTCTCCTGGGCTGCGGAAAGACGAAATTGGTCCGAATGGGACTCAGAGCGCGTTGGAACACCGTGGAGGCGGTCGTTGAGAGTGCTAGGCGGCACTGAGTGCAGTTTTGCCGCAGCACGTCCCGAGCATTTGCCACTCCGCACATCAGTGATTGCAAGTGCAATACATTGCTCCTGAGAGAGCTTGGAGTGAGCTGGTGCTGGCATATGACGTTTAATACACAGGGAAGGATGTTTCGTTGGCGCAGTGAATGTGTGGACGGCGCGGTGGTGGGTTGAGTGAAGGTTGATGTGATGACATAAGCTGATATCCCATTTTTGATATTGCAACGCCGCCAGGCCGTGTCCTGCCCCAAAATTTGGCATGGGTACTCACAAGCAGATATAGTGCTGAGTGATTGGGTCTTGCTGAAATTCCTCGGCGAGAGCCCTGCTGTGGCACTGAAAATAAGTGAAATTTCCCAACTATGGTGCAGGTCACCTAGCTGCCGCTACCCCCGTGCTTGAGATTTTCCGGGCCGAGTTTTGGCCAGATTTCTTATCCCTCTTAGAAAATGTTTCTTTTGACGATAGAAGAAGATCCTAAAGAGCGATTTCCATTTAAGTCAAAACTGAGGGAGGTAAAAAAAACTTGCAAATGAATTTGGCCACTAGCGGTGGAAATAATGAAAAATAGTGCCTATTGTGGCTGTGTCCTGGGCCAAAATTTTCTCCGGCCAATTTGGCCACTAATTTTTGGTAGCGGCAGCTAGGTGACCTGCACCATAGGCAACTTCTACGCGACCGGGAACAAGATTGACAATGAATATCTGGTCAATTTACAGCATAGAGGGATAGATGACATGTAGACGTGTATTTAAAAGAAAAAATCCAGGAAAACGACCCAGAAATGGGTGAGTAATCTTTGTTTGTCCGAGTAGTAGGTATGTCCGGTGAGGTGGGGAACGATAGTACTGGCGTCCGTCGGTCAAATCCTCCGTCCAACTGATTTCTGATCTGCGCCTTCGGTACTGCAATTAGCTGTTGACACACCAATTGAATCACGCAAATTGGACTTCCGGGCACTGTGCAAGGAGTTTTGTTTCAATCTGGCTCGGCTGAGGTGCATTACAACGGCGGGATTTTTCTGAATCGATTCGCCACTCAGGGCTCGGAAATTGGACCAGTATTGACTGAGATATGGCGCAAACAGTGTTCCCAGCCGAAGTGGTTGGTGTGATTCTGGCACATCAATTGAATCGCGCAAATTGGACTTCCAGGCACTGTGCAAGCAGTTTTGCTTCAATCTGGTCTGGCCTAAGTGCATTAGAACGGCGGGATTTTTCTGAATCGATTCCCCACTCAGGGCTTGGAGATTGGACCAGTATTGACCGAGATATGGTGCAAACAATGTTCCCAGCTGAAGTGGTGACTGTGATGCTGGCACATCAATTGAACCGCATTTAAACCTGACACACCAATTGAATAGGTCAAAAGTTGATATGGTCCCTTACGCAACAACTGTGGTTGAAGAAATTTGCCCAATGGCCTACATTGAACTGGGGCTTAGTCCTGGGCTGTAACCTATTGCGATTCAGAACAGCCAATGGCACCCTCATCTCTGAGAGGGGGAGATTATTTTCGATCCTCGTTTCAGTTGCATGGAATTTAATATGGGATCTCCGAGTAAGCAGAGTAATTACACATCCAAATATTGTACTCACAGAGCCAGAAATCCACAACCGATGGGTGAAGGGAATCAATGGCGCTTGCAGCGTGAGCGTCTGTTGTGCAATAAGGTTAAATTTGGAATACTGGCATTCAAAAAAGAATCTGTGCTGAACACATGGAGTGGCTACTTTTAATCGAAGCCTCACTGCCAGACAACTGGATAGATGAGGGGGTTTTAGTGGGCATACAGCCCATCACCCTCTTTATAAAATTAAGCATTCTGTCTGTCTGAAGCCTTTTTACACACCGCTGCTCATCTGACCTTTGCTTCGATCCGACATTACCCCTTTCGACATTCACCCTCTTTATCACCCTTCGCTGCACCGCACAATCACCATTCTGTCTGAAGCTTTTAAACTCCGCAATCAAGCCGCACTCCGCTCATCGGAACCACTGGCCGAAACCTGCCCTAAATTACGACATAACTTATTCCTCACCGAGTATCGGTCAACCTATCGAATTTCACTTCAAATTCATTCGACAAGAGCTTCGCAGATGAAATGAAGTGCCAGCGCTTTCAGAAATGCTTAATATTTGATAAAAGAGATATATGTTGGACGTGGAATAAGGGAGTCAAGACTGCTAGTGTGCTAGCCACGAAGAAGTATAAGCCGGTAGCATTAAAGACGCAACCTGTTTACGTGGAGCTACCTGAACGCTACCGGATTAAGCACGAGATAACGGGAGATTCTCTCGAGGATATGCCGACCCACACTCCCCCATTAATGAAACACAAAGATGAGGGAGTATGGTTGCGGCCAAAACTCCATGTCAAACCTCAGTTTTCAGCGGATCCTCTGAGATTTGAGATTTAGAAGGAACATAGGGTGGGTTTATAGGTAAATTTTTCATTTCAGAAAAATCGGGGTTACTTCTAATTTAGGGTTAAAAAAAGCGAAATTTTGGACCCAAAAAAAATTGTCGATTGATGTTCGGCTTCTGCCGACAAAAATTTGGCCGCGGAACTCGGTCCGCAAGTAGTCGGTCCGATCAACCGCTCGGCTAAGGGTGGGGGGGAGGGGGTACAGCCACCAACTAGATTTCGGAGGTTGAGATCCGTATGGTGAGTTGAACATCTCTTTCTGAGATAATTTGAGGCATTTGAGGCCAACATTCGTACGGAAATTCGGGGGTGGGAAAGCCATGTGGCGGGCTGAAATACATTCGAAGCGCCCAGATTAGCGCCCAGATTATCGCCTCGTGGCATCGATAAACGTCTCTCTTCCAACAACCATGTCTTCCACTGCACGCACTCACAAACGCGCACCGCGTCGCGAACCCTCCTCTCCTGTGTTGTATAAATCACTCGTGGAAGATTCCACTGTCCCCACCCACATCCGCCAGTTGCACAAGGTCGCCGCGGAGGTCACCAAACACTCATTCAATGCTGCGTGGATGCCCTTCCTCGCCCAATTGCAGAAGGCGCTCGACGCTCACCAGCCGGAGCTAATTAACGTGTGCCGCACACCCATCAGCTGGAAGGATGCGGACCACCGCAAGAGGGAGGCGGGCTTCTGCCCCGAGTTGGACTTTGACGGCATGTTGAGGTTGCGCGACTGGATCGACCAGGACGCCCCCAATGGTCATGCCTTCAGCCTCTCAGTGATGACCACGCCCATCGTCAGCTATGTGAAGGAAGGCAGGGAGTATTCGAAGAGCCAGGACTGGGTGCTCATGACCACGCACACGCCGGAGGGGTCGAATGGGAAGACCCTGATCACGTTCGACTCCGAAGTGGAGCCATACCGCAACCAGGCGCGCGAGCGGAACGCACTTACCTTCGAGTTTAGCTACATGGACTACATCCGCAAGAACAAGGCTGGCCGCTCGAAGGAGCGCGTGTGGCAGAACGTCCCCATCTCCGATAGCCTCCCTGGACAGGGCTTCTGTTTTCCGTTTATAATGTGTTGGCTGCTGGAGCTGCCAGAGAAAGGGTTGGAATAGCGTCACAAACACGGCACATTGGAGTACTTGAAAGGTTTTGTGCAGTTGAAGTCATAGTTGTATTTCGTCCAAAAGTATAACAGTGTACAGTATAGTAGGGTTCCTTGGATAGTGAGACATCCTTGGGTATTATTTTTTTTAAAACTCCCAAGCGTCATCCCAGGTTAAAATTTTGTTATGAAATACTCGTGGTGGAAAAAAGTGATGGACGGTGGAATTTGCTGACAGATTCCGGAGCTGGAAGAAGAGGTAGGGGCCCAAAACCGAATACAGGGGAGTTCTAATGGGCTGGAAGAACATTTGTAGCCTATTGATGCCATCAAAAAATGCCGACTTCCTAACGAAACAGGACAAAACAGTCAAATGACGACCCCTCATATCTCCACAACGGATGCATATTTTACGACTGTCTGACTGGTGAAATTACTCGCAGTGACAGAGGGTTCAGTCTGGGCTTCAAAAATTTTACCAGAAATTTTTTTAGAGCGAGTTGAAAAATGCTCATTTTGGTTGTTGGCGGTTTCTGATGGGACATCAGCTGTCAGTGATGCCATCAATGGTTCCAAATACTGCCACCTGTCCGGTATATGTCCTGCATAGTTGAGTTTGCATCAAAAAGATGCTCCATCATAGAGATATGACCGTCAACCGACCATCCATCACTTTTTTCCACCACGAGTACATCCTATATCGAAGCCTCGTGTTCTGAATTAATTTCAAGCGCATAGACGCGTCGGTGCTGGAAGAGAAGGTCGGTTGGTGTAATTCATTGCCTAATCAGGTCATCAATCACTTTCCTTCTCGTTGATTGTCCATTAATCGGGCCACTATTGACATGAACTATTTCCCTTATTAAGGTCAAACTTCTTGGCTGCAATCTCCTCTAAAAAATCGGGCAATCCGGCCGAGATTGATGCATCTAAAATGAGATCGCGCACACAAAAGACGTGACACCTTTGTGGGCACGTGATACATTTGTTGACAAGTGATCGTCCTTCTTCTGTCCGCGCCCAGCCGCGCCCGCTGTCCGGTCTCCCGCGCAAATCCGACCTATCCCGCCCTGAATCCGACTGCTACGGGAATAGCCGCCAAAAGTCAACCCAGAGGAGCCGATGGGGCAGAATGATGATGTGTGACATCACGCTATCCAAGGAACCCGATGTGTGACTGTTCGGCCGTTGAGATCAATTTTTTTATCTGGCTACATTCTAGGCACTTAAATTGTGAAATTTCGAGGCAGTATAGCTCATTATAAGTTCTAATATGTACAAACTTAAATCCAGATTTAATTTCTTTGTATTGCGAACTTGGCATCAGAAACATCAAAGTGGGAACCCTACTATACTGTACTGAATTGTAAATGTACGAAATAATTGAGCCTAGAAAATCCAGTGCTCTTTTAAAATTCAATGAGTTTGGATTTGCATGTGACGGATAAAAAGTAGCGGTCCAATCCTTGGTGCGATTTATTTTAGGCGCGGCATAGGCAAAACAGGATACGGATGTTAAATGTGACCGCTATTGATTCGAACGTGATGGAATTCCGAAATGTGAGGGCTGTTTAATGCTACTGGTTCAGGCTGTGGCCAAAAAAAAGTAAAGTAGCCGTCCAATCGTTGGTGCGATTTTATTTAAGGCGGGGCATAGGCAAGGATGTTATGTAAATGTGACCACTATTGATTCGAGTGTGATGGAATTCCGAGATTCCATCTGCGCTAGGGCCATTTCATGCTATTGGTTCGGGCTGTGGCCAACAAAAAGTAAAATAGCCGTCCAATCGTTGGTGCAATTTTATTTACAGCTATTTGCGGTACATAAGGCGCGCACCGTTTTTTTTTTGCCTTTTTGGGCACTTTTTGATCCCCGCGCTTAGGACACCCGTAGCGGCTTCAACTCTCATTCATTCATCGCGTTCATAGGCTCAAACGCTTCGTATTTCAAAGGCACAGAGGACTGTATACTCAGATATTTTATCCGACCTCAATAACCGTTTTACCAAGTGATCTAACAGCTTTTTCGGTGTTTTCCGGGGCTTTTCGTACTAGGACAGCTGCAACGTCCTCAATTCTTGTCCGTTTGCCTCGGAAGTTGGACCGTTCAAACGGCATTTAGAATACGCAGGGGATGGCCTCCTTCGATTCTTTTACTGCACCTAGACAGGTCGTCATGGGATCAAGAACACGATTTTGGCAACATTCTTGAGAAGAACACAGGTAGCAGTGATTCTGCTGGCGCGAATCGCCTAGTTTTTCGATATGTTCGACGCAGGCATGTTGCCTCGGGGATAGCCTCCTCAGATATAAGTAAAGTGCCCTAGTAAAATCTGATTTTATGCTGCCGCCTGTCAGGCATGGCCGAAAATGATGTATGAACAAGATCATTTATTGCAGCAATCCATGCGACAAAAAACCTCCCTCCTCCTATGAGAGTGTACCCAGCCATATTTAATTAGGGTACCTAGTACCTACCTCCTCATATGCGAAAAGAAGAGCTCAATTATGCCGTACAACACGTCGGAACCGTCATCAGTCACACCACGCGTGCTATGACCAAAGTCACTCTCCGCAGTTTCTTTGTTACTACACCCATGGCTCGTAAAAAACCCGCCACAGCGGTTCGAAACCACTACTCCAAAGATCTCAAGGAGCGCGTCATTTACCAAGCATACATATTGGAGAAAGGCAGCACGGAAATTGCCCGTGACCTCAACATGCCTTTGCGTGTCGTGCAGCGTGTGAAGGAGATGTGGGCAGAAATCGGCGAAGTTTGCCGTGATCGTAGAAATAAAGGTCGTGCCCTTCTCATGTCTTCCAGCAACTGCAAGGTCAAGGGCTTCCTCTCTTTCCCAGCAGACATATTGAGCCTATTTTTCATAGTTTGTGCCTGCACTCCTTGACCACACTCCCGACATGTTTCTTGACGAAATCCAAGAGGCTCTCTTTATCCAGCATGACATCGATGTTTCCCTTGCTACCATCTGCCGTACACTCCACCGTCTTGGGATTTCCTCAAAGAAGGCATGCACTTTGATGGTTTATCTTGACAGCTTCTGATAGTGGTGCAATAGCTGTCATGCCAAGCCGCTGAACGATGCATACATGCACGGCGTGATTTTCTGATGGAGATAGGCAATGAGCCGGCAGATCGCATCGTCTGTGCGGATGAATCTGCCGTCAACATTCTAACAACGTATCGTCGGAACGGCTGGTCGAAGAAAGGCCTGCGGGCACGCAAGCGCTGCCGTTTTGTCCGAGGAAAGCGGTTAGTGCCAAATCACAGCTCACTGTGTACTCTAATAAAATTTGAAGTTATTCGTTGCTGCCCGCAATCACCACCGACGGGATCATCTTCAGTCATATCAAAGTCGGTGGCTACAATGGAGACCAGTTCCTTCTGTGGCTGGAGGGTGTACTCAAGGTGATGAATCCATATCCCGCCAAGCATAGCATCCTGGTTTTAGATAATTGCCGTATACATCACGTCGAGGGCGTTGAAGAAATGTGTGCTGAAGCGTGTGTCATACTTTTGTCACTTTACATTTTTGATTGACGGCGTTCACAGTGCTATCAAGCTTGTTTTTCTCCCGCCGTATTCACCTGACCTCAATCCGATTGAGGAATGTTTTTCCTACATCAAAGCGTACATCTCTCGCCACGGCGACACTTTCCGGAGCATTGTTGAGAGCGGAGATGCCACTGATCCGTTCTTGTTTCTGTACGGTGCATTAGACACTGTGACTGCAGATGCAGCAAAAGGGTGGTTTGGTCATTCTGGATACTAGATATGCTCGTAATAATAGCTACGATTTGAACGAAGAGTTTGTGGGACTACATATTGGATAATAAACGAATAAAAATGTAGTAATTGGTCGATGGTGAGTAGGAATAGTGCGGATAGAAACAGAGCAACGTCGGCTTACAAGCACTCAAGCAAGGGTTTTACGGTAACAATCAATTTTCTTGATCTCGTTTTTCACCTCCGCCATGATGTACGTCGCGTTTCCATGGGTAATCTTGGCAATCCGAACAAGCTCCTCCGCCGTACCGAGTTTGTGGATCTCATCAATGTGGTAATAGTCAAGCGCACCGAATACCGGGATGTAATCAAGCAAGTTTCGACGTGGATTATAGCCGTTCGAGTCCTGGAGAAAGGTAGGGATCTCAGGATATGGGTTGAGTGCACCCATCTCCGGAGGATCACTTGACGGAATAACTGCGGGGAGGGCGGATGTGGAAGCATGGGGAAAAGGAGACGGTACAGCAGGCATGATTGGCGGCATCTGTGACATGTGAGAATGTCCCGGAAGTCCCCAAGGCATGTACGGATAGCCCATCATCTGCTGCGGCATCATCCCGGAAAACAAGTTTGGCATCGGCGGTTCTGGTGGTCCAACCTCCCTGGGCATGCTTTTGAAGAACATGCCAAAGAGGTTCTGCCCAGCAACGTCACGCGGTGGAGTCTTGAGTGTGACACCGTCCTTTCCGAGAGCCTGGCAAAGATGAATAAGTAATGAAGCAGCACAGAATTGGGCACACACCAGAGCTTGTGCCCATGCCCGTCTTTGACCATTGGACAAATGGTGGTGGGTTCCTGTGACAGTAATCTTGCAAAATTTCGCTGGTCCGCACGCTTGGCAGTGACCATACTGATTGTCAAGCTGCTCCATGCACTTAATTTCGTGGCCCATGGTCCCCAAACCATCATCAAAGTCATCGTCACCCGACTCCGCGTGGTCCAAATCGAGTATTACAGGCTTCTTGCTGCGCCCCTTTCCAATTGACGGTTTGGCTTTGCCACGTTTGGCAGATAGCGAGTTGAGGTACTATGAGACTGATTCAGTTTATTGAACAACCGCCGGTCGGGCGACACACCTGTTCAGTCACCAAAATCATAACGGGGATCAACACACCAGCCTTTTTTACGCTCTCAGCCTGTCGCACATCCTGTAGGCACCCCTTCCAGTCCTCATCAGTGCTCAGCGAGGTTGCGGGAACTTTAGTGGTCGCATTAGATAATTTGTACGTCAAGACTGGTTTACGCGCGACATCTGTGCATCCGACAGTCGAATGAATAACAGCAAGTGCTTCATTGAAAGGGGTTGCATGTGTAAGAGTGATACGCTGATTTCCAGGTTCGGAAGCCCGCGGAACACTCAACACCAGCTCTTATGCGATGAATAAGTTGTCGAAGTGACAAAGAAAATAACATCAACACGCACGTCGTTCATCATGGGACAGTGCCTCTGTTTCTCCGCCCTTTGCCTTCTTCCCACGGGACTTCTTCTTCGGAGGTTGGACGACATCCTCCGAGTTACTGCTGAGAGTGATCTCGGACTCGTGGTCCGAAGTGGCCTTCTTTGATGCCTTCTGTGGCACCTGCTTCTCAGCCCTCGATGGCGCCTTGCGCTTGATCGGAGGCGGCGGAGTGATATGGATACTGCTGGAGCGATCATCGTCCTTCGGATCAAGAGATACGGGGGTGTCTGAATTCGGGGTGCCAGAGACGGAAAGATCATAGTTGCTGCCAGAAACAGCTGTCGGCTCCGGGGAAGATGGGGTAATGGTATTTGTGACGACATTAGCGAGTCTTCTCGACTTCCTACGGGCTGAGGCCGATTTTCCGTCGCCCATGGTGTGACAGGTTCCTACCCAGCCGCAGTTTCGAGGCTCACAGACTCAGTAGGGGTAGTTAAGTCAAATATACAGATTTTGGTGGGCGGGATTTTCGGACCGAGCTTGGCGTAACGTAAGTGTCACAAAGTTGGGGGTGAGCCTCTCCACGGCGGCTGGCCGATAACATTTACAAACAACATAGCCACATTTGCCATCAATTCAAAAGAAATTCAACATGCATGCTCCACCAAGGTATATAAAATACTTTGGGTTGTTGAAGGCATGAGATATTGTCATATACAGACTATAATGAAAGGTGGGACCAGTAACATAAGTCTCTGAAAAGTTCTTCCCCAAAGGCTACCAAAACATGGCAATTCATGCTACAAGAGACAAATTCAGGTGATTAAAAATGAGATTAACTTTCAGATGAGCTTGAATACACTTTCAGGACTCTCTGGGTTCAGCAGATCAATATTCATAAGATGTTAAAGACACCATGGTGAATTTCTCGAGAATTGCTTACAAATGTGGCTATGTAGTTTGTAAATGTTATCGGCCAGCCGCCGTGGAGAGGCTCACCCCCAACTTTCTGTCACAGTAACATCACACATAACACGGTCCGAAATTTCCGGTCAGTCAAAATCTCTGTATTCAATCTAACTACCGCTACAGGGATTGTGAGCCTCGGAAATGCGGCTGGGTAGGAACCTGATGGTGTGATAGAGAAAAATGGAGAGTGACTTTGGTCATAGCACGCGTGGTGTGACTGATGACGGTTCCGACGCGTTGTACGGCATAATTGAACTCTTCTTTTCGCATATGAGAAGGTAGGTACTAGGTACCCTAATTAAATATGGCTGGGTACACTCTCATAGGAGGAGGGAGGTTTTTTGTCGCATGGATTGCTGCAATAAATGATCTTGTTCATACATCATTTTCGGCCATGCCTGACAGGCGGCAGCATAAAATCAATTTTTACTAGGGCACTTTACTTATATCTGAGGAGGCTATCCCCGAGGCAACATGCCTGCGTCGAACATATCCAAAAACTAGGTGATTCGCGCCAGCAGAATCACTGCTACCTGTGTTCTTCTCAAGAATGTTGCCAAAATCGTGTTCTTGATCCCATGACGAACTGTCTAGGTGCAGTAAAAGAATCAAAAGAGGCCATCCCCTGCGTATTCTAAATGCCGTTTGAACGGTCCAACTTCCGAGGCAAACGGACAAGAATTGAGGACGTTGCAGCTGTCCTAGTACGAAAAGCCCCGGAAAACACCGAAAAAGCTGTTAGATCACTTGGTAAAACGGTTATTGAGGTCGGATAAAATATCTGAGTATACAGTCCTCTGTGCCTTTGAAATACGAAGCGTTTGAGCCTATGAACGCGATGAATGAATGAGAGTTGAACCCGCTACCGGTGTCCTAAGCGTGGGGATCAAAAAGTGCCCAAAAAGGCAAAAAAAACGGTGTGCGCCTTATGTACCGCAAATAGCTGTAAGGCGGGGCATCGGCAAGAAAATGTGACCGCTATTAATTCGAATGTGATGGAATTCCGAGATTCCATCCGTGCTATGGCCATTTCATGCTATTGGGTCGGGCTGTGGCCAACAAAAAGTAAAATAGCCGTCCAATTGTTGGTGCGATTTTATTTAAGGCGGGGCATCGGCAAGGATGTTAAATGTGACCGTTATTGATTTGAATGCGATGGAATTCCGAGATTTCATCCGTGCTAGGGCCATTACCCGTATCTTAAGCAGATGTCCTGAATCACATTGTACATGTTTGTTCTTTCCTAATCTACAACTTTTTTCCCATCGTGCTCATGTTCCACTGTCTCGGTCGCCTCGAGGTGAGTTATTTTTTGCAACATCACAGTTTAACTCGAGCGCTTTGGGCGCTTTCCGGCTGGCGCCGCGCTCTGACATGTGTATGTGATATACATTAATCACGCGGCCAATATTCGCGTTCAAGGCCCACTCAAAAGAAAGGCGTCCCGCTAATCACCCCGCGTCTTTCCCCCACCACCATGCTCCTGTGCCTCGGCCATTCCCGTCGTCTCCTCCGCTCTTACGCAGATGCCTCGTATCACATTGCACCTGTTTGCAACCTTCCATTTTTCCCACTCTCTGCCGCCGCTTCCCGTATGTGTATGCAATTTCCCGTTTAATTTTCGGGGTTCTCCAGTGCATCAGAATTTAGCTTCGGTCCACGGAATTGGCCGCTCCGCAATTTATTTTCAACCTCGCCGATCAGCGCTCAATTTCTGTTCAAAAGGAAGGTTCTCCGTCGCCCTCTTTCTCTGATTCGCACCCCCATCATCTTTCCCCGTATCACTTAGGTCCTCCGCACCGTGCGTCCTCTACTCTGAATCATTCTTCAATTGCCTCTGTAACTAACATAGACACCTCCTAGCGTGAAACGAATCCACGACCGGCCAGTGTCTTCATCAAATTACTCAATGGAGGGGTGAGTGATGTATCTTTTTCTCTCTTTGCCCTTCAGTTCCGAACAGCTCAAGGTGTTATGTACTGCGTAACGGGTTGTTTTCTACATTTTCTTTTTACGTTCTGGGATCATTTTCCCCTAGGTCGCAATTCCAAAATTGACTACCAGCTGAAAGAACGGACGTTCGAAAACAAGTGAGTGATCAGGGAGGATTCTCAGCGATGATTCAATAATCCCATGTAGTGTTCTTGGTTTTATGAGCGCTTATATATCAAGGCGATGCTGCCAACGCTCAAAAGCTTGAACGCGCTTCAACCTACCGGCACGGTCAGGCCGATCTACTTTTTGGATTACATTGATAATTTACTGATTTTGCATTCATTCCAATATCCGGCGTTCTTTGTTCTCGGTTCAATTTGGAACTGGTGAGTGTTTAAACTCCTTGGATTGTGTTGAGGATTTACTGACAACGCGTTTATCCCAGTATCCTTCATTCTTCACTTTTCAGTTCCGGGGTCAATTGCAATCGGTGGGTGTTATACCCAAATAAATTGCATGTACTAATAAATTTGCATGTACTAACTTTCGGTTACAGACCTCAGCTATGCCCCGCCATGAGCGATGCAGGTGATCATTCTGCGCCATCGACGCATCTGCTCGATATCACGTACGATCCCTTTCTTATTAGCTTCCTGGTGCCCTCCCTCTCTTTCTTCTGTCCACCGTACATTCCCGATAACCTGAGAAGGTAGGCCATCATGCTCGTGCAGTCCTACACAGCGTTCCCACTTACGCTTCTGCAACATTCCCAGGTCTTCCTGAACTCATGCGCGTGCTCAAGGTTTGGATTCTTATTTTTTACTTCCATACAGTCCGGCTATCTACGATATCACTAATTTTGTCTGGTTTAATTTAGTTTCCCATCCCCGCGAGCTCAACACAAACGATGCCGTATGTGCTAACACACCGTTTATCTGCATCCCACGAAGCCACCTGCAACTTATTCTGACCAACACCGTCCTCTCACTGGGTGTGTGGGTGTGATGAAGACTGAAAATGGAAATGTGAAAGAAAGCGTGAAAGATCCTCCAAGTTACAGCATCGGCGGAGATTTTTCCTTCGTTCTTCCGTACCAAGGTTATTTATGTTTATGTCTTGCAAATCTCAGATTCAGGGTCAGTTCAACATTCCGCTTCCGGAAAACACACATCCCAGTGGAAAGCGCCACAGTTGGGACAGACCAAGTCCATTGGCCCTAGCTTGATATGTTCAACATTGGCCTCTATCACAGGGGTGAAATATTTTGCCAGATTTCGGTTCCCTTGACGATTGAACTCTGGTAGGTAGGTAGCATTACACGGCCGGTCCGACTAACGAACGCCGGTTCCAGGAATTCTCCTGGTGTACAAGCAAGCTAATTAACCATCGTCCCTGGACTTCCCACTGCTGTCTAGTCTTAGCACGCACCCCGTGCCCCACGGTAGATCCTAGCCAACACAGGTGCAGCAGGGGATTGGCGTTCAAATTTTTTGTTTATTTTAGAGGTCACCACGGTCAACGAAAAAGAATAGCCGCTGTCCCAGCACCCAGTGAGACGGTGTCGGAACCGTTCCGACACACAGATGCAGCGGCGGATTGGCTTTCGAATTTTCGGTGTATTTTTTAATTCACCATGGTCAGCGAAAAAGAAGAGGCGCTGTACCAATACCAAGTTGCCCAGTGTCGGAACTGTTCTGACACACAGGTGCAGCAGCCGATTGGCGTTCGAATTTTCTGTTTGTCTTCGAGGTCACAACGGTCAACGAAAAAGAATAGCTGCTGTCCCAGCACCCAGTGAGACGGTGTCGGAACCGTTCTGACACACAGGTGCAGTAGCAGACTGGCTTTCGAATTCCTTGTCTATTTTTGAGGTCACCACGGTCAACGAAAAAGGATAGCCGCTGTCCCACCACCCAGTGTATTACCAGCTCAGATCACAAGCAATTTGAGCCGAGTAAAATATGGATAGGGTGTCATTTGAAAGCACATTCCAGCCACATAGACAGTTTCTCAATAAGAGGTGCGCCGATTGAAATCTGATTCTCCGTCTGCTATGGGCTCCCAGAGTCATATTTTTGAGGTGTTGACCCGCAATGGTTGGCCATTCCAGTCATTTTCTGCTATTCAGATTCTCCTCGGAAGCATCGTTGACCTCTCCAGCGGCCGATCAGTGATTTACATTCCCAAACGCGTGACCCTGTTGCATTCACCACATTCTTTCAAACACTTCCAATTCCAGCGCTGTCCCAGAGCCTTTTTTTTGAGGCGTCAACACGCGATAGTCCTGGCCATTCCAGTCATTTTCAGCTATTAAAATTCCTCTTGGATGCTTTATTAACCTCTCCTGCGGCCAATCAGACTTCACATTTTCAAAAGCGTGACCCTATTGTCGTCGTCACAATCCTTTGTCTTTTCAAACACTGTCAATTGCAGCGCCTTCCCAGAGCCATTTTTTGAGGCGTTGACCCGCAATTTTTCTGCATTTTACCTCTTCCTGGTGGAGAAGAGGAATGAGTGTTCACCTTCTGGTCAAATCATACTCTGGCTAGGTGAATGCACCCTCCAACACGCGGACAAACATTTCTACCCCAGGCGAACCATGTTGTGGAATATTTGCTGAATTTTCTGGCTGTACACATATTTTACCTCTTCCCAGTGGAGAAGTGGAATGAGGGTTCATTCTCTCCTCGATTCATGGTCTGGCTGGGAGAATGCATCTTCCAACATGCAGACGGAAAATTTAACCCCCGGCGAACCATGTTGTAGAATATTTTTTGAATTTTGTGGCTGTGCACATATTTTATCCCTTCCTGGTGCAGAAGCGGACAGAGTGTTCATTTTCTGGTTGATTCATAGGCCGGCTGGGTAAATTCATCCTCCACCATGCAATCAGAAAATTTAACTCCTGGCGAAACACGTTATGGAATTAACCGTTCTTTAAGCAAATGGCTCCTTGGCTGTCCGAAACCAAACCACCTCCCCTTCCCTCTCCTGTCGAGGAGCGCTTGTTAGTTAGATTCGATGGCGACATCCCTCCCATCCTTTCTGCCCCGTATCCCGAGATTTTACGCCTCGCCAATGCACACCTTCAGTCCCTCTCGCTGCCTGGATTGCTGTAATGCTCAGAAGCAGAATTCCTTCAGTATGTCATTACAACAAAGGAATCTGAGGAGACCATTCTGTGTGGAATTTCGCTGGCTACCACCTCAGCAGGACGGCCTCAAAAAGGCTATTGAACTGGGATTGTGGCATCGGATTTATACAAATTTGATTATAAAGCACACAATTGTTACAGCTCTTTGCGGAACATAGGGCACGGCCCCCCCTCTTTTTTTTGTGAGTTTTTAGGAGATCCGTCGTTGCGAGCTCAATTCTCAACCGTTTCCCTCGTAAATAGGCTCATTTGATTCGGCCGGGGGGTTTGGAGGTCCTGACGTCGCCCGATTTTTGATCTACATTTCCAGACATTGTGATGGGTCTGGTTTGCGCGTTTTTAGACCTCTGAGCGCAGAACGAGTGCCAGAGGACTATTGGTGCTCCGATTGGCCTAGATTTTTCATATGACGTACTTGAGTGTATTCCGGAGGGCATCACATCCCGGTATTTTTAATGTGAGCTGTACTCCACCATAATAAAAATCTAGGTCAATCGGAGCAAAATAGGTCCCATGGGACGGGTTCTCCGCTGAACCACTGAAATCGAATGAGCCTATTTCCAGGGCAAACGGTTGAGAAATGATCCCGCAATCGTTGTTAACTTACAAAAAAAAAAAAAAAAACACGCCGCGCTCTAAGTTCTGCAAATGGCTGTAAACAAACAGCTCCAAGCAATCAAATTTCCATTAAATCCGATGCCACGATCCCAGTTCAATCGCCTTTTCGAGGCCGTCCTGCTGAGGTGGTAGCCAGCGAAAATCCACACAGAATGGTCTCCTCAGATTCCTTTGTTGTTGCCCTGGCCATGTAAATTGTTAAACAAACAGCTCCAAGCACTCAAATTTCCCTTAAATCTGATGCCACGATCCCAGTTCAATCGCCTTTTCGAGGCCGTCCTGCTGAGGTGGTAGCCAGCGAAAATCCACACAGAATGGTCTCCTCAGATTCCTTTGTTGTTGCCCTGGCCATGTAAATTGTTAAACAAACAGCTCCAAGCACTCAAATTTCCCTTAAATCCGATGCCACGATCCCAGTTCAATCGCCTTTTCGAGGCCCCGGGAAGCTCCCGCCAAGGGTTGTCCCAAAGTTAAGCTTTTTGAGAGCCAAAATTCGCGATTTCCTTGTCCCAACGTAAGCTTTTTTAGGCCAAAAATCGGCCAGCCTTGTCCGGACTTACAGCTAATTGCAGTACCGAAGGCGCAAACCAAAAATTTCTGTTTTGGGATATTTTCAAAGAATTCCCGATATCTCAGTCAGTTCCTCACCGATTCACATGAAAACTAGATAGATCTACTCAGCTATTCACGCGCAATTAATGATAGAAAGGAATTTGTGAAAATATTATGTATTAGGTATTTTCTGGTTTTGGGCTGCTTTTACACCGAAAGCCATCTAGCATGCCGAGAACATGTGCCAGTGGCCTAATATTTTAGGATAGACAACATTTATAGCTGAGGAAACATGTGATAGAGCCAGAAACACGGATAAATTACTTACAGTCCCTCTAGCTCCCTCGGATACATTTGCCAGTTTTGGCATTGAGAGATATTGTAAAGATTACATTTATCTAGAAATTTCATATATTTCTGGCTCTATCACATGTTTCCTCACCCATACATGCTGTCTATCCTAAAATATTAGGCCATTGGCACATGTTCTCAGCATGCTAGATGGCTTTCGGTGTAAAAACAGCCCAAAACCAGAAAATACCTAATACATAATATTTTCATAAATTCCTTTCTATCACTAATTGCGCGTGAATTAGCTGAGTAGATCTATCTAGTTTTCATGTGAATCGGTGAGGAACTGACTGAGATATCGGGAATTCTTTGAATTTTGCTCGGATTGACCTAAAATAACTTGCATACTCCTACCAGGTCTTGTTACTCAACATAGAGCTGGTTACGAGTCTAATATGTTGGAATATCAAGCTGCGCATCACTAATCATCGATGGTATTTAATCCGGCCGGTAACCTTACTCAGCCCGAGGTTCAACTTACTCATCCCGACATCGGATTATTCAGTTAGGCAGAACATTCTAGTATCTCTCTATAGTATAAATACTCTGTAATTAGCTAGGTAGCACCTCACTGGTTTGCAAAGGAATAAATCCTCTTGCAACTTCTCTACCCTTCTGAGCTTATTTCAACATAATAACATCACGGGATCTTGTTGATGCATCCTTCCTCTCAACCTGCTCTGAATCATCTCCCATAAATACGCCCCTATATTGTTTAAATTCAGAATCGACACGCCCCCGACCAAATTCTCCTCACCTTCATACCCAGAACTATTCTCTGGCATCTCGCCTACCTTCCCCGCTTCCCAACACGTCTCAGCATCCATGCCACTGCCTCTTCCCAGCTCCTAACTCCTCGATGATCCCATTATACCGAGCCTACCATCAGAGGAATATTCTTTTACATTCAATACATTCGGTGTGGACGTTCAGCCAGTACGATTCACGCGCTACTCGTACCATTACAACCTGGCCTCGGGAAAATACTGTACCATTTCATTCAATTCGTATGTCACGTGTCACGGCGGCCAAAATATACGAAATTTTTCGTACCTGTCACGGGTCACCGAGGGGATTTACGAATGTGCCAAAACAGTCACAAAATCGGCGGGAATGGCCCCAAAAAATCAAAATTTTGCGCACACTGCGCGTCCTGCTCCGGGACGCCGACTGCTCCTCACTAGATACCAAAATATCATTTCCTGGTTGCAGGCAGCCTGATTCAGTTGGTGGGACGTGGAAAACTGGTTAAAATCACTGGGAAAGGTGTGATTCAAACCAATATGAGTGAGCGTTCAAAACCACTCTGTTCACAAACAGAAAATTAAGCTCCCTCATACAGTAACTGATCTGGGAATCATCAAATAGAGCTCTATTCCACGGGATCTACGAATTTTTTTGGGTGTCACGGTTCGCTTGGCCGATTTACGAAAACCAAAGTTCGAATTTTCCTGTCACGGGTCACAGCCCAGGGGAATTGATCGAAATACTACAGTACACCATAAAATGGGCATTTGTCACAGAAATGCAGCAGTGGATACGGGCTGAGGAAAAAGCCAAGACGATTGAGCTCCACCGCAAGGAGCATCGAAAAATCGGTCAAAAAAGGCTCCTGCGTGGACATCAAAGCACATTTATATCTGCAGCCGGCAAGGCTCCCGTTCAATTTCGAAGTACATGAAGAAAACTGCTCGGGGCCGAAAGGTGTCTATTAAATGCATTCTAACTGGGTGTCAGTACCGCTTGAGGGTCAAGACATACCCTGGGATGGAGGAGGTCCTCGGGCGCAAGCATTTTCACCCCACTGACGATGACAATGCTCACTTCGTTCGAATTCCCGTGGCTCCGCATTGCTGAGCTGTTGCGCATCCCCGTTTCCACTGATGGCATCAATTCAATTATGTGGACCAGCTTACAAGCTCACCGTAGCCGACGCGTTGCCACGTCATAGTCCTTTGGAGTGCTCTCTGCAACACTCCATTTTGCCCACGTCCTTCTCTCTGGCCTTGTCGGTGGCGTGACGGCCAAACCAGAGGATATTACTGTACTATTTCAACCATTTATTCACACCATGTCACCAGTCACCGCAAAAGTTCACTGGATAAGGTCTTCATTTCTCGGCAATCACCCCAACATTACAATAAATGGCAGTCCGGCGAATGCCGGAAAGAAAATTTTGACGTTTTTGAGCCTAATTATTGGGCTCAAAACCTCACCGTCACCATCACCTGTACCAAATTCATTCATTTCACGACCCTCTGTCACTCGTCACCTGAATAAATGGTCGAAATAGTACAGTACATATATTTTGGTGATGTTGTCTTCTAGACCCAGACTGGGACAAAGGCTTGGATGGGGAGTGTGTGGTGATCCTTTGATACATATGTTAATCTAGGCATACTTAGAACGGGACATGAGGCACATTCAGATCAGTCAGATTCATGCCCCATGTGAATGGCACTGCTTCTGTCAGGTGCAAGAGGTTATGGAGTAAAACGTGCAGTGCGGGTTACTGGGTGTGGTTCCCACTGCAGGTCCTGGACTTCTGGGGTTCCATGATGGAAGCCAGATGCCATGAGCACCCATGCAAGCACCACGTGTTATGGAAAACAGGGTCACTATCACCCTTAACACGAGGTGCTTAACGGCAGCATTCTTACACACCTCATGTCAATAACAACACTTTGTGTGGTTATCGGCCTCGGCATGCCGGATCTTTAGGATGTCGATACATATGTTGAATCTAGGGTCGCTTAATTTTTTGTGACCTAGCTTTCCATTGATGATGGTGGGCTAACCACACAAGGTGTCATTATTGACATGAGGTGCATAAGAATGCTGCCGTTAAGCACCTCGTGTTGAGGGTGATCGTGACCCTGTTTTCCATAACATGTGGTGCTTGCATGGGTGCTCAGGGCATCTTGCTTCCATTGTTAGGTGCAAATCAATGCAGCATGTGTGTGGCACTAAGGTATGCCTAAAAATGTGAAAGGAAAAGAAATAACTGCAGTGGCATAATAGCGGGTTAAGTCATTATTGCGCATAGGGTAGGATGGCTGAGCATTTTCGCTCGATAATCGTTTCCCAGGCGTCGAAGAGGTGCCCATTGACAGGGGTCAGATCGTAGGAGCTGATATCACTGCAGTGAATCGGCGTGGTGGCAGAATGCGGAATGAGGTTACGGCAAAGCGGGGATAGGATCCGTGAAACGCCACAGCAGAATGGCACGGGCTAACCGATCGGAGATGCACCTATATAAACTGGCGCACTAGTCTGGTGCACTTGGTTGTTTGTGACATGGAATTGGGAGAACGATGCAGCCGCGCCCCATCGGCCCGCACCTACCGAGCATCCGCATGCTGCACCTGTACCTCCCAGCCATATGCCCTGGCCCATCGACCTCCACCTCAACCTATGAGCCTGCACAGACATCGACTCAGAGTCAGGGAGCAGGAGTGTACCCTCCCTCGTCGTATGCGGGGTCCGATGGCGATGAGCGGGGCGTTACGGGCGAAAATGAGCCACCCAAGAAGAGGCACCGTTGACAGGCGCTGAACTGTACTGGTGCGTCCCTTCAGCCCATTCCCCCATTCTTCTCAATCACGGTGACATACAACTGATGTCGGGATGTCGATACAGAATGCAAACGGAGGAAAATCCGGTGCGACAGGTGCACATCGTTTCATTGTTGATGCGATACAATTAACTGAACTAGCTGGTGTGGTAGAACACAGCCGTGTTCACCATGTGTAAGAAGGGGAGATCAGGCAAAGTGTCAGTGGCATGTTGTCGAACCTGGGTAAGTCGCATTTCGACCCATTTTTTTCTGTCCTTTTATCGTGCTATTTTTCGCATTCTTGAAGCCGTTGGTTCTCCCTCAAGTAACAAGTCTTTTAATGCCTACTTCAGTTGCATATTAATTGTCCTGGCCATCTTCATTTTCCACACATTCATCTCCACGTTTGGGACTTTTTTCCTTGCTTTTTGTGGGCATGTTTTTTTCGACCTTGACGTGCCTCTCAAAATCAGCAAAAAGAACAAACTTTCATCCTCCTTTCGTTGTACCCTTGCATTTCTTTCGGTTTTGTTGTGGTACACCAACACGTTCAAACATGTCTTCTCCCTCGCATTTTCCTGTTCATATCATCCTAATTTCCCCCGCTTATCACTCTCTTCCAGCGCAGAGAAATATGTCCCCCGCATGGAGCACGATGCCCTCTGTGCGCGCGTCGACGCACTCGAGGTGTGGATCAAGCAGGTGTTTGCAGTCCAGCCCCTGCCGCCGGTTGTATATACACACTCGCATTCGCAGCGGCGGTCACACTCACATGAGCGTGTTACTGCCTCGCCCACGCATACCCACGCACAGGCTTTAGGCAGCGGAGACGAAGGCGTAGGAAGCGCGGTGCAGTGGGGCGAGGGGTTTCGATCGTTCTCTGCCGCGGGTACGTCGTCAGCGGTGGGCGCTGGTGGTGCAAGCAATGTAGGCACTTCGCCGACCCATGCCCCCGCCTTCGGCATTACCACCACCTCGGGAGGCGGCGGTTCGTTCTAGTCCTTCCCCGCATACCCCCACATCTCCACTTTCACTTTATCACCACATGGATCATCAGTCCACCCCGCCCAGCGCGTCGCCCCGCTTCTCCCCCGTTCTCGGATATGTAGTTGCGAACATCAAGGAAAATATTGCTGCACAACGTAGCCAATGTAGCTTCCGTAGCGCTGTCGTTACCCCCAAAGTATAGCGTGATGTAGTTGTCCGTCAAAGCTATCAATTATTATAATAGTCAATGTAGTGATGTGCTTCGGTAATATAGCGCCGTAGCTCTGTAAGTTAGGCAATTCTATTGGTGCACAACGTAGCCAATGTAGCTTCCGTAGCGCTGTCGTTACCCCCAAAGTATAGCGTGATGTAGTTGTCCGTCAAAGCTATCAATTATTATAATAGTCAATGTAGTGATGTGCTTCGGTAATATAGCGCCGTAGCTCTGTAAGTTAGGCAATTCGTCCATGTAGGCCAAGATTGTACAAGATAGCTGGTTTGCATCTGAGTTGATGGCTGGGTACGCGAACAGGTAGGTAGGTAGGTAGGTAGACATAGATAGAATTACACCACACGGTCCCGCTTATGAACGCCGGGGCCCAGGAAGTATCTGAGTGTACAGGCACTGTTGTACACTACTGTCCCTGGACTCCTCTATAACCCCAAAGGATAAATAAATAAAATTGAATTCAATCAGGTAAATATCTATTCGTCGTCACGTGTCAGCTCCACCATCCTCGGCCTCGGTCTCAGTCTGTGAATCCATCTCATATTCCCTGATTGATTGCGGCAGCGATGTCCGTGTTGGTCAGGGCCGACTTACTGACAGCGGCGATGGGCTGGGCACCGGAGTGGAAGCAAAAGTACAATGAGAAGGTGGGCACAGAATGGATGAAAAGGTGTACGGGCCAATATTGTGCAAGCGGACGAGAATGTTGTCCACTATCTTGTACGGATGAGTCTGCTCCTCCTCAAGGGCTTTGAGGTGGGACTCGTGGACAACTCGTTGGCAGTGATCGGTCCGAATGCCTGTCAATCGCTCATCGATCAAATTCTTGGCCTGCACAACAAATGTTAACCAGGGCAATCCTGGCAATAAAATGACATACCGCAGCCAGCATGATGGCCACTCCCGGCTTTGTGATGGGGTTGAAGAGCTCCGGAAAGCTAGGGCCTTCATCACGAGTCCTAGTGTTGCCGTGGCTCGGCTACGGCTGGCTCGGCTCGGCTTTTGATGGCTCCCAAGCCATCGGGCCCGAAGCGGCTTCGGCTAAGCCGTGGCTTGAGCCGCGGCTCAGGACCGGTTTCTTCCAATCACTCTCCATGCCCTTCCTGTGCACCATACACTACGTACAGACTATCTACGATATACAGAGACTAATAGGCCACAAAAGCGGACAGTAACGGCAGATTTGATATAATGGATCGGTTGTTAGGGCCGATCTTGGGCCCTTCTCGTGGACTCCTCCGCCGACGGCCTACACTGTCGCCCAGCACGCCCTCGAGCAAGGTCAGGGCGCCCTCGCTCGTCCACCCTCGCTCGCCCACCCCCGAAAGCCCCCGATATCACATGTCCACGAGACATTCCGGGACGACCCCGGCAAGTTGCTCGCATTCAACCCGTGCCCCTTGCCCTGCTCACCCTGCACCTTGCCTGCACCAGCATCGGCGGGTTCCAGAAAGCTTCCCGCCCCCCGCGCCGCGCTGCACCTGCCCCCCGCCCCCTCCACCGCCACCGCCGCCACGTTGCCGTTCTCGTTCTCGCTGTACACCAGCGCCGGGAAACGGCTGAACGGGAGCTCCATCGAGAACTGACTCGACGCGCTCGTGTAGGGGTCCGCGCACGACGAGAAGGGGTCCGCGCACGACGAGAAGCTCACCGCGCTCATGCGGCGGTGCTTCTTGGCGTGCGTGGTCGCACCGTCGACGCTAGCGAAGGGCAGCGCGTCGGGGTACACCTCGTGGTACGGGTAGTTGCGCCCGTAGCCGCTGGGCTTGGCGGGCCCCGGAGGAGGGGACGCGCGGTGGCTGACGCCGGGGCTCGCGGTGTCTCCACTTGCGAGGCGGGGAGCCGCCGCGACGGGTGTAGCGGCGGGAGGGCTTGCGGATGACGTCGCTCTTCATCGAGATGGTGCGCACAGCGCCGTGGAGCTTGTAGTACAGTCCACATCTGAAGTGAAGGATGAGAATAGGTATGGTAGGGTAGGGAAAATGCATACGCGTTGCCCACGGTCTTTCCTTCGTCGTCCTTGCGCCACTGCGGCGTAGCCGCGGTGTGGCAGTTGTAGCATTGCGCTGCATAGCCGTTAGTGTATATCTACAAGGTGGGGAGGAGGCCTACCCATGATATCGACGACGTGTAGGCAGCATTTGCCCTGTGGGGAGTCGCATGACCTCCAAGGGCGCGGATGGGGCGGAGGGCTGGTGTCGCTGAGGCGGAAAACGTGCATGTGCGCCTGCGCGATGGTTGGAGGATGTCGACGTGGGTGAATCAAGCCCGTGCGTCCACGGTCCGCCTGGGTTGGCGTGCGCGAGGGGCTGAGGGGGATCGAAACGGGGGCGTCGTAGCGTAGTGGCGGCGTGCAGGGATGGGGGGTCGGAGACGGCGAGGGAAAGAATTCGGTGGGTTCGTCGTCGTCGAATTGCACGTTCCCGCGGGGTCGAGGACTCGGGACAGCCCGAGGAACATCATCGAAGATGTCCTTAGCACGTGGCTGACACCTGGAGCTGCTACAGTCAATAAAAGAGTGAAAAAAACACAATGGAACGAAGAACACACTTCGCTCCTCAGCATCTGGAGAATCAGGACCACCCTGAACTGCGCCTGGTGCGGGTGCAGCATCAGGCTCCGCCGTCTCGGTCTGGGTGCGGCGGGTTGAAGTGGAGGCGGCGGTGACTCGTCGGCGGGCCGCGGGGCTCTTCGAATGCGTCTTCGGTGTACTGTGTGATGATTATGAGATGACTGCGACAGCATTCTACGAGTTTTGCATACCCTCTAGTGGTCCTTGTTATGTCTCTGCATTTTCCTGGAAGCGGGGAGGCATAATGGGTAAGTTGGAATGGTAGAGACCTTCATCCACATGAGGGTATGGGAGCCCAAGCACTATCAGCGCATTGTCGGGCTGTAGAAAGTTAAAAGAGTTGGAGGTGCGCATTGACTGAAATACCGAGCGGTTTGGCCTTTCACAGCCAGCTCCTGCCCATCCAAGCGATGCTCCAGAGCCTCGGGGCGGCGAGGGAGAGCCCAGCGACGCAGGCACGTGGATGCAAGCCACCTCAAGCTGCGGCTAAGCCGTTAGTGGAGCCAGCTTGAGCCGCACTCGTCACGTAAGGGCATCAAACCCAAACCCAAACCCAGACCCAAACCCAAACCCGCTGCCGGAGTAACCCTTTAACAAAACCAGTTATTCAGTATCTGTCCAGAGGACTACCTTGTCTGTTGGTTCTCGAGAACCTAGAACTGTATGGGAGCCAGTGGAGACTCGTGGTGGAGTGTGGAGTTGAACGGTTTCTGGCACTGCTTACTGATATCCCACAGCGCATTGTTGCTGTCAGAAGATGCAATGAACGAAGTAGTCACGAGGCGGCAGTAGGTGGAAGCGCAATTGATCCGGCCGGCCTGGTGGGAGCACTCCTGAACTCGTACAAGGAGTCTTTAAGGAAGGAGATTCTCCTGCACCTGGGCATTGGTTCCATAGCGTGGGGGAGGCTCAAACGCGTGGCGTGGGGAAGGCTCAAAGGGGTTTATAGGTGACAGGATTCCATGGATGCTGGCATGCTTAGGTGTTCGTGTACATTCATTTGTTCTCGCTAACAGAGGTCTTTCTCGAAGATCGGAAAAGAGACAGCCCAAGGGAGGGAGGGAGCAAGAAAATTCCTCGCGAGTATCGAAGGTGGGGTATGATACGGGGATAGATTCAATTTACTTGTGTTCCGTCGATTCGTTAATCGTTAGTCGCTTTATAAGCTCAAAGAAAGTTTGATTAATCAATCGCTGATAAATCAGCTGCTCCTGTTGGAATCTGCGATTGGACTGTGTCATTCTTGCAGGTCGCAAGGAAGACTCCGCTTGCATGGTCAGACGTCGTCCTCATCCTCAACTTCTTTGATTGTGACCTATGAAACAATGAGCACCTCCTAACGGAAGTGCCACTTCCTCACATCCATCACCAATATATCGCTGCCCCTGCCTCGCTGGTGTCGAATCGTCGATGGATAGCGGCACCACGAATGACAAGCACGTCATACACTGTCCCCACCCTTCACGACCGCACTGGGGTCGGACGAGATACTTAGCCGCCCGCGATGTCCGTTGCACAATGATTGGATAAATAAAAGTGTCGAGATCGGCGATCAAACGAGAGACCTCCCCGAGATGCCCGTCAAAAGTATCAGAAAAAATCTAATGAATTTTATGCACCGCCACTAAAAACACTTCAACACAGCCACTATTGAGTAGGCCACTGTACACCAATTCCTTATATAGAATGCCACAGGATCAGCACTGAGGGTGTTAGACATCAGCTAGACTCTGCAGTCCGGGATATTTAAATCTGCCTCAGCGATCCCTACCTGGAGGACGACGACATGCGGGTTCTCGTAGCTCAGTCGTGGCTTATGTGGCAAGTCTTCTTGGGTCACTGGAGGCCTTTCTGGCTCACCCACCCCCCATTGCCCGCCAGTGCTCCCCGTAAAAATAAATCCGGCCATACATTGTTGAATGACTGGGTCAGAAAGACGGGTTGCTTAAAGCTAAAGTTCGGCCATCACCTCGAATAATCGACATATTCCCGAGTATTTTCGTGGCCCAAGCCTTGCTCTGATGTGCCCGGGCATTCCAACATGCAACGATAGACAATATATCCCAAAATTCGGTACATCCAAGGTGTTCGTAGGTGTCATACAAGTTCAGCAGGCAACCTGTAACCGCCAATTGCGTAGGTAATTAGATTTCTCCCCCTTATACTCCCGCAAACCCGGAAGAACGTCTCCCCTGCAATGCTACTGTCACTTCGAGGTCACGGGATGTAGTATCTGGTGATTCAGCTTGGCCTTCGGTAGTCTACATAATCGTTGAAGGAAAACAGGCATATTGAGCGCATTTTGCGGATTTGGTTGTGAGACAGCCATCACTCGGCAACTGATACGATCAATTGTTTCAAAGCGTGGTGCTCCGGGTTTCCATACTACATGGCTGTGTTTGGCCAATGTACACAATAATATTATCTTCTGACAAGCCTTTGCTTTAGCTGCTGGTGGGAATAATATTCACCACTCTGTCACAAGATTTGGCCCATCAATATCCTTGACAAGCCATAAGATTCGGCGCCTTATACCCTTGCTTACCGCCTATTCGCAGCACAGCCATTGATCGGCTCAATTATATTCACCTTCTTGTTGCAAAAAAGGCACTTGATGTATTGAAGGTTTGAATAGACACCCTGCATTCCATATTTGAACGCCCCGCAAGAAAAGGCAAAAAATGTATTTTGGCTGTCCTCCAGAGGGACAAGGGACCTATTTTAACCCCATGCCTCACAATGGCATTTTGAACCCTGTGCCCCACAATGAAACCGACCATCCAGTGCATTATAATGTATTTCGGCCGGGTTCAGCTGGGAGAAGGGAGCACTTGACGTATTGAAGGTTTGAACAGATGCCCTGTGCCAAAGCCGCACGGGCCGCACGCGGGAAGCTGAATGCATGCCTATCGGAGTATGAGAGTGTTGATTGAGCCAATAATTAGGGATTGCTGACTAAGACGTTAGAATGCGAATGGAATACAGAAGACTTTGGGAAGAGGAGCTCGGAGCCTTTGGGCTTCCGGATCTCTGTGAGTGAGGTGTTCGGTTGACCACTAACCCACACAACAGAGAAGAAGAGAACGGTCAGTCGGTCAAACGAAGCGACGACTCCCCCAGCGTTCTTGGCATGCCGTATTGTTTCCAGGCATCTGTCTGTGCGATAAACGGCGGAGTTTGGCTGTTACGAGGTCAGAAATTTGCATTGAACGAGCTCGTCAAGAGACTTACCGCAATGATGCGAGGAAGAAGACCGAACGTAATAAAAAGCCCATCGTCCCAAACTGCATTGACAATGCTCAAAATTTATAAAATTAAGCCTTATAAAGATTACTCTTAGAAAGGGGCGGAATATTGCAAATGAATCTTTCAATGGTAGTAGGTGGACAACTGGTTATGGGCCCTGTGCTCATCTAAACTTTCAATTCATCCTTCCTGACATCGTTGTTTTCTCATTCACCCAGGACACATTACCTAGGCTGTATCGATCCCGAATACCTGATTCAGCATGGAGAGGTTGGAGCTGCTCGGAACGGAATTCTGAGGAGACAGAAAGTCTTGGAATTGCGCTGGCTACAATCTGGGATAGTGTGACCCAATGCACTGTTTTTAGTCACGAACAGAGTTTGCAGGCTAAATGCATTTTCACAACAGTCTGAGCAAAAGTCTGCTGCCGTTAAGCACCTCGTGTAAAGGGCGATTGTGACCCTGTTTTCCATAATACGTGGTGCTTGCATGGTTCCTCAGGGTATCTGGCTTCCATCGTTAGCATCAATTTAAAAAATCAAGCATGTTGAGGGACAACTGGTGGACTTTCAAGAAACATCTATTGCATTAATTGAATAGATAACAACTTGGTTTGAGGCCTTGCGGCATGCTGGTAGCAGGAGAAACAGGCACGGACTGCCATCAATCTGCAATTGATGGCGCTCCACAGCCAGTGACACAAAATATTAGTGAGAGAGGAGAGAGAAACCACTTTGGAGGGGGGATGCCTTCATATTTACACCCTAAGTATCTCCTGGAAAATTAACCCGTAAATGCCCTTAAATACCGCAGGTAGAGTGATACCGCAGGTAAACCCCTTACGGGAACCCGAAGAGATTATATTTTCCGAATAAGTAAACGGACATGCCGACATCGTTTGGCACCCCTCAAATAGGCTCAGATAATCGGACACCTTTTTCTAAGCTTATGGGAAGTCACCTACTTACCAGCAATTCACACTGCCAGGTCAACGCCAGGTTTGATTCTTACACAGCGCTACATAATAAGCGCCCGGGCATCGTGACACGTTGACAGATCGTGACATATGACAGGTCCGGTCAAAACCAACCAACCAGCGTTGGCCCTAAGGTCTAAGGCCTTAGGAGCAGCCTAAGGCCTAAGGCCTTAATTAAGGCCTTAGTCCAGGCCTTAGATCAGAGCCCCGAAATTCAATGTTTCATTTAAGGCCTTAGGTGCTCAGAGCATGTGACCCAAAACGTGACCGCGCACAAATTTTCTTCTAGGATCAAGCGGACGAAGATCAGTCCGAGCGCGGACGAGCCCTTGTCAGCTCGCCCGAAGGCAAGACTTGCCCCATTTGTCGAACCCCGGCGCTGTCGCGGCCCATCGAGGACGACGTGTTCGATTTGGCGTGTACTATTACTTAATGTCCACCGGAATCACGTTTCTGTCCCACACAATGAAATTCTGCCCGCTTGCCAAAGAAATCCTGTCCACTTTACAAAAATTTCATGTCACCCACATGAAGGTTTTATGCCCGGCAGATATGACATTCAAGTCCAACTGGAAATATATTCTTGTCCACCCACATATCAGAATTCCGTCCCAGTCGCATCAATATTCTGTCCCCATCATATCGTAATACGGTCCGGCCCCTAGACTCGCGAGCCAGTCGACGTCCACTCGGTTACAAGACAGAGCGGGTGGGGAACGGCGACGGATTAGGATAGAGAACAAATAGCCACAACATCGGAGCAAATAATGATGGGACGTCAAACAACAGGTAACCTTGTGGACGTGAATGCCTGAGTTTACGATGGCATCAATTTCACCGGGCCGGGCTGGTTTCACGAGCCTATCCGGCCCCCACAGATTTGATGTCCCGCCCGCATTGCCTTTCCGTCCAATCTTTATGGATCTCCACAACCGCTGCACCAATCCACTTGATGTTGGTGAGCATTGTCATTCATTGTCTACGCTGAGTCCAGGAAAAATGACCCCTACTCCATACTGCGACTCAGGAGGTCTGCACACCTGGATGTACTCCCTTCTTTTCCATTCATTCTCTTTCGGGGTGACCTGTTCTGAGGACAAGGAGTCCAACGCGCTTCAAAGTGGTAATTCCGCATTGATATGAGCAGCGTGAAGCAAACAGATCCTGGCATAGTTTGGAGGGCAGAAAAATGGAATTACGTCATAACCATTTTCCGCCCCCCTCTTGGTAGTACGTGTGTTCTACGTACCGATGCGTGACTTTTAGCCTACATAAGTTACGATGTTGTTGTGGAAGGGTAGGATGGAACGCTGGTCGCCTCGGAATTATTGCACCGGTTGTGTGTCCACTGTCGGCGAAAAACTGGGATGGAGGTTGATTTCGGTGGGAGATTTCAGTAATAGCTTTGTGAAATATTCGTGCTTCACTCAAATTCGACAATTCTTGGATATGCAATTGAAAGGACCTCTATCCATAGATAGACGTGTAAAAATCCGCGTAAACGCGTCGGTGTAAGGGCCGTGACGCGACATTTGCGATGACCTCGGTGTTCTACACAGAACACCGGGTCCGGTCCGATTGCTCCAACCAATCTGAACGCTTCCGAAAGTACCGAAACTATCGCGAACTCGCAGCTTGCTGCATTGGCAGCCCCTCCTCCGTCGGCTTGGTTGTTTGGTATGAAGTTTGTCGACCACCACCAGCACTGTGAAGAAACTCTGCAAACGCCGCACGGCCGCACACAGCAATATACTGTACTTGATAAATTTAGAGGTATTTTTGTGGCGAGGTCCCTGGCCGGCGCGCGGCGTGCTGGGGATGGTTGGCGGCGATGGCGGTGGCTTGGAGGCGGGCCATTGATGACGTTGGACCACGAGATATAATGTATTCCTATTATTTCCTCGAATTTACGGCTATCAGAAGCTCGCTCCTCGGGGGCGGGATCATGGCGGACGGCGGGCGGGCGGGGCGCGTAGGCGACCACACTGCGGCGGCGTTCCCCACGACCGGCAGCATCTTCGTGCGGGCCAACCACAGATGAGTTGCGCGAGCGGCATGTGTAGGGCACCATGCGGACCCACGCAGGCCAAACGCTTGCGGCTTCGGACACAGTTCTGGGTCGCCGCCGCGAGGGAAGTCGCTGGGCCATTGTCGTGGCCATCCAGCTAAAGATTCCGACAACGCCACGATGAAGGCAAGGAAGGCGAGTACCGGGCTGTAGCCGGCATGGTCGCGCCCCTATGAACAGAGCGGCAGGCGGCGCAGGACCTTACATGTATCCGCAGCGAGAGCCGAAGCATCGGGTCGTCTCGATAAACGCGCTGCAAAAACGGTCAGAACGCAAACAACATGCACACGTTACAGGGCTGCGCCTGCTCAAAGGCAAGACACGGATGCTGGAGCAGCAACTCGAAGCCCTCTCGAAGGTTGTACGGCATGGAGAAAAGCGGTATACGTGGAATCGCGTGCGCCAATATGGAAGATTGTTAGCACACAGCGACATACGTACGCGTCTGTTGGGCCCACCTATCGTGCTTTCCTGCGCCGGTGTATCTCAACCGGGTCCTCAAGAAACCCTCCGTTGCGGACCGCGCAGGTTCTAGCGCCGTCGTCGATAGAACGCGCAAAACAGCTGTATTTCCGTTCCACATTGAATCTGCATGTCCAAGTGGCTAAATCCTGCCAGGTTCTTGCGCAAAGCATATTACTTGTAGAGAGGACGTGCAGAGAGAGGCAGAGAGCAGTGAAGCTATTGAAACGAAAGCGCTGGGGCGTGGCTGCCGCTCCCGGACCGAGAGGACGACGAAGTGCGTCTGCATGAGTTGGACCGAGGTCACGTTTTACGGTACCCACCTTGGACACAGATCCACTCGAATAGCACCGGGCCCATAGCACTCTGCCACGCATTACAGTCCACCCTTGGCCCAGCGATGCCCGCTTCTTCTTCTTGGGCCATTCGAGCGGCCTGACGCTTACACCAAGCCTTGCGACGGGGCCAGTCGGCCCGTTGGCACTCTCGACCCTACGATTGAGAATGAGAACAATTTCACGGCTGGATGTAGACATACACAATAATTCAGCCCCTTGCACTGCCTGCACAGTTGCATCTTCTATACCTGTAAAAAAAACGATACGAACAAGTCTAAGTAAGTAAGCAATGAAGATATAAAGTGGAAGTCCCACCTCAGTTGCACCGATTTGGTTAAGACTGAGGGACCGTCCGACGTGGCGCCGGATCCGCAGTTTTATATGGTGCGGATAAGATCAGTAGCTTTTGAGCCGAAGATTGGTGTCCTTCAATCTGCCTGGTTTTAGCATCAAACTTTAATTGTGAGCAAGAATATCGTAGCCAGGGCTCAAATTGTTACTGTGGACTCCCTTTGAGCGAGAATATCGCAGCCAGGGTTCAAATTGTTGCTGTGGACTTCAGAGGCAGAATCGCACAGGTTGGATGATGCCACCACCGTCCACCAAGCAGTCCAAAGCTTTCCGATGTCCTGCACCAACGTCAGGCGCTGTACGAAAGGAGCTTCAGAGCTCCCAAAAGCAGCTAGCCCAAGCCGCATTTAGCAATCGAGAGGATCGTCTCGAGTTCCTTGAACTCCTTTTGTGACTGGACAATCTGGCAGCAACACCTATGGCGAGCTGGGCCCCGGCCTTTTGGCAAAAATGGACCTCGACACCTGGCTTTCCCCGGGAAAGGTATTTTTAGACATTGGAGCTGGCATCGGGGAACCCGCAATGTATGCCGCACTTGTCTCTGGGTGCGACACCATATCGTGCGAGATCAGTGCTGCTCCTGCTAAACTCGCCGTTCCACTTTTTCGCAAACTTCGCGAAATGCGCGGCCGAGAAATATCCTCTCGGTTGCCACCAATTTGTCCACGCTGATGTTCGAGCAAGTGAAGCTTCCTTGGGGAGGGCAATCACCTGCGCCAGCGTCACTCTAATCAATAACAAAGTCTTCGATGCTGCCTGTATGTTACCGAGTCCTTTATTTTCTTGCTGTGCGCCCACTGACACAACTTCTCAAGTGATGTTGTGGATCGAACTGCAGTTGAAGCAATTTGCACAGGCCAATACACACATATTTGTTACCGCTCGCCTGGGATCCATCAGACGTCCAATGCCTTCACCAAACTTTCGACGAATTGACGACATCTCGTTCTTATTGACGGAGCACCCTGACATCATTGGTTACGTCTCATGGACTAATACGGAGACAGCTGTGTACCACTATGTCTTTCGTCAGCAGGGACCTACAGATGGCAAATTTTCGGGCCCCCTCTCAACGCTTCCTGGCTTTATTATCATGGTTCAGAGTGGCCGCCAGGAAGTGCAGAATGGCAGCCCACTGATGCACCACGCGAGACGTCGTGCGTGGCTGTAATGCCTTACTTCTACTTCTCTGTGCCTCACATCACCCATTGGCAGATAGGACGCCACGGTGACAGGCTGTGAAATAATTATTTCTAGGCAACAAAGAATTTATGCGCGGGTCTGATCGACTTGCCAGCCACTGTCCACCACCATACGGGCCAAATGACGCGCATGGGCCGTGTAAATCGCCTTCCCCGTGTAAATCCCCTTCCGAGCTTGGGAAACCGCTTTCTTTTCATTCATTGTTGAAAGAAATTGCAAAATGGTATTGCTCCCTTTTCTTTTTCGGACAGTATGTGTTCCAACTGGCATCAGGTCTCAAAGACGGAAAGAATAAAAACTGTCTATCGACATGCATGCTACAAAACAATAGTGTGGACCTCCCAAAATTTGTGGAATCGGTGCGCTGCGGACGAGCCTTGAAGCGGTTTTTTCGCCCATCGCGGTTTCTTCGTCCCAGCCTCCGAGTTTTTCTGGGCTAAATCTCCTGAAAACTGGTGAGAGGCTTCCTTCGACACCTATACAGCATCTCAGGACCTGCAAAGTTTGTGGAATTTGTGGCTGTGACGGAACGCCACGGACGAACGCTTACAATTTGCGTTGTTAGTTGGTGGAATTTGAGTTTGATTTAGTTGGTGTTACATAGTTGTCACTTGGAGTGCGCTGGAGGCCCTGCATCCGAAAATTTCGTGATTTCATAATAGGGCTATGGGCGATATAATGTTATGGCGTACTATCGCCCATTTATGTAATGTGCAAAAAGTATTTTTTGCAACTTGCGCAAAGACACGATAAAAAGTAGTAACTTCAATCTTTGGAGACAGCTGATGAATCTCAACAACAACTTTGGTTGAACGCAAGTTCCTCAATCTGCAACCTTGAGCTTAGGCAACTTCGTCAATGGCGTTGACGTCAATGAAGCGCGCCGGCACTGTATGTCAAATCGATCTCAATGTTCGAATCAGAGCAAGAGGCCATGCTCACAACTAGACACGTAGTAGTAATCCACGTCGGGCTGGGCGTCCCCCGCAACTTCGAGAGTTACGAGGTTCACAAGACAGAATGGTCTCCGCAGATTTCTTTGCCCTTGCCTCGGCCGTGTAAATTCTTCAACAAATAGTTGCAAGCATCGGGGCATCAAATAACTCCCGGTCCGCATCACCACCAAGTAATTGCCCTTACACCTAATTCCTTGAAATGTGCCACAAAGGCGACCCAACATTCAATGGGCTATTATCAGGAATATGATATTGGGTACGGAGATAATTGAATATAGTGTGAAATAATGTCTACAGTCGACTCTGTCTTAATCCATACCTCCTTGGTCACACAAAAAAGTATGGGGTGCTGCAGAGTTATGGGTTTCCTCCACCAAAAGTTGACAAAAATCCCTGGAAAATGTATGGCTTACTGCAGAGTATGGGTTATGACATGTATGGGTTAAGACAGAGGCGACTGTAGAATAATTGTCATTCACTGTAATTAGCTCACCACATATATAAAGTACACTTTTGGTTAATTGGAATGTCCGTTAAGCAGATGTGGCCACCAAGGGAGGTAGAAAAAGCAATTTGCCATCGCAATCACTCATTTGACAGGAGAATCCCTATGGCATCAGAAATCTGCTTCCCATTTGCGATTGAGTTTAATGGTGTTCAGTTGATTCATATGTTCGTCCGAGAGTTCGATAGTCTGGATCCCCCAGCCGAGAGCTCAATCTGGCAGACATTGAATGAACCGGGAACGTTGCTTTATGAGGCGAGATGGAAGCGTGACCGGTGTTGCGATTGAGTCTTTCGACGATGTGACTGGAAGTGGGATGACGGTGGGGGGAAAGAACAAAGCAGTGCGAATGACAGACGTCGTTCTTTTGAGCAGGCCTTGAGCGCGCGATCAAACGACATGTGGTTCATTTAATTTAGGAAGACGCGTCATACCACAGCCTAAACTTAAACTCGAGGCCGCTTTCCTCGGTTGCGAAGTTGAACTTGAAATTCAACTGGGAATGAGAAAGCCGGCAGGAAAAAAAATACAATGAAAGCAACACGCCATGCAGTTCGGCATGCACTTCAGACAGAGCTCGTTACTGGTTCTGCTAGGACGACAGAAGGGAGGAATAAAAAATAAAAGATGAATCTGATACCAATCTGAGAAGTTCGGGAATTCGCGAGCGCCCGGTGGCGTGCGAAGAACAAACATGTACATCGTGATACGAGGCATCTGCTTAATATACGAGATAAGCAAAGCGTGCGGGCTTTTACGCGTGAGACGGAAAGCGGATTCTGTATAAGCCAGCGTTTGCTGCTAATACAGAATACGGGTGTGGGGGAAGAGCCCTTCGGGCTCCACCGCTCGGCCGCTTGGGCGAGAGAGCGCGAGATGCACAGGAAGCGTCTGGTCCACGAAAAGGACCCAAACGCGTTCGCTGCGCCGACGGCTCTGAGCGGGGGAAGGGCTCTGAACGCGAGGTCCAGCTCCGAAGACGAAATCGGGAGCTGGGGTGGTGCGATACTTGCAACCACACTAACCCACCCAGAGTGATAACTCACAACAGGGGGTTTGTGCGTAGCGCAAAGCGCCACCCCACACCAGAGGAAGAGCGATGGGCTGGCGGATGCCGCGGAGGAACGTGACGGGGGAGCAAAGGGGCGAGAGATGAAGAGAAGATGAATTCGACCAATGTTTACCGCGGTGTAGAACAATGGGCCCGAAGCGCGAGGTGAAAAAGTGGAACGGCGTGGGGAATGGTAGCAGACAGTGTGCTCGGGGGCCAGCGGCGTGGGCGACGTGAGTCTCGAGCAGCAGTAGGGTAAAGCACATTAAAACGAGGTGCGTCTGCATTGTCCGAGCACCTGTGAGGTCGATTGAGGACGTGGCATCGCTTTTCAGCCATCCAGTTACCATACGAGCCTGTCTCCGACTTGGGCTAAATCATCATCAAAAGCGGGAGATCCATCCATGGCCATATATAGCCTTCCAAGGTACGGCAGGGCCGGAAACCCCGGAAGGCTTCACCTGGCCATGGACAGCAACCACAACGCCTTGGAAGGTTCACCTGGCCAGGTGACCTTGGTGCCTTTGTATGCCTTCCAAGCCCTTGTATGGCCTTCCCCGACAATCCCAATTCTGCCGAGGTCTCTGCCTTTATACCAATATCACCGAACCATTCGCGCACAGCACAGGAAGATAAAAGTAACAATTATATTATATACGGTTTGTCTCAGCGCCGCGTCAGTGCGCGGTAGTTCCACCTGCTCAATTCCCATTTTCTGCATGTCTGTGGTTAGCACAAGGATTTAAGGCTAGCTGTCTGACTGGAGTACTTCATTCCCTGATATTTGGGGTGGGTAGGATGCCCAGTATCTCCAGAATACGTGCTTACCGACACTTGTTTCTTCTTCGAGACTGTCATCATGTCTATGAGATTCTTTCAAAAATGTTCAGCTACCTTTGAACTGTGCCTCCACTCATGTATTATCTCAACAATTTGTTCGGTTAAATTCTCACGTTTCAATCTGTCCACGAGTTCCCGGTGGCACCTCAATCTTGACTCATCTTCCAGAGGAATTGGGATACTCATGTATTCCATCTGCAAGTAATTACAAGCATGCAGTTATTTCTGGCCAGTGCTCGCATTAGGGATGACCTAAAGTGCTTGTCGGGTAGTGTGAATTACTACTTTGGATCATATCAATATCTATTAATTTGAGCTCACAATCGCCGTCAGAACATGCCCATTTTCAGCAAAATTGGGCCAAATTCGCCAAAAATCAGCAAAATTGGGCATCTTCTGATGGCCATCGTGAGCTCAAACCAATAGGTATTGATATGATCCAAAGTGGTAATCTACACTACTCGACAAGCAATTTTTGACTGTCCATCTCAATTTTACCCAAACTGCTTATAGAAAAAGTCGATTTCAAATTCTGACGAAAAATGCCGTATATTTCTGGAATTTCCTTTTTTGGATATCCAAATGTCTTCTATTCACTCATATTCTCACTCCACAGGTTGATTGGAGTGATTCGGTGGCCAGAATACCGAGAAGCACAGTCTTGCGCGGTTAGTGCGGGGCCTGACAGAGAATTTGACATGAGGGTTATATTCCTCTACCGGGATTCCATCATGATAATGAGCTGTTGGACCGTCGGGTTAGTTTTTAGCGGCGAAGGCGGAGGATTCCGATAGCCAGACGATCTCGTTCAACTTCCGCAGGCGCCGATTACTGGACACGTAAGTCTTTCCACGTCCGGCGCGGCCATCAACATGAATTGGTGGAGGATTTTCTATTGTAGTAACCTGCATGATGCGGTCGTACACGACACGCTTCAAAGTTTTAATCAGCGTAGGTGAATAGAAAATTCAATTTCTTTACCTGTTCAGCCGTGAACCCATCCTTGAATGCGCATAGAATGCTTGGTTCACCATAAATAAATGAGACTACCATGTCAAATATTGGTTTATACTATCAGAGACTGCCTTCTCGGCCACCTTAGCATTTATCGCCACGGGCCCATACATATAGCCGAACTGATACAGGTATATAAGGTCTGAATCAAAGGCATACATCCCGCGAGTGAGTTGAGATATTTTTTGCGGATTTACATGAACATTTCATGGCATGCCGAATTCTTTCGCGAGAGGATGCCCAAAACGGCCTAACCGGCCACCCGGCCAAATCCTTCGTTGGCACTCGTAATATTCATCCCACTGCATCCCAAATCATTCATTGGATTGAAATACATTATTGAATAATATAACATGTATGGGGATCACGACTATTTTCCGTTGCCGGGTCAAGGAGAATGGCCGGGATCGAGTGCGGAGCAGATGGTGTGCCCTGCAAAGGATAGAGGGCATTTAGAGCCCAAATTGAGATCCATATGCCTTAATGAGATGTAGTAGGACGTACCTATAGGCAAACGAGGTCCCCCATATCTCAACCACCCCTCCAAAAAGTCCATCTGTATGTGTCTATGAAATTGGGTTTTTTCCCATGTTACCGCGCGGTGAACGGGAAGTCTGACAGTTAAAAGCCGAATCAACATGGTATGATCAATTATAGGGTATCTTTAATGATCAAGTAAAATCTCATGCCCCCAGCAGACATGGCTGGTTCGTTACAGAGGTGGCCGGTTTCTGCCACTCGAAATCGAGTCAAGGTATGCTTGGAGAATTAAGTAGGTGGGAGGGAAGTTTTTCACGAATAATTCAACCATAGCTCATTGCCCCGAACCGTGGGATGAGAACGGACCCCCGCACTTGTGAATCGGCCAGGAATTGGGGGAGCAATAGGGAAAAGACGAGCGAGAATGCCGGTCGGGGATAAGAAATGATGTCCCCACGCTCGGGATATTGTTCGAAACTCCCGCAACGTTTGATTGCCGCCTTCTCTTGCCTTCAAATTCGACATACGAGGTCCTCATAGGTCGTGTCCAACCCACAACCACCAAACTCGAGGATTGTACATTGCACCGGCATATATTAGGCAAGTGGCCGGTTACCTAGTCTGGCCGGATAGGCAGTCACTGATAGTAAGTATTAGATCTGTCGGCTATATCGAGAGCCGAAAACACAAACTCGCCATCCGTAGCCAAAGCCAAGGTTGAAATTGTTTTTTTCTGACTTAAGCCACATCCTTTAACGAGTTGGAAAACCTACCCGTTTCGTTGTTCTTTGCCTTCCTTGAGCTCCACTTGCATAGTTCTCAGTTTTTTTTAAACAAAACCGAATCAGTCTGGCTTCAATCCTAACGAAATCTGGTCCCAAGGAGTCGAACGAGCATCCTCTGCATGTACCCACGAGATTCCACAACGGAGTGCAGGGGCGGTCCCACCGCTAGTAAGTGTAACATCTGATGCTTCAAGCGCACCCCAGCCGCAATTGCCTCTCAGTAACCCGGCATCAAACCCCGAGCATGCCGCCTCCCTCCTGCCAATCCCACTGGAATCAGCCGAAAAATGGTCGGAAAAAATTGACAAGGCATCACAAGGCATTTCATCAGTTGGAGGCCCGGATTCTACGAACGCGCAAAATCTGCCGCCAATGTGATCACATTGGCAAAAGAAGCAGTCGCTTTTTGTTTTTGCTTTTTTACAGAAGAATCTGGGATCAAATACTGTTCTTCGTTTTCAGAAAATGTCTTCACCCTCTTTATAAAATTACGCCTGTCCGAAGCCTTTTTACTCCGCTCAACTTCTTGATGTCCGCCGTTATTCCGGGTCCGCACCGTTGATCGCTTCATCAAACGACTTTCCAAGTCCGTCGTGCCGTTTTCTGCCGTGTCCGGGCCGGCCATCAAATAAACTTAAACGTGTGAATGAGCCGCAGATTCTATCTGCGCCTTTTGTACGACGGTGAGTAAACTTCTCGGTACTTAACAGAAGGGGATGCGAGGGCCGCGAAGCGGCCGAGCAGCCGATTGTGCACTTTCAAACTATCTACAGGGATCTCGAGCTCCTTGATCGATTTCCTTTGCGCGCATTTTAAATAGGGCTGCACACCGTGCATTAGACAGGTTGCGCAGCAGCCACCGAGCCAGCTGGTGGCTGATTTGCTGTGCGCAAATGGTGGCTGGTGGCTCGAATGGCTAAATTCATGAAACATTTTCTTTGGTTCAATTGACTCGTTTTGGGATCCAACTGAGCATTCTCAAGTACATGGTCACTCCACGCCTCCAGCTGGCTGAGGAAAGGCGAAGAAATTCTCATTTGAGCGGAAATTACGCTGGGTGAGCGTTCAGAGTGGTTGCCGAGGCAGAAATGCATGGCTACCTTTATTACTCCGCCTTTCAGAGTCGTTCACTACCTGGGATTCAAAATTTTACTGAGCCACCAGCCACCGTTTGCGCACACAGAATTAACCACCAGCTGGCTCGGTGGCTGCTGCGCAACCTGTCTATTGAACTTTTTTCCGTGGCTGGAACATTGACCTTTTTCCGCTGGCTATACAGACCTGTGAGCTCATATATACGAACCTTTTTTTAGATATCCCCGATGACGGAAGGAGACAGGATCTTATTGGACGCCTTCCTCTGCTTCAGGCCTGTCTGAGTTGTCGACTGATGTCAGAAAAGAGAGAATTTGGTCAAATTCAACTGCTCGAAAGACCAGCCGGCTTCGATCAGTACGGACATCGTTACCGCGACTATGATTTCATTGTCCTCTGCAATTCAAATCCGGGAAAATCTGGTAGACCATTTCTGTGTTTTAACAGCATTTTACGTCTCGACGCAGATCTTTTTGGTGTACATAGATGATGGATCTAATCATTTACATGTCAAGACGACGCGAATGTGGACATCGCGCAACAGCTTCAAGGCCATGACAGTGGAGTCGTATAGAGCATACAGTTCCGGCGATAAATACCAGCCAACACAATGATCCTGCCCGCGGCGCCAGTAGAGCCCGGAGTTCAATAGTCTGCTGCGCGCATTATTCAGTGATTTTGCCGTGAGAATTCCTATCGTGTTCTTCATATAGAACACACTTCGGGGTCAGAATAATCTCTCGACTTATTTGTTGACTTCGGTTGTCTGGATCTGGATCTGTTTAAAGAATAACATCGCGGTCTCCACTTCAGGTGCAATAGCATTGGCTAGTAACCCTATTACAGCCATTTGTGGAACTTAGGGCGCGGCCCGTTTTTTTCTGTTTTTGGTCAGTTTTCACAATATAAATCTCCTTGGGCTCAATTCTCAACTTTTTCCCTTGGAAGTAGGCTCAAAAGATTGGGAGAAATAGGGCGCAGGGCTGAGCGGTGGGATTTTTTGTTAGCACCTCGAGATCATTTTCTGGGTCAAATTCGGCTGTTTTTGGCTAGAACGCCCCGCACAGTAGCTGTAGTGATCGGGGTCCTCTAGATTTTTGATATGATGTTATTCTTTGTATTCCAAAGGGCGGAAAAACCCGGGGTAGTGAATATGTCGGCTCAATAAAATTTGTAGCTTGCACTGGATATTCTCTCTGGCAATGTGTATCATACAATGCAATTATAGGTCATGTTCGGTATCCCGGATTTTTCAGCCCTTCGGAATACAAGGAAGAACATCATATCAAAAATCTAGAGGAGCCACTACAGCTACTGTGCGGGGCATTCTAGCCAATTCCGCGGGCTAAGGCCGACCTCAACAGCCGCTGGATGTGAACTGCGAGGTGTGCTTTAACGACCGTCACGCTGATCACACATCACGCTCAACTTTTTTTAATTGACGCGGAGGTGGAGTAGATGTACGGAGGCGGCTGTTGCCAGCCAGATCTTCATGTACTCGTCATCGCCGAAAGTAACCGGAATTTCTGCTGTACACGCAAGGAACTGAGGTCCTCTTCATTATTCTCATCAAATTCCCCATCTACTCCCAGTCCTTCTGCTGCAAAGTAACCGGAATCGAGGTTTTTTCTGAAAGCCTTGGTAGGTATTGGCCAGCTTTTGGCTACAGCTCGTAAAATAGCCGCCCCTCACGATATCTGGCCGGAAAGACCATGGATCATGTCTCCCTCATGATATGTGTTTGAAGTGTGAGCTTGATCATTCTCAGACATGAGCGCCATACAGGACGCCTTTTTGACCCCGGAATGCATGAAACTGCCTGATGAACATCGGATTTTATGCTTTTTATATTGCACAAGCACTCGGGGGACCGCTCCGCGCTCCCCCCTCCCCCTTTACTGGCACAGAAATTTAAAAAACCCTGGATTCACAGCCATTTGCATAAGAGAACAGATAATAAAATCAGTCGGAACGGATGGAGAGACATAATTGCTATGCAAAGGAAGATAGTGGTATCAATGACGTTTTCTGGGTTTTTTTTGGTGAGGCAATGATGCAAGTAAAAGTGCGGGAAAAGCCATCGAAAACTTCATGAAATTCATGAAAGATTGATAGCAAAATTCTAATTGAAGACTGGCCACAGCTCACACAATGCCGGCAATTCATTTTTGCCAGTCTCTATCTTTATAAAATTACCTCTGTGTGAAGTTTTTTGTTGGATATGATGAAATTGAGGTTTATCACAAAACCACTGGTGGTGCATATATTGCAAGTTGTATTCTGCAGCTCTGGGTGTGGACCAAATTTGTGCATGACAATAAGTATGTGAACCTTCTGGTCTTTGTCAGATTACACTGCTACAGTCAAGTTCAGAAATTTCTTCCCAGCCAATCCTTCAAAGCAAAGGCGGTATTGATGAAATAGCAAGTAAATTCAAGTCATTGCACCGGTTATACAGTAGCGCCTCGAAAAGTTTAACACTGACATTCAAGCACCAAACCGGCGCCAATGGATTAACCGAAGGCACTGTAGTGAAAGCGCATGCGCACGCCTGTGCACAATGAGCCCGGAAAACCGGCGATTGAATGAGCGTGCGGAGTTTTGGCATTATGTACACTAAGCGCGTGCGCACGCCCAATTATCAGCCCCGTGGGGCACGATAGTGTAGTGGACTATCGTGCGGCGTTCAACACGTCGCCTGTCGCTTACGTACAGGAACTTTTGGGTTCCCTTCGCGCAGGTTCGAATCCCCCCACCACCGAAAAGACACACCTTAGACACTTTTCGGCTTCTCACTGCCGATTTCTCATCATTGGCTCTGTTATGTCCTTCTTTGGCAACGTTTGCCATCTGCCTCTGATAATCATCCACCGCACGCCATCTCCATCACTCCCATCTTATCTTCGGATCGCAGCCGGACCAACCCCGGCGGCCCGCAAATTCCCAACTCCGCAGTATTGCGGTCATGCTCGGAAATTCCCGCCGGTTTCGCCTCCCGGCCAGGAGTTTACCCAGGAGAGAGTCTGGGTTAGAACCGAGAGCCACCAAAAAGAACCGGAAATATCACTGCACAGTGCCGAGAAAGGGAATTCCATCAGTCTGGGTTCGGAATAGGATCAGAGTCGGCCGAGGGGTAGGGGGTGCTGATTGGGGGGTGTCTGGCATCGTGAAGTCGGACTGGGATGTCAAGTCATGAGAAGGATCACTGCACCGGGAGTTCCCCGCATGCTTTGGTGGCATTTGCCCACGTCGGCTGGGTACCAGTCCACCTATGCCAACGTTTCGAGTAGAACGATACAGAACAATATGACCACACATGCATTAACAAGTTGACAGTTTGTATCTCTACCATATGCCTTAGGCACAAAAGGAGAATAAATAAGATCAAAAAAAATAAATAAATAAATAAATTATCAGCCCCGGCAAACCGGCGCTTGAATAAGCATTTAAGCGGAGTTGTGGGATTTGATATGTCTCTACATTACTAGCAACAGGTGAACAGGTACGGCAGCCTACCGTATTTGAATGTATTGTGCTTGAGAGGAAATCATGCTTTGAACAGGAGTCAAGAATACGACGGTAGATTGAAGGCACTAAGATCGACCTGGGATTGATGTCAAAACTAATGGTGCACGAGATGCATTTTAGATAGTGGTAGAAGGTGAAAAAATTGGTTGTGTTGAGATTACCCCGAGGTGTCGTTGGTCTCCTATACCGTTGATAGGACCAGGAGAACATGCCGCGTCAGTGCCGAGGCAGCACGCGCGCCACCCCGCGTAGAGAACCGCCGATACTGTGTTCAACATATCACTCATGCTGGGACCCACCCACACCTTTGATATATTTTGCTTAATTTAAAAGCAAAATATATCAAAGGTGTGGGTGGGTAGGCGCTTGACCCTAGGCATCGTGTCATGGTGACGTGGTGGCCGGGAAGACGAAAGACCCCGTCACACGTCACTCCGCCGTCACAAGACATTGCACCGCCTTCCGCAAGCTATAGGAGGTGCGCCCAACATACTGTGCAATTTCGTTCAATTCGGCGGTCACGCGTCACGCACCCCCTACGCCGCGATGAATTTTGGTTTCGGTCACGGGTCACGGCACCCAGTGCCGAATGTAAAATGCGTGACATCAGGGCCAAATCTCCCTTGGAGGTGCAAAAAAGGCAGAATTTTCGAAAAAATTTCGTCTTGAATGCCGAATTTTTGGAGGTGTCACGCCAAACTTCGTTGGTTGCCGAAGTGCCGAATCGGTATTTTGGGTCACGGGTCACAACCCGTGCCGAATTGAACGAAATTGCACAGTATTTTAATTTTGAGACCACATGTTCAATGATCGTTGATTGAACCTGACTCCATTGCACAAAATATAAGATGTGAAAAAGGGTGACGCACCAATATGTAAGTAGTGCTTTGAGGATTAGTACGCTGGAGGTACTAATTTAAAGTGAACACAAAAGCACTTATTCCCGAAGCACTGAATATTAGTGCCCAAATCGAGAAATTACAATTTCAGCTTGATTCAAGCTGCCGTGTTCAAACACGTGAGATGGAACGACCAAAGAAAAACTCCAGATCTCGGCATTTTCCTCAAACTCGTTGGGAATGGCCCGGAGTCGTGGACAAGCAAACATGCCAATTCCGTTTCCGGCCGATTCATTGATTATTAACTAAATCTGAGTTCAGAATCGGACTCTGCATGAAAAAAACACGTTTTTTTACAGCAGTTTGCAAAAGTAATGACACTCCGATCATTTTGTAAATAAGAGAGCAAATAAATACTTCCTCTTTTTCCCTGTTCATTGCAAGCTCAGTTCTGGACCGAATCGCTTGAAAATAGGCGCGTTCGAAAGCGTTTCGACAGCGCTTTCTTCCTGTGGTGGTCTCACCCCCTCATTCCGCAATTTTTTTCTCGACCTTAGGAGGCTCCAGCACGAACGGCGGCCACCATCTAGTCTGTAGTTTACCACGCCACTGATGTATGGAGGGTAGGGTTGTTACATAATCTGCGGAGTTTGAATTTGTTCCTACGGCTCTTCTGCACTTGTAGCCACTCCCCTGGCTAGATTCAAGAGGCAAAGTGCGTTAGAATAGCATTCTAAAGTAAAAGGAGCCCTTACAACATATATTCTTCCACTATTTCCATCCAAATCACTTCCCCGCCTCTCCGGGTAGCGGCCCGATGCCGACCCATCAAACTTTCGGCATCGTTGCTCTTCCACTCTGGCATTGCGTTTGGCTGGAGAAGTCGTTGATTTTGGATTACTACAAGTTGATACCCACGAATTTTATTGAAATTCGCGTTGCACAAGGCATTTCCGAAGATTACATAACAATGTCGGGTACCGATCAAAGATCAAAGGGAATCGACAGACTACAACAAAGCACAGGTACGAGCACTTTTTTGTTGTAGGCTCTGTTTATAAGAGACTAGCCACCATCTTGCGCGCTCTCTTCAGGCCATTCCTCGCCCCATTCACCTCAATTTGGGCACTTTCGAACGACCTTTGACACCTCTTTCTACCCGTGCCCACCATTTCAACCGGCCTTGGGCTTTCCAAGATCATCCTCTAAGCCCGTGCCTTCGACGCGCAACGGGAAACGCTGTACGCGAACACACGTGCGCGGGGGCAATACTGGCTTGGGGCAACACTGGCTTCTGCAGCACGACAACATCGACTACGTTTTGCTCCGCTCTGTTCACCACCTTCCTGCCTATTTTCTAGACGAGCTCCTTGACCTCTTCCGCCTCAACCGTTTCATGTCTGCTCATTTTGCGGCCACTCGTCATGCACACAACGACTGTCAAAGAAATTCCGCCAGAACACTACCCTGATGGATTTCATCCGCGAAACTCCTTGATGCCTGTGTAACATGTTTGTAGGTCTGTAAGTGCTTCTGTGGATTACTGTTTATTCGGTAAGTCGTGGCTTTGGGCAGACATTGGCGCAAAGGCAAGGCTTGCATTTGTGTTAGTAGTACCAGCTTTGAACAATATCCATTCTTCGTCCTCTGCACCTTCGTGCCACGATCCATACCATTGTCTGAGCTACAAGACATGAAGTACGAGTAGATTGTAGGACAATATCGGAGCCTGCAAGATCTATACGACGGGAGTGGGAGCAGTATGAGCAGAGCACGTAACCCTAGTATAAGGCTGATTTTAACTCGATAACACCTTCATGAGCAGAAGCGGCGGCCAGAAAGCCAGACAAGAGGACGCCACCTCCGCGAGTGCATGATCTCAAGGAGGAATAAAAAACAGGAGAAAGTTCGAACAACGCGTGTAGTTTGAAAGGAGGGAAGACGGGCCGTCAAAACGCACCTAGAACGAAGGCAAACGTCCCAAAATCAAGCGAGAAACGAGCATGAAGTTTGAGTGATTTCATGAATTTATGAAGAGTTTTTCCCATAGCATAGCTGGTCAGCTCCATCACAATAAATTGGTTCAGTGTTTTTCGAAAAACTGAGTCTGTGGATTGATAGTTTACGCAAAAATGGTGGAAAAAATGATTGACCGATTAGGTGCACTATGGTCCTTTACCTTGCCAGTTAGGGCTTACTCCGTTCTTGGGTGCAGCATCTACGATTCCATGACCACACGAACTTCTTCCCGCAAAATCTCGGCCAATATCGCCAAGCTTGCGGCACAAGATCTCCTTGACTCTGACGACGAGATGACGAATGACGCCGATGCAGATGTGGACGTAGACCTCACTCTGGTGGCAAGCGAGGGGGAGGATGAGGAGGAGACGAACAGCATCGGTAACGGGCAGCATGACGAGGAAAAAAGCCAAGATTCGGACTCGAGGAAGGAGGGTGAGTCGAAGAGGACGAGGAGAGCAAGGGTGACACTGGGGAGGATGAGAGTGAGGAGGAGGAGGGGGAGGATGATGATGATGGAGAAGACAAGGAAGAGGAGGTGCGGGTGCCAAAGAAACGCAAGCATAACGGGAGCGGGAAAAAGTCGACGGGTGCGTGGCACCAAATGTTATCCTCTCATTCATCCCAACTGACCTGATTGTGTTCTCAGCAAAAGAGCCTCTGGTGCGCGAAATCGATACAAGATCCAGATCTACACCCCCCGCCCAGATGAAGAAGAAAAAATCCGCCCGCGGCCATCCCGTTACGGAGATTGTTACTCTGCTCAGCAATAGGCCTTGGGCCGTCCTCAATACCCAGATCCTGACCAGCATTGACGCCGCTCTCACCCCACGTCTTCTCAATTTCTCGGATTATTCAATCACTTTTACTGTTCCGCGGCAAGTCAGCGAACCGATACATCTTGACGCGACCAAATACACCTACCTGGTAAAGAAAGCTCTTCTTATCAAGACGAACTCGAGCGCAAAAATCATTGTTGAGCCTAAGGTAACGCGGCCTGTTGCATATTATTTTCAACACGGACCAACCACCGTTTTTTTTCTCTCTCTCATCTAGGAATCAGGTGCTGGCGAGAAGGAAAATGACGGGATTGGGGACGAGGAGACGAAAAAGGGTGGAAAGAAGACGAAGGTCAGTGTCCTATGCAAGATAGAGCTACGTGTATATCTACTTACGATTCTTAGGTTCCCAAAGCACGCGACATACTCCCCGGCAATGTAGCGCTTAACGAGAAGATTGGCGAGCTGCGTGACAGGTGGAAATGCCCAACCGACGGTGGACCTTGCGGAAGCACGCACTGCTACTATAACGCGACTCAACCCGACCATCTTCCGCTATCCCACGACCAATTTCAGTCGTGGGGTGCAGCCATGGTGAGCTCTACGTGTCTGCCTCATTATGAATGTCACTGACTCAACTGATAGCTGAAGGGTAAAGTGTTTGCCGACCTTGAAACACCTCCAAATAATAAACTTTTCGATTCGGTCGCTGCAGGCGCCCGTACGGCTCAATCACCACTCTTGCAGCGTCGCCTTGAACTACAACAACAAGCTGCCGCGAAGAGTTCTCCCTCCTTACCTTAAGTTAACATCAATTTTCCAACGGAGTTTGCCAATTTCCTTCGTCCGGCCGCTCCTGCTCCTGCCGCTCCCAACGCCTTTATCCCTCCGTCAAATATTACCAACATGCTCATTCCCTATCCCCGCATTCCCGGCGAGGATCTCTCAATTCAAGATTTCTGTTCCTTATATGACCTCGACAACGACATCTGGCAACGTTTCAACAGTCACAAGTATAAACGTACAATATCATTCAAATTTATTGAGGTCGACGAGCTGAAGGAGATGGGTTCCCTGCGGGGCGAAATTGCAGAGCTTACAGGAGATCCCGAAAATAATGACAATCACGAGATTTTTTTTTCGCGCTTCCCGAAAAGGAAATCCGCCTCTCTTCCCTCCTTGTCGTTTCTGCAGCTGTGACACCTTTCGCAATGTATTATAGAATCTATGGGAGCTTCGCCTGTACCATAGCAGCACTTCTGATGTATTTTAATCATGAATTGAAGACCATCCGCTCTAAGTACAAAACGTGAGCAAGTGCAGAGACGATCCAACACCATTGCGTCGCTTTCTGTCAGTCGAGACACCTTTGCATCCTCCCCAAGATTCTGCATGCCCAGAGCGATGAGCTATCAGGTTTAGTGCAGGGACCCGTTACAGGTGGAGCAAGTCTTATGCTGGCGGGATATAAGCGCAGTGAATGGCGAGCAGCATCGAGACCGAGAGACATCTACGAGAGCATGTCGAATGACTTTAACCCGCCAGGTCCAAGAACAGGCGGTGCAGCAGAAGCTGCGGCGAGATGAGGTGAAGCAGCAGGGCGTCAACGGATGCAAGCTCCGCTGGGGCTGCAAGCGCATACGTCCCTCGAACCACTCCTCTCGTGTGCCCCCGCCAGTAGTCGCTGGATTAGCGGACAAGTTGGCGTTGGGTGCGCAGCATGATGCTGTTGATGTGCTGCACGGGCAACTCGACGATATCGTGGCAGTGTTTGAGCGGTTTGTGCGGGAGGGCAGTAGGACCGAGGAGCGACGAGCGATAGCAAGGACAGGTATGCAGGCACCACCCACTGCCAGAAATGCCTACACCTGCAAAGTAGTGTATGCATATGTTGTCGACTGCAAAGCCACCGGCCAGCCACAGGGAGCTCGAGTCGACGCATGCACCAAGGAGGGCCCGAAATACACTGGCAGAGCGCAGCTCAAAAATCGGTGAATGCGAGGCGCGGCCAAGTAGGAAGAACTGCTGACAATCAAACACACGTCACACCGGGAAACTTGTGTCAGGCAGCAGCGAGGGACGAGGTGCGGACCATGATCTCGCCTGCTGGGTGACGATGAGCAGGGAGTGACAAGGCAGAGCGCATGAGACACACCCATTTGCACCGAGACACACGTTTCTTCCCACATTCTGCACGGTCCTCAACGTTTTCCTCCTCTCTCATGCCACTCACGATCTCCGCTCAAAATTTATGCGTGGAGTCATGCGGCTTGTGTGCATTTAGGTTCAGTAATGAGAGAGACCCCTTGTCTCTGTGAAAGCATGTACAGGAGACGATGGCATAGATGGGATTCGAAACGAAGCGGAAAGCAGGGATTACACGACAGACTCCAGGGGCGGTGACGGTGATGTTCGTTCAGGTGGGCGTGGTCGGGAGACAAGGATAGTCGAAAAATGAACTGTACATGGAATTCTTCCTAGTTGAACTCGAACTAGGTCGGTAGAGTATTGTTGCTCAGCGGCTCATAGTCGCGCGTCTGCTGGTCTTGTTCCCGAACCGATGGAAGCGTGCAGAAGGACTCAGTTCTAAACTTGAGCCAGTCTTAGCCAACGCCGCCGGGAGCCCATGCGGATCACTGCGGCGGTGCTCGGGATATCACCGGCACCGGATGCCTTCTGAGATTTTGGATGAACCTCGCAGTCCATTAAGCTATGGGACATTCCTGTCCATGTGTTACCGTGAATCGAAAGAAGGAACGAGCATGCTGCACTGGCAGAACTTTTACGTGCTTGTGCATACACACTGATTGCCCAGGGCCGTCGACGACTACGGCATACATCTGACGCAGTACCTGCTTGTTCCATATGAGGACCTCCGCAGTAATATATCCTTCCCACCGCTTAAAGGGGCAAGGCGCCGCGTAACCGCATTTACGCTCCGTAATAGATCTATCTGCCCTTACATACAAGGATTGAGTCAAAATTTTGATCTGCTCCCAGACCACGCAATTTAAGCTTGTGGGTAGACATCTAGAAGGGGTCTAATTTTGTCCAAACTCCCGGTGGAATCGTGATACTGTACCAGCGTGTATGTAGGTAACGTAACGCGTAACGCAGGGCCCAAAATCCTTGCCTATATCGCAACAGTAACGCTCCAAAATCTCATTTTGAGGCCATTTTTGGCTATTTTTGGCATTTTTTTCGGGCCGGCGGTGCCCAAAATTACCATATTAGGCAAGTATTTGTCAGCGGTTGCTAACTTCAAACCTGTGATGGCGCGTAACGCACCGCGGGCGGTTGCCTACATACACGCCGGTACAGTATAAGGCCATTCCCTAATGGGGTAAGACATCTAATTTCGCCGTGACTGTAAAGCACGGGCCGTTTTTTTCTATTTTACTTAGAACACTCGCTACGAGCTCAATTTTGGTCAGAATCTCTCGGAAGTAGCTGCGTTCGACTAGCACTGCAAGTCTGCAGGGGATGGTCCAACACAATTTTTGATGGGATCAAGAAATAAACTTTTTGTCATTTTCATCACGTTTCCGCATAGGACAGCTGCAACTTCGATTCTTGATACTCGATGAACCTAATTTTTTTGACACAGTGTCTTCCCACACGCTCTCCAGGGGATGGAATACTCCGATGGGGAATGTGACCAAAACTGACTCCCCATTGCTGCCTTTTGGGGGGCATAATTTTGCTGTCCCAATGTGGAACACTCCTCTATGTAATGCTCTTCACGACTTCCCATAAAGAGTTCCAATCATGCATGTGTATAACATATCCAAGATTTAGGTAAATCTGAGACCTGTGTCCCGAGTTACAGCTTTCCTATGTGTCGCTTCCGACAACAAGGATATCGCGGTGTATGAATGGCTCGAAGAATTGAGGGACCTTGTCGCCCTCTGTGCCATCCCAATGACAGTTGTCGGATTCCGATGAGTCTGGGTCCGAGGAGCTGACAGCCTTGGCATTGCGGGCCACACCTGCAGCAGCAGTTTTGGATTTGAGGTAACCAGGCGCCATGATTCGGAGCGACAAATAAGGAGAGCGCCAGTAACGCGTCTCTCACGAATTAAGCGAACAAAGGACGCGTATTTACGTAAGTACACGTGCATGATTTAGGATCAAAATCCCGGTTTGGCTGGTTCGCTCAGTACTTCGTAGATAGAGCCAATCGAGCATGCAAGTGAGACACTGAAAAGTGACCTAAAGGTCTCCTGAGAGGTATACTTAAATTGAAAAAAAAATTCTCGGACCAAATTGGCCACTAATTTTTGGTGGCGGCAGCTACACCGGCACTGGTCACACACAAATCCCACGGTTGGCCGCGCGAATGCTGAATGCCAAGCAGCTGCAAAAATACAGAGCCCAGCCCAAAGATCTTGTGAGCGGCAAGAGTATCGTCGGCCAACAAAGGGTGGTCGAACAGCTCGTCTCATTTCAAGATTGTTTTGTAATGTGTTATGGAAGAAACTCACCGTTGGCGTCGGAGTACGGGATTAGCTGTGGTTCAGGATGATGAGAGCTGCATAAATCGGGTCGAGCATTGAGGCGTGAACCAAGTCAGGTAATTAGGAGATTGATTGGACCAAACAAATGCAAGCTTGATCATCGGATCGGATTGAAGAAAGCACTTACGGATAGCATTGAGGGAGATTTAGTTTCTTGAAGAATCCATAGCGAATGCATGAAGCGATGAATTAAAGCCATTAAGTATGAGATGGCAGACAGCAGTGAGCAGTTGAAAAGCGACGAGGATGCATAAGTATTTGACGCAGATGTAATACGAAGACCTTGAGCAAGCAACACAGTATTTTGGTCATAAACCATCCATCATGGGTGAAGCCCTGGTTGCGCCGACTTGACGCCAACATGTCACACTGACGCCCTGTCACACATGAACTGACGCCCCCCACTGCCGCCCCCACATTTGGACTGCCGCCCCACGCCCTCAAATGTGACGCCCCCAGTGACGCCCCCCTGACGCCCTGCATTCAAAGGGCTGGCATTTGAAAAGCATGACCTGACGCAATTATCAGTGACTGCTTAGTGGGCCAAACTAGTTAGTGGGCCACTTGCATAATAGAAAGTGCTGTGATATAGAATCCCAGGATTTGGTGGTCATAAGATGGAATATGACCTATTGCGACACTGCATGTCAAATTTCGAGGCAGATTGATGCGGCAATCAAAAGTTATGGGAGGTTCTCGATCAAGATGCCGGTGTGTGAACATCATTTCTTATCTCCAAACGGCCCTGGCACTCATCTTTGGCTTGTTTCTTCACAAATTCTTCACCGATTCACAAGTTTTTGGGCCCGTCCACATCCCCTGATTTGAATCAATGACTCCACACCATACCATAGGTGAAAATGACTCTCCCTCACCTCTTGGACCCTTGAAGATCATCCTGAGCGGTACAATCCAAGTACTTCTATAGCAATATACCGGTCTTGCCTAAGGACTTGGAACTTGGTTGTTCCATTTGACACCACTAACCCACTATCCTCCAACGTCGAGTTGACTTTTAACTGCCAGACTTTCTATTCATGCTGGGCTACCACTCTAAACCACTGAATTTCAGTTGCAAATAAAGATGGATTTTGTTGGATGGGTTATTGGTATGAAGGGTCGTCCGTTGCATTTAAATATGTCTTAATACTTCCTATGGGTATCCAATTGACTCTCTGGACAGGCTCGAGGACAAAAATGTCAAGGTGGCCCAGTAACCAGTCTCAGATAATAGAGCTGCATTCAAATGGCTGGCATTTTGAAAAGTATGACCTGGTGCAACGGAGGTGCATTCAAAGGGCGGGCATTTTGAAAATCATGACCTGACGCAATAGAGGTGCATTCCAAAGGCTGCGATTTTGAAAAGCATGACCTGAGGTGCATTCAAATGGCGGGCAATTTGAAAAGCATGACCTGATGGAATAGAGCTGCATTCAGATGGCTGGCACTTTGAAAAGCGTAACCTGGTGCAATAGAGGTGCGTTCAAATGGCGGGCATTTTGAAAAACATGACCTGGTGCAATAGAGGTGCATTCAAAGGGCTGGCATTTTGAAAAGCATGACCCTGGCACAATAGAGGTGCATTCAAAATGCCAGCCCTTTGAATGCATCTCTATTGCGCCAGGTCACGCTTTTCAAAATGGCAGCCATTGAACACACCTCTATTGTGTCAGGTCATGCTGTTCAAAATGGCAGCCCTTTGAATGCACCTCTATTGCGTCAGGTCATGCTTTTCAAAATGCCTGCCCATTGAGTGCACCTCCATTGCACCAGGTCATGCTTTTCAAAATGGCAGTCATTTGAATGCACCTCTATTGCGCAAGTCATGCTTTTCAAAATGCCAGCCATTTGAATGCACCTCTATTGTGCCAGGTTACACTTTTCAAAGTGCCAGCCATTTGAATGCAGCTCTATTCCATCAGGTCATGCTTTTCAAATTGCCCACCATTTGAATGCACCTCAGGTCATGCTTTTCAAAATGGCAGCCCTTTGAATGCAACCTCTATTGTATCAGGTCATGATTTTCAAAATGCCCACCCTTTGAATGCACCTCCATTGCACCAGGTCATGCTTTTCAAAATGGCAGCCATTTGAATGCAGCTCTATTATCTGAGACTGGTTACTGGGCCACCTTGACAAGGTCATGCTTTTCAAAATAGCAGCCATTTGAATGCAGCTCTATTGTGTCAGGTCATGCTTTTCAACATGGCAGCCCTTTGAATGCAAGATGGGTTCGGTTCGGCACGTTTGGCCAACCCAGAACCGAACCCAGAGGTTCGGTTCCAATAGGTTCGGTTCAGGTTCCGGAGGGATTCGAACCTGAACGAACCTGTAATCCCTGGAAAATTCTTGACTAAATTCATGTAGGGTCTGGTATGATTGCGGACCAAACTTCGTGACAAGTTTTTGTCCCGATTTGGAAATCACTACTGACACCCCAGTTTTTATCGAGATACAATGTTATCATGTGAATAGCACTATAAGAAGGTCCTCTATGGATCTCTCGGAGCAAAACTTTGCAGAGTGGAAAAAATGTTTTTTGTCTGGAAGATTTTGCGTTTTCGGTCCGGGCTGGTAGTAGCCGGTGGCTGTACCTTGCACTAATTTCCTTTTTCGAGTCATAGGTGGCCGTCAGGAGCATGGAGACCCATTCAATGCACTTTTTTACGTGGAAATGTCTTGCCAAGAGGATTTCCAATGCACTAGAGGCTCTAAGAGGTACACTATTTTTTTGGTCAGCCGGCCAAATTTTGCGTTTTATTTTCCCACGGTACAACAAGGCTCGAAACGAAAAATTTTGTTGATAAAACATGGTTCTGGGGTCCTGAATCTTCAATCCCAAGTGGAAACAATCAAAATTACAGCTTGTCATGAAGTTCTGTCTGCAATCATACGTCCCACTCACTCACAGGGAGATTGAAATATTAATATGAAGGTCTTCTTCCTCGATTTCGACGCTCTTTCGACGGAATACGGCACACCTAGATATACCAGAGTGAGATTTCATTCACCTTCTAGGGTATGGATCGAAATTCCTCGCATCATCTCAGAATCAAATTATGGCTAACAAGTGTTTATCCCTACCAGGTTGCATGAAGTTCTGGGGCGGCAGCAGCAGAATTGAGGTAAGTGTACCATGTTTATGTCAGTTTATGTCTCACTTTTACACCTATACACGGTGGAGCGGTTAACAACAGACTAGATCAGGCAGTGATTTACACCAAATCACCTCCCATTCAAGCATCAACGCGCTTCCGCAGCTGAAATTAATTCACAAGGCGGGGCTGGGGTATACACTGGACTGTAAAAACAGATTTCGACCTAAGAAGGTGCTGGGGAGTTTAAAAAAAAAAAAATACTCAAGGATGTATTCCAAGGAACCCTACTATACTGTAATGCACAATTTTGATTCGTAAACACATATGTACTTCGTCTTTGCCACTAAGAGAATCTCTTTCACACCTACGGACCATTACCACATTCCCAGAGTCCCCAGAATTTGAGTTTTCGCGGTATAAAGCCTGAAAAGCTAGAATCTTTACGGCGCCGGGTATAGTGTTGGTGGGAAGATGGAGAGATTGGCATGCTGGCATGAGTTGCCACCTCACCGGGGTGATCAAGTGAGCGTAGATCTTCTCCCCCGGGGCTCCTTGTACCTGCTGAAGATATGAATGATGGACGGGCATGCGTTGGACTCCAACTTGTGCGGTTGCGAACGGTCGACTTGGGGATTGATGAGGCAGGAAAGGACACCGTGCCAAAGGGAAGAGCTTCTGGATCATCAATGACAGCAACTTCTATCCGCGACCTCGGGCCGGAGTGTGGGTGCGGCGAAGGGGTGGATAGGGGGTGAGCCACCCAACGGATGAACTTGAAGAGGAGCATGGGGGGTGCTCGCTCTGACAATCGAGGAGTTTTGAATCACAGCAACTTCTACTTGCAGAGACCTCGGGCCGGAGTGTGGGTGCGGGGAAGGGGTGGATAGGGGTGAGCAACCCAACGGATGAACGTGAAGAGGAGCATCGGGGGTGCTCGCTCTGACAATCGAGGAGTTTTGGGGAGACATCGCGTGTTGCAGGTTCGGAGTAGGGAGCAAAAGATACGCCGGGGCAAGTAGCGGTGTTTCGCCTGTGTTAGAATTATCTGCCGGGTACTCGGTTTTCTTTACCAAAGCGCGAAATATGTCCGCGTGTTTCTCCCAGCGCAACTGGAGATCATCCAACTCGTCTGCTGTCAACGAGAGCCTGCTCTTTAATTCTGGGCTGTACTGCGAGTAGCATGAGAGCAGTGACACTGTTGATCTTGCGTCGGTTGCGACCTCGAAGGGAAGCGTTTCTGCGTGGCTGAACTTACATTCCAATTGTGAGACGCGGACAGTCGGCCTATAATATCACAAATACCTTTTCAGACATTGTGATACAGGTGAAGCGAATCCGAGACCGTGTTCCGACTCGGAGGTTGGTGCAGAGATGAAACGGGCAAAGGCGAGGTTTTGAAGAAAGAGGAAGCGGCCCGGGATGTGAGCTAAGGCGAGGGAGGCACTAGCAGACTTAGTGGGAGGCAAAGCAGCCAGTCGATCCCTTGCCGTCGTGCCGGTCTTGATCAGATTCCTACGAATCTGATCCCTCAGCTTTCTTGGCCCGCGCGACATCCTCGAAGAATTTTATAGAGGTGCATTCAAATCAAATTCAAATGGCCGGCATCTTAAAAAGCGTGAAATAAGGCGATAGAGATTCCAACGTGTCAGAATTGAATGTTACATGCTGGTGGTCAGGGAGATGGCATTGTAGTCGTACCACTGTTGGTGAGTGTGCATGACGACTAAAGTCAAAGAGGTGCCAAATAGCCTCGTGAGGGCCAACATATCGGCCGTCAACATAGTTGGCTATTTCGTCGCGATTTTCAAACTCTGGTTGGCCATCGGCATTACAAGTTGAAGTTCTGGCTCATGGACTAAGTCCGTTGTTGGCTTATGCTACACCACCGTTTGGTCAGTAACCTCGGCGCGACGTGGGAGATGAAAACGCCTATCCGGTACTCATTCAACGTGGCATCGACATAATCGGGCCAACGTCGTTTTGAGGTCGAGCCGTCGCAACGTCGAATCCACGTCGAATGCTGTGCTGATCCTGCCGTTGTTTCCGGCCCATCGGACGGGGTACCGTTCCTTTTTTTGCAGCCCGTTCTGCTGCTTCAATTCTCATTGTATTGATATATTCATGGGTTCTACTCGGCATTACCAAAAGTAACCGAGCATTCGGTTTTATTGGCACTTGATCAGAAGTTTCCTCCTTGTTCTGGATAAAAACTCAATCTAGGATGTGTTTGGCCTTTGCCTAGATATTTGACCTTGAGTTAGAAACCCTCATACCAAGTGCTAAGATGGAGGGCGTGGGAAGCCACTCCTGACTTTCCGCCTCAAACGTAATACCCAAATCGGGTAAGTATTCTCGGCAGCACGGCATTGTTCAAAGTCCGTTGTTTGCTTGGTGCAAACAATGGCTGACGACAGCCATCGCTCTCTTTCTCCCGCCATCACTCGCCCTCCTCTCCGCTTGTCCTCTCAAATCTCAGCCCGCTGCCTTGTCGGCCCCTTCGCCTCGTAGCCCTCTGTGGCCGCCGTCGTGTACTTCCTGGGTCGGGCGGATGGACTGGTACGTGCATGTTTTCGATCAAACGATGCCCTAACGCTCGCGTCGCGCGAGCCTGCGTGATGTAGAAGGCCCACGCTTACCACAATGCACCGCCCATGTGATACATGCGTGATGCGCCTTCGCCTTGCCCGAGATCGTACGCAGACCCTGGCGACTCCCCGCGATGTTGATGAGCAAGACACGGGCCTCAGGCCGGTGTCTGGCCGCTGCCGCCGCGTACGATCCCCCATCTTCGTCGTCCCACTCTCCTCCTCCATGTTTTTGGCGGGTTCGGGCGTTGAGCGGTGCATGCGCACCTCATAGTACTTTTGTCAACGACTTCTTGATGACTTCATTGTAATAATTATCTTTGAAAACCTTTTCTACATATCTGTTCAGCACGATGAAAACGAGCGGACGTCGGACGACGCGCACAACAGGCAGCGTGTCGTGCTTTGGCGGGGCTCCACTCTTGTTTTCCATGACGTCACTTACACAGCGGCAAGCTCGGCACAGAACATAGGATGCCGATGTGCCGAAAATAATTTCCCGATTTGGGGCTTACGTTTGAGGCGGAAAGTACGCATGTGTGAGAATCCCTTATGCCGGAACCGGCCGACATCTGCCGCAATCTGCCCAACTTTGGCTCACCTCTGCTCAATTCTGCTGCCATCGGGCAGGTCAGTCTAAATCTTCAAATTGATTCAACTTCTTCTTTAATTCCTCGGCGGAGCGTCTTTGAGATTTTCAAGACTTGGAATTTACGTCCAGGGTCAAAAGCGGCGGGACAGCACGTCATCGTCTTCGAGGCTGTCGGAGTTTTAAAACACTCCTTGCTTCCTACCACCACCATCCCCATACTCGGTTCCCCTCCTCCTCGCCCTCCCGCTCGAGCTTGTCGGCTCTACCCCCGCTCATCGGTGCTCCTCTTCTCCAAGCATCCATTCTGGTCGGTGCACTTCACCTACCATATCAATTGAAGACTCTGGCAAGCACCGCTGCGATAACCGCATCCCACCGGAAACCAGTGTTGCTGTTCCGGTTCATGCATATTTTCCCAAAGGACAGGTTCTGTTTTTGTCGAAAGGCAGCTCAGTATGCAATATGTCTGGATCTGCAGACTCATTTATCTCCAGAGATCAACCTGTCATTCATATGACAAATTTTTCTCAAGCACCTGTGACGATTTCAGCAGGTCAGACAGTCGGAATTTTCGGGAACCCCAAGAGCTGGTTAGACAAGATGAGTAAGTTCTCTAATGCACAGTTCAGAAATGGTAGGAGCAAATCTCGCTTGAAAAAAAAAATCATGTGCTATCAGCGCTAACTGTTATTCACCAGGAAACCGATTTTCATCCACCCTCCCCCATCATATCTATCCTGGTCCGCTCCCCCCTGGTCCCGGCGGTCGTCCGCGGCGTCGAATTAGGTTTCAAAAGCGATATCGGGATGAACCACGCAGGCTCTATAGCCAAGAAGAACATCTTGCATGTCTGATAAGTACTTAAAGATGCTCTCAGAGATCTGGGAGTCAGTATAATCTCTAAATAACACGGTTACCTTATACCACTGATTCCTTTGCCATCTTCGCTCAATGATGAAACAATAATCTGTTGTAGCCACAAGACCGGTGTATCTACATGTACCGTTGCTGCACTATCCTTTCCTTGGGTCTAGAGCGCATGAGGAACGGTGCATAGCAAGAATTGATGGCATTTCAAAAAAGGAAAGACAAATGATCTCGCCGCAACTGTAAGTTCCGCAAACAGCTGTAAATACGATTAAAATACAATTACAATACATTACGATACCGCAAACGCTTGTGCAAGTGAGACCCGTGGCTAAGATGCAGGCAGATAGAACAGATCTGGAGCCACAGGCCAGTGTCAAAAGGTACTTGGAAATGAAGGCCGCGAGCGAAGCTGTGAGATTACCATCAGCGAGCCGGCGGAGGTAAGACTGCATGTCGGACAACTTACTTTCTCTGTCGGTGACCTAAAGAGAAGCAGCATCCAACCGCCGCACAATTCGCATGCTACAGGACACAAAATTAAAGGACTGAGCGCAGGTGCGAGCAAAAGAGGCGCAGATTAATAAGCAATACTTGCCTCAAGTGCTCGTTATGTCCACAAAACCCGTGGCCAAGACAGAGCGCTGACCAGCGTCGAACGAAACCTGAACAAAGAGAATGCAAGCGCCACTGTGATATTGCAATCAGCGAGCCTGCGAGAAGAGTACCGGACCAAAACTTACTCTGCAACAGCGACATCGGTGTTCTGTATCTAACTAGGAGTGGAACACACCAGGCTTGAAATTGAACGCCACCAAGGAGAATATCGCCTCGATATAAGTGTCCACCGGCCATAGTTCATCTTATCCGCCCTTCAGAATCCACGTACAGCGTCCTAGCTCTTGGTACCTATAGGGTACTCTGCACACAGAAATCAGATTGAAGATACATTATTACGGACACGTACCTAAACGCACCAGTAGGTTTGGCATAAAGCAAGACAACATCAACTCGAGCAAAGAGCAGTTCTAAGTTTGATTGCTAAGGAAGCCGCAATGAAATACCTCGTATATTAAGCAGATGCCTCGAATCACATTGTTCGTGTTTGCCCCGATCCGAAGATACCCCATTCACTCAATCACCTTCTAGCTCCGGCCAACGCCGCTCATTACGTTCCGCTCCCTGTCGGCAGCACCCGTAAGCACACCCAATTCCTTTTTTTATTTCGGGGTTCTCGAGTTGAAAGAGAATAGCTTCGGCGCGCTTAACTAGACACTCCACATGTTATTTTCAACCTCGCCGATCAGCCGCCCAATTTCCGTACATAAGGAAGGGTCTCTTGCGGCCTCCTTCTTTATTTCACGCCCCCATCACGTTCTTCCGTATCGCATTCGTCCGCCGCCCCATCCGCCCCATTCCTCTTGCCACCGTCGCCTCAATACTTTGCCCGAATTCCCGATCTTCTGCAGCCATTTCTTGCGCGTGGATCGAGACGCACGACAGTTAAAAGTGTCTCGCATCTCTGTCATCATACGAAGTCGTGGGGCGTGTATGGATTGAGTCCAGCAAGATGCCACCAGCATCAAGATAGTTCCAGGACTGCGATCTTGACTGGCGCTCCACGCCCTCGAAGTTGTGCTTTACTGCCAGTCGTCTCCTGAATCAAGCCTTCAGCATTCATGCCATCAAAACGAGCATATCAAGGCTCAAGACAGGGCAGCAACAGGGTCCAAACTCTTCAACGGTCAACTTCAAACCCACTTCATGGCTAGCTCAGTGGTGGTTCGGTCTCGGCAACATCAAAGGCCTCGCAAGACCAGACTACAGTCAACCGCGATGGGCGATGGTCGGCCCATGAGAGCCTCCTTTAAGCCTTTTCTATTCCTTGCATCGCCGGCTGATCCTTCCAATCCGTACAGAGAAAACGACAAAAACTCGAGTGAGGCACTGAAATACTCTGTTGTGCAATAATTGTTCACGCTTCGGAGCAAGGGTGCACTTTGTACACTCGATTCACGTTTTACTACCCCGGTAAGTTCATTACATTGATTTTATTGACGCTGATCTTTAGGTTCAAACCTCCCAAGCGATCAAGGTATGCACTCTCGTAAGCTGAACAGTTCACTCATCTAATTGTCCAGTCCGGAGCCAGGAAAACAGACGAGCAGTAATGATCTTCCAATCGGTACGCATCCTCACCCAGCCTCTGCTCGCTCGCTTCTGGCATTGGCGGTGCCCAGATATCTCGGCGGACAACTCATGCCTCGGAAAGTCGAGCCCCGTCACGGGTTTGGACGGAGTGCTGCGGAGATTCAGACTCAGACAATGTTCATCCAGGCACGGCGGGCTCGGCGAGTGCACGCGGCTCCTGTACCTTATCTGGTACTTTGTTCACTGACCTCCTACACTCTCGCGTCCATAGACTTATTTTAACCACCATCTATTTCCACTCATGGAGCCTGCACGCCGCCAATTTCTCCCGAGGTATTTGGATTATCCCGCTGGCTCGGACATTTTGTTGATACGTCTTTCGCAGCAACATTCACGTCCCGTACGAACGTTGTTTTGAATGAATCTCAGTTGAAAACCAACAAGTGAGTGTAGAAATTATTCATCTACTCGGTAAGAGATTTCATCTCTACCTCCGTCATTTTTCCCTTACGCCTCCTTAGCAACCGTACGTAGATAGTCGGTGCATACATCACACTATTAGATCATTTGCAACCGTTGAAATAGATGAAGTCTACATCGAGGCTTTCTCGACTAGACATTGTATTATCCACAGGAAAGGTGTTCGAAGTTCTTTCAAACATTTCGTCCAACATCTTTACGTGTCTGACTGGTTGCAAACCGACTCTTGACGAGTACGCACATCTTACAATGCCTGTCTATCCCTGTACATATGCCGGAGCGTAGCGAAGGCACATCTTGTCGAAGATCAGTAGCATGCCAATTATTACCCAGAAAACAAGGGTATAAACCGGAGTTCGAGGCGGCCCTGCTTATTGACCTCTGAGCGGCGTCGAACGGTGAACCAAGTGGTCGTATACGTCGGATACCATTTGAATGCAGGCGACGCGGGACCTTGGTGCAATGTAGCCCTTGGCATCAACCTCCCATTGACATGGAGCTGGACTCTACCTCCCGTCGGACGTCGTATCCATCTCCAACGCTGGCGACGCGGGACCCCTTGGTGCAATGGAGCCCTTGGCATCGACCTCGCATGGACATGGACACTCTGTGCGCTACGCCGAGAGGGACAAACAGGGACTGCTAGCCAGCAGTCCATCTTTCGCGAGTCCTCGCTTGTGGGTCCGGTTACCGCACGAATGACAGCAGTGGACCCTGGGACAACCTGCGTTATGATACACTAGAGGGAAGGTTGGTGGTCAGTCTAGCGCGTGGATGTACTCACAGTCTGATGCACTCACAGTCTAGATGGCCGTGGATGAGAACATAGCGATTGCGCAAGCCATTCATACCACCACCCTGGAGGTCCTGGTCCCTGCTAGAGCCCCGGCACTTCTCCAGCACGACGAAGACCGAAGATTAGGTGCCGTGGTAGGTGGTGCGCAGCTGGCGTCTTGCGAGTGAGTCTTTCAGGGATCATGTACTGTTGCCACAACACCCGGATCCAAACAAAGCAATGGGCCTGTACTTGGCCGTATGCGATTCTCTGTCCGCACTGGAAATCTGAATCGCCACTCCCGCAACATTTTTGAATTAGCCTAATTTCCTTCGGCAATCGTGTGGCGGCATCACCGGGAAGGTTCCCATTGGCTCGACGCTCTTCTTTGAAGCGGTTAAGATGATGCTCGACGCAGCCTTACAGTGGGTTTTCCAGTGGCTGCTATTCTGCATATCCGAACCCCGATGAAAATAGTTCAGGCCGAGGAGATTCGAAGTCCAGCCTGTGGAAGCCATCGGCGGAAGCAGAGCGCAAAAAAATTGTTGTGAGAATTGAGACAACAAAGATGTACGTGAGAGTTCTGTAAGATAAGTAAATCAGTCTTCACGCGCACAGATGTAAGCGGAAGTCTGATATATTCGCCTGTAAGATAAGTAACTAGATAACGAGTCAGAACGAGTAAAGAAGTAAGATTGAGTCGCTCACCTCAGTCTTCGCGCACACAGATGTAAGCGGAAGTCTGAGGAGAGGCGACACAAGTACAAGGAATATATAGTATTCTACGACTTCAGATCACACACGGTTCAACGCGAATCCCAGCAATATTTTGAAGCTCAGTTAGTAGGTGAAACGATTCCACATGAGTCCGAGTCAACTTAAGGGCACTCCTTTGTAATTTATTTGGAGCTCGGGCATTGATCTTCAGTCAGATACATAAAACAACCCCAAGACCAGCGTAGTAAGTATCATAAGGCTTGACAGAAGATATCGCGGACGTTTAGACAGGCGGCACAGCACATACATACTTACCCAAATGGAGCCACAGAATTTGGACAGCGCAGGTGAAGTGACGCAGCTAGTGGGATTTATCTCACGAGTGACAGGGCGTAGGATTTCAGTCAGGCATTACAAGGGTTGACTCAAGGTGAGCAGGCTTTAACACACAGTATGGCACTACCCTTCACGATTATATATCATCGACTACCCCATTTTGAACTATACCTCCATGGTCCATGGACGAATTGTAATAAAGCCGCTGTCGCCGAGCGGAAGCTCTGGAATGCCACTTAGGACCATTCAAGACACAGAGAGTGATAGTGATAAAGGGACACCCAGAATTTTCGCTTGCGAATCCTTAAGTGCAGGGCGCTATGGCCTCGAGCTACATGTAATTTGCAAGAAAGCGAAGAAAGGAATTACTCAGTAATATACGCGGTAGTGGAAACGGCACTGGCCGGCATCATTCGGCATCGGCTACCAGCGGATGCCGACGCGACCTCCACTGGATTCCAGTGGCAAACCGCACGGCGTTGGACCACCACCGACACCCAACGTTCTCCATTGCATTCCAGTGGACCTGTAAGTCAATGAACAACGAGTGCAATGTGCGTGATATCACTATTCCCCAGTGGAACTCGTCGCATTCCACTGGCTCTTGCTCCAGCTGGCTGCCAATGTACTTGACTGAGTTCCTGTGAAATCCATCGGATCCTGTTGGAATATATTGGTCCCTGGTACAGATCTTGAGCCATAGACTTCATTGGGTTCCACCAGCCACTGCAACATAATATTTCTGAATGACTCAAATTGGGTTGGTTTTTGAGGAAGTGGGTGGGCAACAACAATAAAACCCTTCTGGTACGTGTCCGTCAAGTGCCAAGGGCGGTTAACAAACTTTCGAATAACATCTGTCGGGTGTGTATAAAGGCATTGTTAAACAAATGTTAGTAACCAAGAACTTGATTTGAAAAACAATCTCCCATACCTATCAAGCACTGAAAATCTGTCGACTTGCCCATTTTTAAAGTTGAAATGTCGAATCTGGATCAACAGTAGTAATTCTCCGCCATATACCCAAATTCCATCCATCCGTTCCTCATCGGTCTGTTCTCCAAGCCACTTCCATGTACATTCCAGCTAGGATCTAGGTTCCACAGCAAGACATCCATGATTTCATTGTCCTCCAATTTGACTCCAATTGCCTTGAGTCTCGAGGTAAGGCCAGTGATTCCAGAAATATATTCCTGAATCGGCTTGGCGGGATCATGGGTTATAGCCGTAGAATTGCCGCTTCAACGCGCTATTCTTCTCGTAATCTTCTTTCAACTTTTCACATGCTTCTACCCCGGTTTTGCAGCCGTCAATATATTGGTACTGACTTGGGTCAATGGTCAATCCAATGGCTGTGAGCATTTCTTCAGCCTGGGCATCCCATTTCTCTGCTGCGTTCCGAGTTGCCGGTCTGGTTGTTTCAATGACGTGATAACAACCGGCCCGACGGAAGACCATGGAGATTGCAAACTTCCAATCTTGGTAAGTATTGCCCGAGGATCCATCCTTCTTCTGTGCTTTGAGCTTTGGCACGGAAGCGAGAAGTGAATTGACGTTGTTCGACACGGCGTGGGAGGATGACGAGGATGAGCGAACCAGCAAAGAGAGTGCAAGCTATACGAGATTGTGTTGTAAATTCAATGGGTTTGCACTGTAGCTATGAGGCTTTGGGGTTGCAATCTCGTGAAGAGATTGGCCCACACACTCGAGTTTATATACTGTACAACTACCTAAACTAGAATATTCTACATAATTCGTGAGAGTTCTACATCAATCACTGATGACTAAAGCAGTTCGGGGATCTGGCAGATTGCCATTTACGGCCAATTCCCAACACCTGCAGATATCTTCGCCTCGTCCTCCTGAACACTGGCATATCTTGGTTTGGGGGAAAATGTGTAGGCTCGTAACCAGCCTGCCTACGAGGAGCAAAAATGTGGCGAGTACTTTGAAATTAAGTTGTTCATTTGAGTGGGGCCGATGACGCAATGAGCCGCGGCAATTCCGGAGATCACGGTCCGAAGTTGATCACCGGCAGAACCCAATGAAATAGGAATGGGTGGAAAATACGACAGCCCAGATTCGGGATGCAAGGAACAACAACATAGTGAGTATGTCGAAAGACAAGACGGAGCCCCCAGTGGAGGAACTTGTGCGAGCCAATTGTCTGGGAGCAAATAGGCACAAGTCTTCCCTTCCGAAAATTCATCATGTTTGGACAAGTGCCACCCTCCTAGGATGTGGTGAACGGAAACAAGGCCCCCATGCCAACTAGAGGAATAAAATTCATTTCCCCCTTTTTTCTTTCTATCACTAATTGCGGACGAATTATTCTGAAAGACTGGTGTACTATCTCCGACTGCCTAGTGGGCCGAACTAGCCAATGGGCCACTTGCTCAATACAAGGGCAGGGCGAGTATGACTTTTTGAATTTAGTGGTTAGGGGATGGAGTACAATGTTGCCTTGATGTTGCCTGTCAAATTTGGAGGCACACCGACTGGGTGATCAAATTAAATTGGGGACGGGCATCGCCCATGATTGATCCGGCAAGTTTATCCATGTTTGTGTCCCGCCAAACGCAAAAATTACATGTTCCTGCTTGTTCTGCTTGTACAGGCATTTTGTGACTTGTATTTGGTGAGACAAATCACTTATATGACTCGTATCTTTATAGCCCCGCCAATATCCATGTATTATCCACAACGATAAATAAGTTAGTCTGATACATCCACCCAGTCCGCATCATCTTCAAGGGAAAACCCGTATTCTTCCACAACCATCTCGTGTGAATCGTCCGTGCTTGGTGGGTCTAAGCTGAGGCGTGTGGAACCAGAATCTCGAGGGCTGAAATAAATGAGAACAAGTTATAAATTCATATGCTGGCCACCCACCGACATGCTAGTTCGCGCTCCCGCGCCTCCAAGACCAATTGCCTCCGTACAGCGACAGTTGTCATGTCCTTCCACAGCATTTTACTGAGAACCGGATCCTTTAGAACGTCCCGATACACCTGGAGTTGGTCTTTGAGCCGTGCTGAAGTCATTGCGTTGATGGCAGAGATCTCAAGCTCCAACGGCGTGGTAGCGAGCCGGAGTTGATGTTTCTTCTTCTTCTTCGCCGCCGCCTTCTCCCGTTCGCTCCAATCCCTTCTCCGCCTTCTCTCGCTGCAATGCGGCCCACGCCTTCCTAAACTTCGCCCGTGCCCCGCTCTTTCCATCTTTCCGAACCTCACGCATGACGAATTTCTGCACGGCAGCGTTGCATACTTTCTTGATAAATGCCTCGGTGTTGTTTCGCTCGGCTCTTGTCTGATTCGAGAACGACTGGGGCGTGGAGTTGGAGTGGTAGCGCATGTGGACACGATAGGACCCGAGCAAGCCCTCGTTGCAGTCATTTGTTGACGGAATGAAAAGGATGGCGCGTTGTTCCGGGGTGAGGCGATCAAAGGTACCGTCGACGTGGAACTCTGGAGTGAAATGCACCCATCCGTCCGCTGCACCCGAGAACATAGCTGAAATGGCGAGGAGAAGATTTGACATTTTCAGCGCAAGTTGCCGAATAGTGTCGATAAGAAAGTCGTCGAGGAAAGGCTTCCCGTCGATTGTCAGTTCCTCGATAGGCGTCGTCGGATCAAGAAGGATTTTGGGGTTGGCGGCAATGTGGGAGCAGAACTCGGGGATTTTCCGGTGCAAGTCGGTGAGTGAAAGCAAATTGATGGGATTTTGTTTCGTGCCGCGTACCATTGCCATGTAAGGCCATGAAACACAGACACCGTAAAGTGCCAGCGCAACGTTCTCTACCATCGTAGCAGCGCAATCCAGGCCCTTCAGAATATTCATTTCGACGTGGTTCTGTTGTCCTGACTTCGTTTTCCCGTTAACAACCTCGAGGACCAGTTCCTTGATTATGCCGTGAAGGCAGACAACCTCGGCAGCGGCGTAGGTGTAACAACCGTACCGTGTGTTCGATACGTCTGGGAATTTCCGCGGTTGTTTGATGCCGTAGAGGTCGTGTTTTCTGGAGCTGCATGAAGACGACTGCGCGATCCTGGTATCCGCGTTCCCCGTCCTTGTTGCGCAGAAGAGCGCCAAGCAACTGGAGGAGTTTGATGGCACCGGCTGTACTCGATTCGATAGCATGCTGTGTTGCGGGATTGTCCGGATCTTCTGCACCAAGGGCTATTGTCGCGCTGTTCGCCTTATTCGCTAGGAGAACTGGAGGAGTAAGCCCATGTTTCGAGTAGATGAGTTGAAGAGCACGATAGCCATATTTCACAACATTCAAATCTTTATGGCAGCAACAGCCGCCGAAGACGTGGGTGCAAAGGTTCTGTTGCTCCGCAGGGGTGAGTAAGTCGAATTTTTCTTGTCCTAGTTTGCGCTCTAGAACCTGTTGGCTAAGCTTGAGCCGTTCGATGGCGGGTCTAAGGACCGAGATCAGAGAAATATTGAAACATGAACCAACTGACTTACAACGCAGTTAGCTCCGAAGGTGAGAGGCCAGCGGCGAGTTGCAAGTCTTCGTCAGTAATATCGAGCATGCCCAGGAGAATCTGGCTCGTTTCCATATCCGCGTCATCAATTGCGTCCCGCCCCAGATCCCGTATCACAATGTCTTCCTTGTGCGCCGCAGACAGACCGAATCCTTTCTTGCCATTCGGCGGCGTGATCCTTCATCTCCCCCAGCTTTTTCCGATAGTAGTCGTCAACATGCATTGTTTGCTGCTTTTGAGCTGCAATGGGGCTGCGTGTGTATGTATCCGCAATCCGACTAGCCGCCTCCTTGGCAACCGTCAAATTGTCGTTGGGCGGTATGGTCAAGAGCTTGCTCGAGGTTCAGGAAACGGGTCCGGGTCGTCCATGTTGATTTATCAGTGTCGTCGACATCGGGAGCGTACGAGGGAACACGAAGCGTGATATGCCGTGATTCGACTGTTGTTGCGCGGTGCGAAGTACCATCAGAACTTTCGACAAAGCCTGATGAAATTAAGGGCCGTTTAATATGAACGAAAACGGAAAATACCTTCTCCATTCATAATCTCCATACCTAGTTGAATCTCTCCATATTTTCCACCTTCGTCGATTGCCCGGCTCACAGTGCGCCGTGACATGAATCGGTTCTGCCGGATAACGATGCCAAAGGCTTGGGCACAGGACTTGACAGCCACTTCAACCTTTCCAGCTGCGCATCCTGCATGTATGAGACAGCGTGCAAGCTCCCGCGCTTTCGCAGTATATTCTCCGTGTTCTGTAGGCCGCCATGTCCGCAAATTATTGTATTTCTCTTTGAGATTTCGAAGCGACGTCTGTGCGCGGTGTGCCCGCTTCCGAGCCGCAAGTAGTTGGTGCCTAGTCGTCGTTAATGTCGATTGTCTCTCGCAGACATCAGATTTCAGCTTCAGAATTAGGGTGTCGCGTGTGTGAAGTTGAGCACGGGCAGAAGCGAGCTGAGACTGCAGCGCAGCTATTTGGTGTGAATTATCCTCCAGAGTGCTCTGAAAAGCAGCAATAGTCTCGGATTTTTGGCCAGCCTTCACATCGCGGTCCCGTTCAAACGCCCGATGCGCTTGTACCGCTTCGCCAACTCCTCACCCAAAGTTGATTCTGCCTTCCGTTTGAGATTCTTCAGGGATTTATTCTCGAGGGATATGGTATTAGTCCTGTCCAGAAGGGCACCGTGTTGGCCGTGAAGGCGCTCGAGGTCAGTCTGTAGCCGAGATACATCCGTTTCGAGCCCAGCATTGATTGCTTCTAATGCCGTGATTCGGTCATCTTTGTCGGCAATCTGCGTACGGAGGGACCTCGGCCGCCCAATGGGAAGGTGTGGGATGGGAATCGGATCTTCTACGGGTGTGTCCTTGTCGCTGCTGCCGGGATCATGTCGGCTCTGAATCGCGTGCCGAGCTGCCTGGGTTTTCTTTTTGGGGCGCGTCATGGTGGTAAGAGTATCCGATATTCACGTCCATACAGGCCAGAGATGAGGGTGATACAACACAGAGCCGGAAAACAGAGTATACAGCACAAAAAGCAAGCCCAGAAGCGACGCGATTGAGATGTGACACGATAGTCACGAAGTGACTGAACGCGTTTAACCTGTCGCCGTAAAAAGTTTATACCGTGATAATGCCTCAACCAATCGATACACTTCTGCGGGGAAAGTAATAGCTAACCTGACTCCCAAGAAATGTACATAGCCGAAACTTTAAAAATCCTACTTATATCTTGAAATACTTGCACGTCCGCGGGAATATCACGGAGCATCTGGCATATTTCAAACTATCACAGAATTTTGCTACGTACCTTTATTCTTGGACTACTCGCTATGGAAAAAAGTGATGGACGCTGGATTTTGAGGACGTGTATTTGTGATGGAAGGATATTTTGGTGGTTGGAACTGATACGAGGGAGATCTACTATGCTGGTGGAAGACTTGTAGCATATTGATGCTATCAAAAAACATTGATTTCCCATCAAAAAAGGGCCAAAGTGAAAAACGGCTAGGCTTCATAGCTCATGAACAGATGCAGATTTCATGATGGTTTAACTTGCGGATTCATTTGCATCAATGAGCACTACAATCTGGCCTTTTCACATTTTCCATAAAAAATTCCTGGGGTCAGTTAGAAAATACCATTTTGCGATTTGAGCGGTTATTAAGGGGAAATCAGTAGAAATTGATCCCATCAATATGGTAGAAATGTTCCACCAGTCCGTACATCCGCCCTAAATTTGGTTTTGTGTCAAAACAATGCTCCATCATGGAGATATGGCCCCAAAACCCAGTGTCATCACTTTTTTCCATAACGAGTAATATGCTCACTCTCTGTCGATTCAGATTTTCTTATATTTGAAGTGGGACAGAGTTATAACTTTTGTAAGATTGGAACCGGCCGCTCCTGCGGACCAAACACGGCCAAAGCTGCCACTCTCGGATCGGCTGATGCCTGTCCCCATGATCAATGGCTGTGCGATGTTCTTGATCGGCATGTCAGGGTGTACCCATCATTTCTTATCTCCGGTCAGCCTGCGCACTGCTTCTTTGGCCTCTTTCTCCACCAATTCCTCGCCGATTCACGAGGTTGGAGGCTCGTTTTCATCCCCTGGTTTGGGGCGATCGCATGGAATACTCTGATGGTCCAAAAGCTTTCCTTTCACTCCCCTGGCACCCCCGAACAAAATGTTTGTCCTGACGTCAAATAACTCAATCTGAGCACCTCTACAGCGAATGACCCACATTTCCTGGGGCCCTGAAATTTTGATATCATATTCAATGCAAGTACCGCTAGATTCTCCCAGCTCGATGGGGCCCTACCTACCCGCCTTCCCTCAACGGTCGGCCACTACCCTAATTCATCACATTTGAATGGCACCAAAGAACGAATTTTTTTCGAGGTGTTACGGGCATATGGGGAACATTGTCTGCAATGAGATATGTTACAACATGACTTATGAACCAAATTGTACCATAACTCAGAACGTCGACACCCTCTGTGCCGTTCCCAGCGAGTCATTCAGTCGATACCCCAAATTCACCCATGTCCCCTGGCCGAAACTAGAAATATTTACAACCGGGAATATGCCTCTGATACACGGTTTGGGTCTCAATAACAATGCATCTACACCTTCTGGATGATTTGGGACGCACTTGGGTGAAGAGGACGCATGGCAACTAATAATTTGAGGGGTGGCCCACTAGGCCGATTATTCCCGATTCGGGGTTATTGCCGAAATTAATTCGCTGAACCATCAAAACATCATATAAATATGCGGAAGTGGTCTCTACTCATTCGCAGGACCCATGCCTTCATTTTGGGATCCATAACACAGCCACTACTTATGTCGGTACGGATAAATGGACTTCGTTCATGTGCACTCAAGAACGTCAATGGGAAAATGGACGATCACTTATTACATAAGTACTCGTAACCATCAAGACCGGCGGGCTTGTAGCCCAGAGTCGGTATTCAGCCCACGACCCACTCGTGATCGTCCTGGAATCTTCCCAGAAGAAATTCAATTTGGTTGGATACAGTGATCCCTCATCGCAAGGGATTTTAACAACGGAGTGGCCAGCCAAACTCCAATGGCAGTGAAGCCACCCACACTCACGGTTTAGCATAGTCGCGGTTCAGTTTTTCCGATGCAACGGAATGACGAAGATCCAGCCGGGTGCAGAGGAGTGATTTAAAAATGAAATCACTGGAGCGCACTTACGTTTGAAAGAAATACCAGAGGCTTGAGTCGAGAGGGGATTAATTTGAGGGAGGGCTCGAGTTATCGTTCGGGTCGAAGGCAAGATAGCGAATATTAGTATACCATCAAAACAAAACTCACCTTGAAGCCGTCCAGGTGGAAGGGAAGTTCCAAGTAGGATCTCGGTTGCAATTACTGCGGTCGGTGTGGTTGAGAGCCAGGTCGAATCTACTGCGGTTCGGAGCCAAGTCGCATCTACCAACCCGATACCAGGAACGCTGCCAACCAACAATGAACCAACAATGAGGCTTAGCGTCTTCCGAACGCTGCGCTCGAGTCTGGGAAATCGCCATCCCAGTGTAGCCCCTCGTCAGCCTTTCGCACTTCGCGCGTCGGTGCCCAAAGTTCCGCCGTTCTTATTGCAGGCATGTCAGTGTGCCCCTCCCTTTGGCGCCGGGCCTGGTCACAGTACCGAACACCAAACGGTACAGAACTGCGAGTTTCGTGCTCGCAGACTCCCCGGGAAGTGTGGCACAGGACGCTGCCGGCGCAGGGAGCACATTGTGGTACGGGATCAAGAGTCAAGTGTCACAGCGTCACAGTATGCGCATATTTGTATCGAGATTTTCCCACGTGCTGAATTTCGTTTGCCAAGTCTGGTCATCTTGGGTTTCGAAATCATTGTACTCAGCCTTGGGTCCCGGTCTTTCCTGTTGGGCTCGTCTAACAATGCATGTCTAATACTGTAGTGTTTCGACCAAAGGTTCAGGTGACGGGTGACGGGGACCCCCTGAGCTGAACGATTTTGGTACATGTGACGGTAATGCCGAGTGAATGAACGATAATTTTTGAAGTAATCAAAGGGCGCGAAAAACGATTTTTGAGCTACTCTAAATTTAACAACGAAAAAGTGCGAAAATTACAAAAAAAAAAAAAGCTAGTGCTCCTCCCACGCAGGGCCCTGGTAACGCCTCGCAACGATTTTCCTGCGCTGGCCCCGCCCGAGAACAACATATGCATCACGATTTCAGCTTAAAATTCGTACTCATTCCACTTTTGCACCAAGAAAAAAAAAAAACAAGGAGCCGAAATACATTATAATGCACTGGATAGTGGGTTCCATTGTGAGGCACGGGCTTCAAAATGCCATTTTGAGGCACGTGGTGCAAAATGGCTCCCTTGAAACACACCTGGAATACACTATGAGGCACGGGGTTCAAAATTGATTGTGTCCATTGCCCTCCTGGGGCATTCAAATCCAGAATGCAGCGCGTCTATTCAATGAACCTTAAATAAGTCAAGTGCTCCCTTATCCCTGCTGAACCCAGCCAAAATACATTATACTCGTCATGACCAAAAGTAACCGGAAATTTCGTTTCAGGGGCACATAAGCCAAGTTTTTCCCGTTCTTCTGACGGATTCTTAGTCTTCACGAAATTTGGCATTGGATATGGCAGCTAAACTTGAGGGATGAGGTCTCACACTTGGCATAGCATTAAATTTTGAAAATAACTGTATTCTGCAATTAGTTGTCGTAGCCATATTCCTTAAGGTCCTAAGGGCTCGTAAATGGCGTTGACATGTCAGAATCCACACACAAGATTTTATGACTCACAGGCCATCCTACGGGCCTCGGTGAATAAATCAATGGGCAGAAAAATCACACCCTTGATCACAAAAATCATTAAACCGGATAATCTAGCACAATGAAAGCAGAATGGATGGGGTTTTGTGTCAGGTCAGATCAAGGGAGACCACAGGGGTATTATGGAGTAAGATTTTGCCCTGAGCCACCTGCTTTCTCAAGTGGCAGGCCCATTCCTAATTTCCGGTTACTTTTGGTCATGAAGTAATTCACTGAATGGCGGGTTCCATTGTGAGGCACGGGGTTCAAAATGTCATTGTGAGGCACGTGGTTCAAAATAGCTCTGCGGAACAGTGTTGGAATTGACCGGGGTCAAATCAATTTGACCCCCAACATCAGGAAAACCCAGATTCCGCAATTGAAGATATTTCGCGCCAATTGGCGCCAATTGACTGATTGGCGCCAATTACCAAATAAAGATTGTCCTTATATTTCCACGCCAAATGGCGCCATTTATCTAACCCTTACCGAACATTTGCATGGATTACGGCCAATTGCCAAGGCTTTCGAAGACTATTCCAGGACTATTGCCACTTTCACAGAACATTCCGCACATTTACACAAAGCAACTATGGTGTATTGAAGTAATCTATATATACAAGGTGTAAGGTAAGACTAGGCTTCAACGCATACTACGACACAGGAACTGCCCTCCCTTCATTCCCTGCAGCAGAGCGACATGAATATCATAGATTTCTTACTTGCCCTCAAAATCAGTCGCCCCGGTGGTCCAGTTGTCAAGGGTACTGTAGAACCGTACCGGAACAAAATAAATAAATGAAGCCATCAGACAGCGGAAGACTTACGGCAGCACAAGTAAGCGGGACCATGGGAATGGTCGCCTTGAAGTTCCCCTTGTCGTTGCGAGAAAACACGTCAGCACAACGTTCCGCGGTCGTCATCTCCAGAGAACTCACCTTACGAGCAAAAGCAGAAGCTACATCATGTCGAAATCAACGGCTGTGGTGCAACGAGGGTCAGTCGACAGCCAGAATGAACAGCGTGACATACCTGACGAAATTGCGGCAGCGGCGGCTTGTCCCCGGCGACAGCCAGAACGAACAGGGTGACATACCTGACGAATTCGCGGCAGCGGCAGCTTGTCCTCGGTGGACAGGCAAGAGGTCGCTTGCGCCATGATAGAACTGCGCAGGCTGTGAATATGAGACCTGTAATAGGACACTGGCATACCTGTCACTTCTTTGCACGCATCACGAGATGACCGCCGTTTAAATGTCCGCCTCCTCCCAGGAACAGTGCTGGGCAGGACTCCAGCCACGGTGGTTGCAGGGTGATGGGGCTGGACTATGAAGCCTGCAAGTAGATGAGGGCTGGAAAGGTAGGAGAATGAACGAACACAGTATTGGACGGTAGGTGGGGACATAGTGGGAGGAGAAAGTGAGGGAAGGAGGAGGCAAGATGGGGGGAAACGGAGAGAAGCATTTGTGGCTGTTGTGACCCCATCAAAACGAACCATTTTGCTGCCCACGTGTGCTTGACGTATACCGTCGGCGATTCTCAACCGTCGGCAATTCTGAGACGTGATGTATGCTGTCAAGGACTTGGCAAAATTCTGACTTCAGTTCACTGAGACCCACCCAGTTTTCAGCATCATATCGGAGTCCAGGCAGTTTCTGAACAGGTAAGACACAATACCGAGTGATTTATCATTGTTTCGAGGCTTCAGGTGAATTGTCATGAAAATTATTCGAGATTACCCTACATTGGCGGAAATTATCGCTGATTATTTGGATTGTCAAGCTTGGCAATAATTTACGGCAATTGGCTGCCAATTATCAAATCTGGTTTTTCCTGATGAACGGTGACCTTTAACCGTTGACCTATGACTCCACACACTGTTTTCAAACTTTTTATGCTTCCACAGGCCTGTGAAAGAGAGCAAGCATGAAGAGTGCATATTTATCGGCGTGATCTTCGATGTCTCGACGAGGAATTGGTGTACCTGAGAGGACAGGTATATGAACACATTTGCGTTTCTTCATAAGTTGATTTTTGTGGGTGGCCCGTCAAAAATTGAAATTCATTGCGTGGTGTGGATCCTGAGATATGTTTGAACCACTGTTAAGCGAAGCAAAAGTTCTCTTCATAAAGGTTCTCGTACCTTCTTCATCTTCAATGTCTGTCTCGTCAGAGCTTCCATCCAGATTACTCTTGCTCTTGGACATACGAACCTTCTCGTAGAGGCTGAATTGGTCCCACATAGCGACATCTTCCAATTCAGCTGGCCTAAAGAGGACGTCGTACACAAGGGAATTCAGCGGCGGGGCCGAGGAATCGGCAAGATCGACGACGTCTTCTTCTTCACGCGGCAGTTGCAACCCAATTTCAGTGGCTCTGCAAACATACGTTCAAACGATGATTCAGTATCATAAAAGTATCTCAACTTACTCTTCATTGATCGATGGAATTGAGGAATCCCCGCGTTGATTCCATCTAGATCGGAACTTGGGTCCAAGTTAGACGAATAATCGAACATAGCTACAAGTACAAACGTAGTGGATTGTCCACCCTCTTCATGATCCTTGACCTTTGTGTATGGGGGAAATTGTTCCGGTGAAATCCAAGTGAGCAACTTCGACCAGTGGAAGACGGCAAAGCGAGCGTCAGTAACATGGTTTAGAATTCCCAGCAGAGCGCAAGCAACTTGCTGGCCTGATAACTCACGACGGCCATTGATTTGATTGAGAGTTTTTAACAACAGCTTTCGGCACCGCTCGTCGTCGCGTGATACAGGAGCGTTTGGATCAGCCGTCAATTTCTGCATTGCTTTCATGGCGGCGGCAAGCGCACTCATGATTACAGCAGAGTTCGCCCCTGTCGGCTTGGCGGCATAGTGTGTCATATAGATGCTGAGGGCCATGCCGAGCGGACCTGATCCGACGAATTTGGCGTCCGTGTTACATTGGAAGGACCTGCTTATGGTCGGATTATAACCCACGACATTTTCGTCGAGTCGTTTCTGCGAGACTTTGCCGTGCTCATCCATGGAAGATTCCGGAACCAAAGGGATCGGGTAATTGAAGCGGCATAGGCGGTCACGGTCCTCTGGCTTGAGCGATAACATGGAAAATGGAGTCTTCTTGAAGCATGTGTTGTTGTGTTCGTGGACGTGGCCAGAAGCGTCGAGAACTTCACGCAAAGATTGCCCCCAGTTGGATTCAAACGCGGGTTCATCTGGATGAGGTCGGTGGCTCAGCAAACATTGTTTTTGTTAAGCTTTAGGGAGGGAACTGAGAGAATGATTTCCAGGAGGCAGCTCGTGTTTTATTATGCTCTCGAGCCAGGCAAAGAGTTTCCGTTTGAAATGTTCGTCTGCAGCTGCTTATTCATGGATGAGCTTGGGAGAAAGAGCACCTAGTTTGTTCGAGTCAAAAAGTTATCAGTCAGACAGAAAATATTTTCTTATCTTCAAGCCATATGACGATGTGCATGTGGAGCGTTCCACGATTTTGTGCTTCAAATACCGCGTGATAATGCTTAACGCGGCCAAAGACACCTCGTTTACATTCACGCTCGCCCAAGAATGAATTGATCCACCATTGATTTAAAAAACTCGGCACCAGCGATAGGATTGGCAGCGAGCAACCGTGCACGTTCAAATGAAGTGAATCGTGAGTCGGGGTTGTCAAAAATGGTATCTATGTTGATATCACTTCCAGCAGTAAAAGCGGACAGAGGATTGTAGGTGTCGGCAGGATTCAAAGTAAAGAAAAGAGACAGGAACGCGAAATACCCGTGCGCACAATTTTCTTCGGACGAATTTGATGTATGCAAGGCACTTTTTTCCAGCATGTTGATAGCCATATGAGATAATCTTTTTTTCGTGTGAGCCACAGTCCAACCAATATCTAAGCTTACATTGTCCCCTCCCCCTTTTCGAGAGTGAGGAATCGAACTACGTAAATGGTTTCCCCCCAAACGTCGTGGTTGAGTGTCCGGCCCCGCCCGGAAACCCCCCTCAAAGGCAATTTTTCTTGCGGCCGGCCGGCGCGTTGTCGTGCGCAAAAAGAAGGGGGCTCTAAGTGGTTCGAACCGCGGACCTCAACTCAAAAATGAGTAAGCACTAAAGACGCACGATAACCCAAAGCAAGCGAGGGACCGTACTCAAATTTACCATTCCAACGCCGCCTAGAGGCGGTGGCTCGGCCATCTTTCCAAATGCGGTTCGGCACGTGATTCTTGGCCGGGCGAGTTTGATTCAAGAGGCAGGCAACGGAGATTGCCGGGATATCAACCTCTGAAGTCCAGGACCCCACCCCCACCCCTACGGTTGTCGGACCGACCGCCTGCGGACCGATGTCCGCTGCGAAAAAAAAAAAGTTAAGTGATGACGTGGCCTCGTTGACAAGATCCAATTAGCATGTCGGTCCGAACCGATAATTCTTGAATAAACTTAAACTGTACTTCGTAGTGCACGAAATATTGTGGAAATGCTCCAGGTCGTCCGGAAGCATATAATAATAGGGAGGTCGCCCTTTTCAATTTTACGATTGACTCATTTTTACGCTGCCAAGCTGAAATTTGGTCAAATCGTTGCTCAAACCTAAGCGAGGTCGGACCGCACTCCGATCCGAGCTGTCAAAAGAGGTCGATATCTCGGAATCTTCCGGTGCCTGCCTCTTGGTTTGATTCCCTGTTCGGATGACTTGGCTAAGTTGCTAGTGAGATAGGAACGGAGTCCTTCCGGTTTTTCCTTCTTCAACTACAGTTTCGGTGCGCCCGGAACCGTTGCTGAAACTTATTGTTTCAGGGCCGCCGAAACCGTTCCCGAAAACAACAGAATCAGAAAATACAGACCATCGGACCGGTGGTCGGTTTATCGGCTTTTTCGGCCGCCAACCGTTAACGCACACGCACGTGATATAGCGGTACCGATGGGACAACCAACGCCACATCATGACTCGTTCCTCATGCTTGGACGTCTTGCGCTCACTCGAGCGGCCTTTCCTCAAGGAGATCAGCTGGAGCCAAGGCTTGAACCGGAGTGGCACTGGAAAGCAGGAACCGCTGTGAGTAATCACGGATTGAAGTGCTGCTACATCGTTAATTGGGGAATCGAAGCTGCTCGCCGCAATAACTATGTAAGTGAGTGAAAGACGGGCTTTCCGCAATGACTAAATTTCCGTGATAGTCTTGGCCTGCTGGTCACGTCTGTCATTACCGCCGCCGCCTTCGCCCCCCCTAGCGACGTCAGCAAGGTCGTCGCTACCGGCGCCGTCTTCGTTGGATCAGGCCTTATCCTCGATGTATATTTTCTGGCGAGATTCGCGCACCTGGTTCATTTCAAGGTGAGTTATCTTTGATACAGTGATCTGTTCTCAATCTTCGCCCTTTTCTGTGTACACGTATAGAAGCAAACGCAGGAGATTCATGCCAGTTGCCTCATTCCCATGCTGTGGAACCGTTTTTGTTCTTTTCGCTTGTCGCCCTCTTACCAGTGGCTGCGATCTATGGCTCACCCTTTTTCATTTCAAACACAAAAGAAGTGTATCGAGCATCACCCCGCACGTTCTATACGCTCATCTTGGTTCTTTCCGTCACCTTCAACCTCCATATTGCTGTGTTGGGAATCTGGTGGGTTGACTGTGGAACATTGACAGACAGAACGGCTGCTTGTTCCATGTTGGTTCTCTGACGTCTACAATCTAGGTGGCTAAAACCAACAGATTTGTGAATCCTCAATGGTTAATATGTGGCTAACCTTTCTCTGGGCTCCATTTATGCCATCCTCGGCAGAATTTAGAGCCAAAATGAAGGAGAAAACATGTCATATGAACACAGCTACTTTCACGGGCCGTTCAACTCAGAACTGGTTCATTTTAATCCTCTGAGAACCAGCATTAAACTCTCCAAACAGAATCCGGGGTTTTTAAGTGCAACAGTTCAGTTTTATGTGTCATTTGAAGCAAGCAGGGTGCCAAAAACAGGAGGAATAATGTTTTGCGACTGGTGAGACTCGAACTCGTGCACATCATTTCTTGATGACAAAGATTTCAAATTCTGCTCAGTATCAGTATCAGTATCGATCACCAGCATGAGTATTGAGCCGGAATCCGCGGGGTGCGGGCGAGAGTCGGAATAAGCCGTGTGCGGGCGAGCACCGTGACGAAGGCACGGGTAACACCTAGTCTCCCGCAAACACTCTCCCCAACCCCATGACCTATCCTCCCTCCTCAAACGCGCACCTCGAAAGAAAAAAAAAAGAAAATCTCCAAAAAAGGGAATACGTGGCTGTGCACGTGTAGACGCCCAGGAAGCGCCGGGAGAAAGAAAAAAAAAAAAAAGGAACACGAGGGAGAACGGACGGGCAGGTGTGGGGAAGACGAAGGGAGAGAGGAGGGGGGGAAGGGGGGAGGGACGCGTCCCGCAGAAAAAAAAGAAGAAAAAAAACGAGGGATGAGGGATGAGGGACGAGTGGGGGACGAGTGAGTGGGAAGAGGGAGACGAGACGAAACGGGGAGGGGAGGGGGGAAAGCAGGGAAGGAGGGAGGAGTGGACGCGTCCCACGAAAAAAGAACAAAGGACGAGTGGGGGACGTGCGGGGAGAGGGGGGGGGAGTAGGTAAGTAGAGAGGGGGGAGGGAGAAAAGGACGCGTCCCGCGAAAAAGAGCGACGGAGGGAAGGGGGAGGTAGGTCGAGAGAGGGAGGGAGGGGGAGGTCGGGTCACCTCGCCTCCCACCAAGCGTAAAGAGGAACGAGCGGGAGGGACTCGAGTCGGGGAGGGTCGACTTTTTTTTTAAAAAGGGGGGAAAGAAAATAAACGTATCCCAATTCGAATTCGAGTGGGCAGTATGCGAATGCGACGAGTGCCCACGCTCCTCCGCCTCTGATCTTATGTGTCAGGTGCAGCCCGTGCGCATGCGCATGTCCCTATGCCCCTTTCTTTCTTGGTTTTACTAAGCAAACATAACTCCAGCATGATGCAGAGGATGAACCCACCGTCATTGCCAACTCTACGGGAGGTCCACTACCATCCATTCCTTCTTCTGTTTTTCTTTGGGTCGCGTTTTTTGTTTTTTTTTCTGACCCTCACCGATAGCACCGTCTATTCTCGGGGATGATCATTGTTTGTCGGAATCGCCCGCCTCTGGGAGAGGCTAGGAACACGTGTGGATCCTTGCGTGCGTCCCGTTCATCTTCTCTCCTTGTTTCTTTCCTTCATATACTGATCTTGTTCCGCCAGAACTCTGCATTCGATGGCCGCAACAGATATGCGGGCTCACCTCCCTCGGTTCCATATCTGAAAGCACTTTTCACTGATGTTATCTCGGCTCATCGAATTTATATTGAACGTGATATTGCGACACTACCTTTGACGGTAGCGACAGCAGATCATACCTTTGATGTGAGTCCGTTTCATTTTTGTGATGTCCTTGAATGTAACTTTTTATTTTTACTAGTTCTTCAAGCACATGGGTGGAATGAAGGAAGAACGAATCTTTACTGCAGCCTATACAGTCTTAAAAGAGGTCCGAGCCCACTGTAACAATGATTTCGAGTTTGAGGATGACAAGTCTGAGGATCCTTTCGGTCAATTTGCCTCTAAAGCGCAACCGGTAATTTTTTGTACTGCAGTTGCAGCGATATTTTAATTGACAAGTTATCTAGAATCCAGATAGAATGGATGGGATTGAATTCTTGGGCACTAATATCAACGAGGCAAGCACACAATTAATTTTCGAGTTTATATTGACAACACAAAACAGAACTCCTCAGTCGGGATGATTATTGACGGCATTGACCAGGCCAGCAACGGGAAGTCTGAACAGACAGTTTTGCTTAGAATTGCGCTGACTATCACTCGTAATCAAGTGTGGAGAAGTAAGTCTCCATACCAGGTCACAGTTTGATGGCGGCTTGGTGCGTCTTCCGAGCCTGGGATCGCGTTGATGCGTTCGTTGGGACCTTGTTTGGGTCCGTATTTATGGGGCAAAGTGAAAGTGACGCCAAGTGACGCCCTTTGACGCCCGGGGGCGTCAATGGGGCGTCACTCACAGAAATTTTCTTCATTTTTGAGGGTGTGGCCATTATTAATACATTGTAGCATGCCGCACTTCAATAATGGAGACCTTCGGCATACACTTGGCTCACGGGATGCACCAGTATGCCTGTGAAAACTCAACATTTACCTTCATGGGGGCATCAAAGGGCGTCAGAAGGGGCGTCAATAAGGGCGTCAATGGGGCGGCAAAGGGCGTCAATAGGGCGGCAAAGGGCGTCAACGGGGCGTCAACGGGGCGTCAGTAGGGCGGCAGTCCAATTATGGGGGCGTCAATCTCACCGCGTGACAGGGGCGTCAGTGTGACATGTTCGCGTCAAGTGGGCGTCAAACATGAATACGGAAAGTCTTAGCAAATTATTTGCTCAGTACACGTTTTAATAACCAGATGGAAATAGGAGAAGTAATGAAGGGGCTGATTCATTTTTTGCACTAACTTATGAATAATTTATGCTCTTGCCTTCCCGAAAGGCAATGTCCATCCTAGCTACATTTTCTTCTTCAAACACAGTTCAACTCTACGCATTCTGTTTCTGAGTGGTGGTTGTGTCTCATTCCATCCATCCCACTCTGCCCTCCCGCCTTTCACGCTACCCTCCTTGGAGGTGCTTACCATTGAATTCAACTACGATTCGCACGTCCTTGAAATATTCCGATCCGGATATTTCCCCCGTCTTGTTGACTTTCGCGCCGTTTATTTTTGCCAACGTTGCGTGGAGCGATGCTTTGTTGTTGGACTTCTTTCCACAACTGGAACGGCTCTCAATAACGGGATCTGTGGGATTAATTCGCGTGCCCATGATTATCGAGCGACTCCATAGAGTCAAACGATTGTATTTGGATGGATGCTCCGACCTCATTTTACGCGAATTGTTGAAGGATCCTTCTGGGAGCTGTCCTGCCTTGCGGTCTTTGTCGGTGGACCACGTTGATACACAGTTATTGCTGAACTACGTTTCCAGTCGATTCAGACTTCCATCTCAAAAAATTGTTCACATTCACTACAGACATTTTTATGATCTCCCTCTTCCTGCCGATTCGATTCACCTCGCTAATTGTAGAGGGATCGCATCGTTTGTCCCCAAATTTATTACTGATCCCCCTGTTTTATGATTACTCTTATGTAACATTTCACTGTTTTGAATACACGACGCTCACTCCTAAGTTGAGACCTAAGTAGTGCTCTTGTTCACGTCAAGTCTGTTGCGATACCCACCACCGAAAGAAAAACCACCACTGACTGGGACAAATATGCCCCGCTGTTCGTCTTCTTTGTCATGGATATTGTTTACCAGCATTGGTCTACTAGGCTCAGGGGTGCGTCCACCACACACTGACACGACAATTCCTTCCTCGTCGGTAAGAGCCCGATATGTACTGAAGAAGATTAGACCCCAGACAAAATGTAATGAAGAGGAACATACATTCCGTCCCATTCGACTATCTGCATGTGAAAGAGTTCCTGAAGCTTTGACAGAGTGTATGGCGTACGCTCGATGACTACAGCCTGCAAATGTCTGTCGCCAGTGTCAACAGGCATTGCTTCCTCGTTATCTATGAAGTAAAGTATTGAGTTGAATCACACGAATCTGAGATGAATAAAAGAATAAACGAGAATAAGAAACAAATAGTATCGTATCTGGAATTTGCTTCAGGGGCAGGGTGGGACTAGTCGACCACAGCTTAAAAAATTCTCTGCTCCAGGGCAAAGGTAGAGACACATGAAATCAACAGTCCTGACTCCAGGGGCGGAGTAAAGGGAAAAAAAGCTAGTCAAGCGAGACCCGAACGATTCTCTGCTCTAGGGGCGAAGGTAGAGACCCTTGAAAACAGCTGTCATGACTCCAGGGGCGGAGCAAAGATAACAAGAGAAGCGCTCCAAGGGCAGTGAAACAGCAGTCATGACTCCATAAACGAGCTCCAGGGGCGGAGCAAAGATAACAAGAGAAGCGCTCCAGGGGCGGAGGGTAGTGTCAATGCTCCAGGGGCGGAGTAAATTCCAGAAAAAAGGTAGCAATATGGTCCCGGGAAGTGCGGGGTAAAAAAGTGTGGATACAGAACGCATAGCGGCCAAAGTTTCAGGGGCGGAGTGAACTATCGCTCCAAGAAGAGTGTAAAGCAGTAATGAGATAGAAACCACAGCCTAAATGAACTCACTATAAATTCGCCAAAAATATTTGGAATAATAAACAGATGCGTGTGGTATGAGACGAGAGGACAAGGTGGGATTGGCGGAGTGGCATTGAGCCTTTTATATCCAATTCCACCCCCTGAATCAGTTGTTGCCTCCTATCTGTTGAGAGTTACGAACAGAAAGGAGCCGTTGTCTAGCAAACTTTGTATTTATTACTAATAAATATCATGACATACGTATCGGCCGAACAACGCGTGAAGCGCCTATTTAGACAATTTCCCGACATCACGGTCGAAACGGTACGTGTAAACCTATATGATCCGCATTTCTGATAAGCGCCCACCTTGAGTATAATAGGGAGTTTGTGCAAAAGCCGCACGAGCCGCATGCGGCTTTTGTGCACTGTGCAAAGCCGCATGCGGCACCGTGCGGCTTTCGTCTCCCTATCAATTATGTATTTAAAACTTTTATATCAGTGATATGAAAGCTGTCGGCATTGATTCCGGCATCATGTGGGAAAAGAAGTGTGGAGAATGGCCTTTTTAGGCAGCATCACGGCAGCGGCTGTGGAGAAGCCAAATAATGACGTCAAAAATGATGCATATTACGTTTGGTAAGTGGTTCAACATATTGGATAGCACCTAAATTACCATATCTCATCAAAATCAACATCAATCCACTCACAAATTCTTCATTTTATCACGCGGCTTTGCACAATGCACAAAAGCCGCATGCGGCTCATGCGGCTTTTGCACAAACTCCCTAATAACTCAATCACTGCCCCGGATCCAAAAGTTGCTTGCCTTCTACTCCAGCTCATTCTCTAACCTGTGTTTGTTTGTTCATTGTTTTATTAAAGTTCCCTGCTATTTACTAATTGTCACCGCTCAGGTACGCCACCATACTATCATGCTCGACTGTGACAATGTAATTCATCCCCTTATCTCGAACAACGAAAAAGACAATAGGAAGGCGGAAGATAATGTAGCGTCTACGTTAGGTGAGTGATTGTGGCAATACCAGCCCACTGTCCAATTCATGAGACTTTCAAGGCCCTGCATCACTCATTGTCCCATGTTCGGACACTGTGCACATTTCTTACATAACGAGCTATGTTGCCGAACTCAGTCTTGGTCCAACTTCTTCGTTGCAGAAGAATACGCGTTTTGAAGACGGCTTGGCGGGTGAAATTTCGTCCCAGTGGATCAAAGCCAAGCTTTGAGAGTAGATAGCCTTAAGCTACTCTGCGTTCAACAACCGCGTTATTTACGCTCCAGATATGAACAAGACGCTCTTGTAATTCCACCATATGAAATGTTATAGTTAAATGGACGGATACATTTTAAAGTCAGTGAGATAGCCCGCTATCAAGCCTAAATGTCCATAATGAAAGGGACTGATGGGTAAAGGGAGCGTATGTGTAAGTTCGACGCTCGTAAGTCTCCGGTCACTTTGTATGTACCGATTGGATATGTATTCCAGGAGGAGCTCTGTGTTGTTAGCTTCAATGGATAAGTGTCGCAGAGCAGGGCACGCGGTGGGTGCGGAAAGCAGCTGTCGCAAATAGTAGTCGCCTGGGCCAGATAACTCCAAGCGCTCCACTTGGGAAAGACGACTAACTAGAAGTGGGAAGCGAGAGCGTGAATGACCTCTGCCCAAGATGGAAAGATGTTTCAGTCCGGGCAAGAAATCTGCGAGGAAAATAAATTCCCAAGCAATGTGATTGAAATAATGTGCGTGGACTTCGACGAGCTTGGGAAATATTCCACATCGCAGGACACTGAGGACACTATCGGTAGCCCTCGTGTATTCGATGCTGAGTATTTGGAGCGCCGGGAGCATGAATGTAGCGTATTGTCCATCGACATTAACCCCTGCTCCAGCCAACTTGAGCACACGCAAATTTGGGCTGGCTGTTAGAGTAGCGATGAATGACCGGATAGTGGGCAATGTAGAAGATGGAATCTGACGCAGAATCAGAGTATCGAGGTACCCGTAATATGCTGAAACGCCCCATGGTAGGTTAAAGGTGTCGAGCCGCAAGGACGTTAGGTTCGGGAGGTCCTCGTTAAATATGGATGGAGGCGATTTAATGCGTCGAATAGCGCTTCGATGGACGAAAAGAGAGGGAGAGCAATCCACAGACAAAGCTTCGACTATAGGTGCGCGTATGCTGCCGTACTCTCGAAGTACGGCCAACAGGAAGGCGTCTTCAGTAGTCCAAATTTCGACGTTTCTTCACAAATGAACGGATGGTTTTGCCGCTTTGAGACAGCGCTGCACCACCAAGTATTGCAAATGGAGAGAACGGCTGCTTTCAGCCACGGGCGATCGCGCGTCTTCCGAGCTGGTGTCCAAACATATGCGCACATCGACGGGGAGTCGTCCAAGGTGGGAAACATGTGCTGTGATAGAGGTGGGAAGGGTATAGGTGCCAATATACAACTTTGTCCACAAGGTAGACTGTGCATTCGCCACCTGCCTCCACCTGCTGCAGGTATGGCGTATGACGTCCCTTGCGCAATTATGTGACCAAAAGGAGACCGTTATAACGGTAGCAGTGATTATTGCGGCGTCATGGCATATATGCAGGAATATTTCCGACAGCAGCTCATTAGGAAGTATGTCTATGGGTGAAGAACCATCCGCTGGAGCTGGCGCAATGTAACACATTGTATCCATGACTTGAAAATAATAATCAGTATACGGTTTTGAATCCTCATATGGGTACATACAAATGAAAAATAAACAGGACCAACGACGGGACGAAAAGAAATAAACAACAGCGATGTCGGGAGAAAACTTTGCTCGACAGGTAAGTGTCGCAATAATGTGATGGATATCGATGCACCCCGCAATGCGGTGTGAGGACGCATCAACGTCGCGGAGAGTCGGCATGTGTGAAAGACAATCGGGAGCGGGAATGGATGGAAAAGGAAGCTGGCGTCGAAACATTGATGAAGCGATGCTATTATCGAACATCAGAACGTCAGCGGGACGTACGGAAAGAACCGGGCCGATCGGCCAAATATTGAACGCTGGTCACTGTTGTGATTGGTAACGGTGTAACTGCTGTGACTTGTAACTAGACTCGCGAGGAAACGATTTCGAGAAGACGTCGAGCTACACCAAAACATTTCTCTGGCAGCAGTTACACATCCATATCCCCGTCTCCCAAAGCCTCTTTGCGACTCTTTTTATACTGTCTCTCTTCCTCTTCGTCCTCCACATAGTATCCCACCTTTCGACGCATAGCAGTTGGTCTACGAATGTGACTGATAGTCTCAAGGCGAGAAGCGGTGGCTTTCTGTGGGATACTAGAGTTGACGTTGAAACATGTGTGCGTTTAGAGCTTACCTTGGAAAACTCATCGTCAAGCAATGTTAGCGCCAGTAAACGTCGTTATCTTGACTGCGCCCTGCTTGGACGCTAACGCCACAAAGCAAATTTGCATCTCCACGATATCGCCAACTTTGAATCCACCAGGAATGAATTCTTCGTACTCGTTGTTTCTGTCCAAATTTTTGACTCCTGGTGATATAGGTAGGGAGTTGTGTGCACTTACCTGTGATCGGACTGTGTACCCCTTCTGAAATACTTGACGATATTCCCTGGAGCATGGATCAAGTCCGTCGACTTTAGTTTGGCTAAAAGCTGAAGAGGGTCGAGGCCGTTGTGAAATTCGGTGTCTTGTTCAGTAGGCACGTCCGTTTTCGCCGTGAAAATTCTGTTACTCGCGACAATGGTCTTCTCACCCATACTAACGCGTTCAGTCGTCGACGAGAGCTCTATTCCCGCCAAATGCTGCGCAAACAGATCATTAACGGAGTCCAGCTTTGCTACCGATTCTTTAAAAGTCGTGGACTCAAGACCCGTGATTTCAGCCTGTTGGTTCAGGAATTTCGCTCTCATTGGCGAACAACTAAAACTAGTAAATTTCAGCTCAATATTCTGTATAACCACTCGCCTGATCAAATTCTTGGGAACTAGATTGTTTTTAGCAAGGACGCCTTGGACGCGGATCACCACTTCGTCTCGAACGTCTTCCGCCATGTCTTTGAAACAGAGATGCCAACTCTTGCGCCCACCAGTGGATTCGACAACCAGCAAATCGTCCGTCTGGGTGAGTTGAGTACTGTATAGATCACATAGGACAGGTTTGACTTGCATTGATGTCAGCTAAATGTACGACGGTCGAATCTTTGCGACTCTCAAGCGCCTTGCGTCGCGATATTGCAATGGCCTCCAAAGTTTGGGCTATCAAACGGTCAGTTTGTTATCCAAAGTGATTACAGTCGACTCACAAGCATCGTTGGTTTTGTAGAAGCCATCCATAGATGCGAGATAAATGCCGGGAGAGCGAACGAATGTCTTGTTATTGTTCAAGTTTGCTTCTCTTTGTTATTTTTTTCTTTTAATGATAGTCCGTTCCTTAGGATTGATGACAATATCCTGCTGACTCAAATTACTATTCCGGTACTCAAGAGACTATACCTAAAAATCCAGGAATTCGCAGATTTGTGTGGGAACATATGCAGGATAACAACAGAATTGTTACCCGGCTATACCACGCAGGAGCGACCTGTTCAGGAAAGAAAGCATACATCTGCATGGCCTCAACGAAAGTGGTCGGACATGTATGCACCTATGAAGGAATGAAACCCGATGATGATAGAATTGGTGCCATACTCAGGTGGGGACCTCCCAAGGATGTCTCCGGCAACGACATTTGTGTGATGAGTATTGAAGTGCATTATCTCGGTTGTGTGCACATAGTGCAACTATGGCGAGGTGATGAAGTGTTTGATTACAATAAAGCTAGCCTGAGCTTCCCTGATGCCGACGACAACGCGATATGAGCCCGGTTCATTGTTTGGCAGTCAATGTTCTCATCATATCTTCAACAAATCCAGCATCCACAATAGCGCACAGTGCAGTGCGTGCTCTGGCTTTGTACTTGGCAGTCGATAATACTGTGTTTCGGTTGTGTCGGATCAGAGCCAAAGTGGCTGTGTGTGGCTGACAGCCGCTGACAAATTGACATGGGGGAGCAGAGCCGCGGGAGAGGGCGTCGACGAGCAACGGCGGCGGAACTCCAAGTAGTTGGCAACAAAACCTGCTCCACCACGAAGATACCCATTGTATCACGCATTGTGGAGTTGAAGGAAGTTAAATGGTCAAATTTAAGCTGGATGCTCGCACATGAAAGTGGATGTATTTTTTTGTTTTGTACATTGTTCGACCTGGTGCCCGATTTCTCCTGGGTTGAATTTCTTGTGACTTGGTGAGGAGAAGTATTTGATGCTAAAACTTGATTCCAAGCAAGGGCAATGGACACAATCAATTTTGAACCCCGTGCCTCGCAATTGAACCCATCTTCCTCCTTATAAAATTATGCCTGTCTGTCCGTCCAAAGCTTTTTAAGCTCCGCTCAGTCTCCGCTGAAGCCGTGTACCGCGGCAGCTGTCCTCGGGTTCCGGAGCGCTCTTTCCCGCCGGCCCACACCCTACGTTTGGCTGAACCAATGTCTATAGGCACGTAATATTGTTTGGCCGACTGCTATTGCTGGGACCATAATATTGTAGCTGCCTTCAGTCGAATGGACAGATCTAGGTAGCATAATACTATTGTGCATGGACCCTGGGTGCATCATATTGCTCAGCTGACTGCTACTGAGCTGGAACCATAATATTCTAGCCACCTTCGGCCGAACCTACAATTTCAGGTGTCGTAATATTATTGGGCATCAGCATCATGTTTGGCCCAACCAATGCAACCTGTGCCCTAGACTCGCGACCAGTATGTTCCCACGTATCGATCACGAGGGCAGATTAATTCATAATTTTGGTGGTTGCCCCTTGTGAACAACCGACGGTGCGTGCAGAGAAAGAGATGCGGAGACAAGGCGGGGATTTTTTGTAAGCAACGAGAGTCAAGTCATTCAAAGCGCCTGAGGAGTGAATTCCCAAGCTTAATCAGCAGTGAAGTCTTCTCCAGATGGCTATCCGGAGTGAGAGCAACCGGGCCTTCTAGTATCACAATTGCTTTGTTGATATCCAGCAAGCTACCAAGCTGCTCAAAGTGATGTAGCAAGGATGTTGTGAGGTCTTCAAGGTAGATAACACGCCCTGGGTCATCCCACACCGAGGCATAGCTGTCTTGCAGCCGTCACAATGAACAGAATGACGAAGGTATGCCCGCTAAATTGATCCCTCAACTGGCAAAAATGATGACAAGAAAGTTCATGCTGCCTGTCATTCGGGGCATATCTCAGCTTCCGCTTCATGGATATCGTACTAATCTGAGATTTAGGGGTGCCTTGACCACAAGAAGATCAGATACAAGGCCGGCAATCCAAATTTGATGTGATACCTAGTACTCGGACACGTGGCAACCTTCCAAAAAATGATGCCGTTCAAGCAGTTCTTACGTGTTTCGAAGTAAAATTTGAACCTTGGGTAAAAGCCAGATTACTGACGATCCACATACTCAGCCTGGCCCAAAGCTTGCTGAATAAAATGCTATTCTGCGATTTTGCTTAGGTGTCCGAGATCTAGGGGGGGGGGGGGATAGTATGTACCCGTATGAAATCGGGTTTATACCCTTACCCGTCTGGGGTACGGGTCATGCGGGTAAGGGTGCGGGTTAATGCTCTCGGACCCGGACCTGTACCCGACACTAGAACTTATAAGCATATATGAAGCATCCAAAAGTAAATGCAGAATGAACCAGGACATGCTGCAATACTAAATGCAGTATAAGTCTGTAGGACAAGCTGCTACTCTTCATCAGTGAAGCGGAGCCTACATGTTAATGATCCATCCATCATGCACAAAAAGGCTGTCTTCATAGCTGTATGTATATGGAAAATGTTGGGTACACTGCCAATAGTCCGCTACATGGCTTCCAGGGAAAATCAACATGTAGACCACATATTACGTAGAAAGTTGTGCAATGTCATATGAGTGATTGAATGGCTTTCAATTGTGGCCCATGAGCCCAACCTCTATCCAGGACTTCGTTGTGTCAGGGACCGGCACGGATCATCCGGATAAATCCATTATGAATGGCTCATAATTACCTGAGAAGCTACGAATAATGCGAGCCTGTGCTCTCCATAATGTTCCAAATCCACTTGAAATGCACGATAAGGTCCAAAAGAGTATGCAAATTGTATATTCGTCGCCAGGCCATGAAAATCCGATCAATCAACGCAAGGCACGGATTGAAGTGATACGCAGTTTGCACGGTTCTCGAACGTTGTTTGTGCGCTGATTAACGGCTCGCTGACAACGTGAACGGTTAGAGACGTCCACGCCAGCACCTCGGGTCGTCCGTAGCGATGTAATAGAGCTTCAGCTGGGTCAATGTAGAGCATCCGCGTCCATCTACCATATCTTTCTTCGCTGGCTATTCACTAGAAATCAAATATTCTTATTTTCCAACCGGTAAAAGTAGTAATTATAGGACTCGGTTGGGAAACACGGAATCCAAGCTCAACATGACTGCAAAATTTCAGTCCTGTTCATGATATACATTGCTGAAAACTGGCGCAGCCTTCGAGTACTGACAGACTGTCCTCACGCGTCACTAGGTACGAAGATCCCGTTTATCTTTATTCTGCTATCAGAAACTGAGCTTCACGCGTCACTAGTTCGTGCTTTACCCGCCCTAGTCATTACATTACCTCTTACCCTTTTTATTTCTATACTCGCTATACACAAAAGTAACCGGAATTTTGCTCGTACAGGCAGATAATTGAGGTATTGCCCATTGATCTTGTGAAATACCATTCTACGATGAATTTCACGTCTCTCAATATGGAGCCTACATACGACGCCACAAAGCTATGAGTGATATTTTAGTCGCAGGTGTGATTACTGGTAACTTTATGGCTGACACCTGCAGCTATTCTGGGGATGTTTAAGCAGTTGAGAGTCCAGTATAATTATAAGAGTGCAGGGGGAGAAAAAGAGTAAGCCAAGCCAGATTGGCAGAATATTAATAAGAGGGTATAGGATGAGATGGAATATTGAGGACCCAAAGCAGTTGTAGTAGCAGGCAAGCAGGAAGTGCGGAGAGCCGGGATACGAAATTTGAAGGCACAGCCTCAGCCATATCATACATGTCACCGAGCCCGGGCGGGATAACTTTGGGAGGGCTTGCACGTATATTGTTTATCTTGCAGTAGTTTGGGCCCAGGACCAGAGGAACTCGCAATGGGCGAGATACGAGCGAGAAGTGAAGATGCGGGAGATGCCTAAAACAAACCGAGGTTACGAGGTTAATGTTATAGTCTGTTATAAGAGACTAGGAGATGCCCGTGATTGACACCGGCCAGCTTCGGATCAGCAAGTTCGAACTCAATCAGTATCTTGCCGGATTGTTGGAAAAGTCAATAAACCAGAAACGCCGAGCTAGCTCGGCAGAGCCCCCTCCAGGTGTTCATAGACTGGCATGTATATTGAGCATTAGTTTAGCCATCGCTCTTCATAAGTCATAGCACCAAGCAGTCCCTCAGCACAAACATCATCGGCGGTTGGCGCACAAGTCTATTCAAAGGAAAAACACATACAACTCTAAACCTTGACTGCAGTGTGCACTGTTTAGATACTAATGAGATTTAAGTGGACAGGGCAATGTCGGATAGTAAGCATATCACATCATGAAGAGATTGAAGAACAGTGTGCTGTGTTGCATTTGATTCCACTTACAACAAACAAAACGAATCCATTTAACTAGAATCATACCCACAGTGAGACCATCCTGTGTTAAATTTTTGTTTGAATAAAATGGCACAAGTGCATTTACTTGGCTCACCCTCACCCGAACTTCGTTCAGCTTGAGTTCGCCGGATCAGAATAGATAGTTGGAGCAACATGTACCGGGATCACATACTACTAGCCGTGCCAATACACGCACTGAAAAACAAATGAGCCAACATGGCCAAACAACAGTCCCCCAACAATACAGTCCGCTTTCCTTCAAACTGGTATCTCGGTATTTTCCGTGTGCCGGATCATCAAGATTCGGCATTGCGCTTCTTCGACCTTCCGTCCAACCAATGGCGAGACAATGTACTCGCTTCATGTTCTTGAACGTAAATTTTGGGTCAAAAGAGCGAAATACGCGTCACCAAAGCTTTGGGAACATCGAAAAAATTCTGTGATTTGTAATAACGAGGCCATCGATCATTCAATCGAGGTTAGCGACAGACTATAACAAACGAGGTACGAGTTGATAATGTTATAGCATCTGTTTATAAGAGACTACATTGACACTGTGATGCACGAGAAGATACAATGGAATATATTATCAGGACCGGCGTTGATCTGGTTGGAGGTCAAATCAGGAGTTCGGACAAAATTTTCCGAAAATTCTGACCTGAAAAAGACCAAAAGTATGGCGGTCTAAGTGCACATTTATTCCCGCCCCTTATATATCGGTGATTTCGGTGTTCCCGCCCGGAAGTCGGGATGCGCACTTTGAACGAAGCACCTCCAGCGCGGATGGTGCAGTCTCCCGACTCGTAGTAGAATTCCGCATCCCTCACTGGTGACAGCGCAGAGGACTCGAGCATGACCTAGCCCATTTCTGCAGACGAGGCGAAAGGGAATCCAAATCAGTTGAATCCATGACGGGGTAGAAAGCAAGGCGTTGGCTGTAAACACATAGGGCAGTGCTTGCACTGTTTGGCTTGGCGCCTCATCATTGAAAAACTCGTGGTAGCGCGCTTCGCGTCAAAGCCCACTATCCGTCAATCCTATCCAAATGAATCATCTCATGTTGGTCTTATACTGCGGATACAACCAACCTTCATCACGCCGCTTTGATGCCAGCTCGACACCGTATGTTGTACAGTTATACAGGGCCTTTGCAGATCGCCAAGAGCTCTGAAAAAACAAAGCAGTGATGCCTCAACGAATGGGGTACAATTTTGCACATGACTCCGAGTAATGTTGCCGCGACTTGCGACTCAAGTCAACCAAGTCGACCTGGCAGGGCCAACTTGAGTCGAGTCAAGTCGAGTCTTGTGGGCCGACTTGGAGGTGACTTGAGTGACTTTAAGTCGGGTATACTACCGTGACCTTCCATTTGTGTTGTAGAGCATAAAAAATGAAAATTTTGTCATTCTATCCGGAATCATGTCACGATGTCACTGTAATGTGACATAATGTCACGCGGCGTGACATGTGCAACAGCGGCAACAAAAACATTTTTTTTGCACTGTAAACCCACAGGAAGCATTATATAAAAAATACTCGACTCCCAGACTCAGGTCGACTTAGTCGACTTAAGTCAAGTCGGGTTCGGACATAAGTCAGACTTCCCAAGTCGTGACTCGACTTGCTGAGTCGCGGCAACATTAACTCCGAGATTCGAGTGACAGCATCTGACCTGTATATTACGCCAACATTCGAGCCATCTGATGGCTGTTTAGCGTTGCGCAAACTGATGGCTCGAATGGCTCGAATGGCTCGAATGGCTAAGAAAAAACAGTCTGTGTATCCTGTGTTCTGCTAGAAAGAGTGCCAATGAGAATGTTATCATGCGTGGAGCTTAAGAAATTGGCGTAAATTGCATGAGACCTCCAAATTCAACAACATTAGCTATTTTGGGTCTGTGATCTGGCCGTTATATTTTTAAGTGGGACTCAACACCCCTGACATGAGCTGAACGAGCAGAAGGCAACTAAATCACTCTAAAAACATGGGCAAGTGTCAAAGCCATTCAAGCCATTAGCCACCAATTTGCGCAACGCCAAACAGCCATCAGATGGCTCGAATGGCTGCATCGCAAACTCTCTAATATGCCCAAACTCCAGCGGAATGTCCGTCGACAATATGAAACAACCAATGCTTGCCCTCAATGGACATAACCTGCGCAGGACCCCGTAAATCCATACTGTACTGCAGAGTTGTGGCTTTTCCTTTTTGGCCAAAATCCCTCGACTCAGTCTCCTGGAATAGGACCCCCGACAGTTGACCAAAATGCCTGTTCCGATTCGGGCCGAGTTTGTCGGGACAGAAATCTCAGATTTTGGCCGATTTTGTCGGGATTGGCACAGGCATCTGAGTTTTTCTCGAGATTTATCGGGATCAGCGGAACAGGCCTCAATTTTGGCCAAAATCCCCGTGAAATTTTAATTTTTTTTTGCTCAAAATGCACAAAGACGACTGCGACGTGTCAAAAACGGTTCGAGACATAAATAAGGATATCAAAAACCAACGGTAGTATCCTCTGCCCCACCCTCCTCCTCTTTCTTCTTCCGTGCCTAGCTTTGGTACTGCTGTTTGGGCCAAAGAGTCCACATGGCGGTGGTGTTGACAAAAGAGGGGAAATACCAATTCACACAGCTTGACCTATCCTTGGTAGCACTAGAATTTTAAACAAGGAGTTACCGTGGTATGCATGGTGGTGAGGGTATCCATGGTATTGGTAATGCGGAAGAAATACCAAGTCACTGTGGGTTGAGATACCGGTGGTAGCTGTGGTAGGGCCGTTGATGACCGGCGATACCCATGGTGGTGGTGGTAGCCGCGGTAGCCGTGGTAATTGCGAAGCAAAAAAATACCCAGTCACGCTATCGGTGGTAGAACAAACGAGTCACAAAGTTTACTGACTGCCAAAATTACACCAGCGGTACCAGTGGTAATTTGGACAGGTCCCAAATTTACTATGTCGGGTGTTGGGAGGCGGCTAGCGGGTCAAGGTGGGGCTGCATCTTGCGAGTGCGTCGAGTAGTCTTGAGTGATATATTCCGGAACACATACCGCAAAAGATGGTTCCGAACGTAAACTAAAGCCGAGTAGATCAGTGATTGCTCTGTGTAGTTATGGAGGTCACCCTGTCCGGAGTACAAATAAGGGTTGGGGAAACTCACGAGAAATTGGGAAATGCAGACGATCATTTATCTTTCATCGCCACTTGCAAGACCTGGGACTGGAGTAAGTGGGTTGTGGTCTGTCCTCGTTGCTGGCCTGGGGATGTTGTCAACGAAGAAATTTGTATGAATAAATAAACCTCAGCGGTCGGAATCGGAGAGGCGAGAGCCCGTGATGACCCGAAACCCCGACGAGAAACAAACCCCCAGAACCGCAAATGGACTCGGGGCATAAATAGCCTCGACCATTGGCAATACCCCCAGAGCCCAAAATGAGACAGCCGAAGTTGTACTCAATCCACCGAGACCCAGATACATGAATTCAACGCAACTGGCCGGGTTGCAGCGCATTCAATAATCCAGAGTTCGGATCGGGTACTGGCGGAACCGGATACATGAGCTGCAGGCAACTAGCCAGGTTACCAAATCGAGTAAGAAACCTGTCACGAAGTTCCGTGCGCCACCATACCCATATTTTACCTCTTCCCAGTGGAGATGTGAAATGAGGGTTCATTCTCTCCTTGTTTCATACTTGATGCCTTGGCCAAAATCGGTGATCAGGTCAGTAAAAATCTATCTCCTCCTTCAATTCTGGCCCGAATATCCTAATTCTTGGATATGCCACTCTAGGGATAGAATTCCCAATTTCACCCTTGTTCTCGAGAAAAATGCTATAGTCCTCCATCCCTGACATGTCCTCAGTGCCCAATATCCGGCCCGCGTGGGTCCCCTCAAGTCCCAGCTATACGTTGAAATGAATCCCATTTCGGCAGTGCACAGTGCCCAAGGCACATTCTTCATTGTCGAATCATTGAGATACTTGGATGCAACTATGAGCGCCCCTGGGAACACTCGCTCCATGGCCCAGCGGTCTGATGCAATTTCTAGATCTGGCTTTGCCCGCCGCCCATACACCATGGTCACAAGTAGGTTGCCATTCCACCTCCGACCTACATCAGGAAAAATCCCACTGTATATTATACAGTGGTGCTCATTACAGTTGTTCCTGAAAATAATGAGACTCATGAGTTTTTTTTCGCCCGATCACTTCCCAAAACGAACCATCTCAATTTGGAAATGGCCCTTACCCCGCTTGTATACATCCGGACTTGGTACTTCGATGAAATTACTGTTCTCCCACTGGAACATTTGATGATTCCCGCCTTCAGTTTGGCGAGCTGGTACGCCACGACCCGCGCTGAATCCTTAGGGATTAAAGAATTCGAACTCCTGAGGATTCACCGAGTTCAGGTTCGGGAGCTTCTCGCCGATGAAATAAGGCGCTACCTCACGATTATCCGGCCCTCTCTTCCACAGCAATTCGCCGTATCCTTAGGGAACCAGACGATACTGAAGGCCCCGATCTATTCCTTGTTTGCGCCCCAGGTGTGGATGCCGATTTCGTCGAGTTTCTATCCGAAGGAAATTTGACAAATCCATTCTTTGACTTGATTGGTTGGGGGTCGCTAGAAAAGGCCCCAATTAAACCATCTAATAGTGTTCAAAATGGCATTACAAAGCATGTGCTTCAAAATGCCATTTCAGGGCATGTGATTCAAAATGCAAATTAAACCATTTAATAGTGCTCAAATGGCATTACGAGGCATGTGATTCAAAATGCCATTTCAGGGCATGTGGTTCAAAATGCAAATTTAACCATGCAATAGTGCTCAGAATGGCATTACGTGGCATGTGGCTCAACCAAACCATTCACTAGTGTTCAAAATGGCATTATGAGGCATGTGCTTCAAAATGTGAATTAAACCATGCAATAGTGTTCAAAATGGCATTATGAGGCATATGATTCAAAATGTCAAAATTTGAATATCTCGTGGGATCCATTCAAACCTTAAATATGTCAAGTGCTCCCTTATCCCTCTTGCTCTCGGCTCTCCATTGCACAGTTCCTTGCCAAAAATAGACACTTTTTTTTCTTCTTTCCAATGTAAAATCACCGAAATACGGTTCTATACAATTTTTTTTCTTCTCTAATATCGAGATTTGACCATGGGAACGTATTACTAAGCAGCTTACATAAGGGTGCTGGGGTTCCACGCACTCTATCTTAGCTATTTTGGGTCTACAATCTGGCCGTTATATTTGTAAGTGGGACTCAACACCCCTGGCATGAGCTGAACGAGCAGAAGGCAACTAAATCATTCTAAAAACATGGGCAAGTGTCAAAGCCATTCGGGCCATTAGCCACCAATTTGCGCAACGCCAAACAGCCATCAGATGGCTCGAATGGCTGCATCACAAACTCTCTATTGATCTCAGTTCGAGTGATGGCTGAATTAATCTGTCTGCAGGGTGGCGAAATTGGCCCAACTGTGAATGACTGGTTCAGCCGGCAGGGCCACCTTTCTGAGGCAGTCAGTGTCTCAAAAGACATCATTTCAATAGCCTCAAATCGTTTTACGGAAACTGACCTCAGTTCGAGCGACTGTGGAATAAAACAGTCTGCAGGGTGGCGCAATTGGCCTTAGTGTGAGTGACTGGTGAATTGATGAACAGCCTGTTTCGCCACTTTTTGAGGCAGCCAGTTTGTCCAGGGCCATCATAAGAGTAGCCTCACATTGTTTTACGGAAATTGATCTCAGTTCGAGCGACGGCTGAATGATATGGTCTGCAGGATGACGAAATTGGCTCCAGTGCGGTGAATTGATGAACGGCCGGCTGGGCTACTTTTCTGAGGCAGCCAGTCTGTCCAGGGGCATCCCCAGAGTAGCCTCAATTTCTTTTATGGAAATTGATCTCCGTTCGAGCGACGGCTGAATGAAACGGTCTGCAGGATGACGAAATTGGCTCCAGTGCGGTGAATTGATGAACAGCCGCCTGGGCTACTTTTCTAAGGCAGCCAGTTTGTCCAGGGGCATCCTCAGAGTAGCCCCAAATCGCTTTATGGAAACCGATCTCAGTTCGAAGGCCTGCGGAATTAAATGGCCTGCAGGGTGGCGAAATTGGCCTCAGTCTGAGTGACTGCTTAATTGATGAACGGCTAGCTGGGCCACTTTCCTGAGGCAGCCAGTTTTTCTAACGGCATCCTCCCTGACAACCTACCTCACGACACGACGACAACAACCCCCGAGAAACCTCGTTGACGCTAGCACAACGAAGCCCACCTACTCGACTGCAGCCAAGGCTGCCACTCCCCCGCCGGCTACAGCTGGTAAATTTTCCAACATTTCTCGCAACTTTTCGTTGCAATATAGTAGCAGTTTCTGATATTTATCTGACTTATTTATCCGACTTCGAGGTTGTAGAAAATGAATTGCATTCAAATCATAAGAGTGTACATGTTGACTACGCCTAAAAGTAACTTGCGGAAGAACTACTGATACTAATGAGGTAACAACAATAGTAACGGGTACCCCACAACACATCCAACAGAAATCCCTGCGAGCGCCCCCCTCTCCGTTGGGTCCACCGAGACAAGGGGCACCCTAGACCTGCACGAGAGATGATGAGTACGGCGCAAGTCACGGAGGTGCATGTAGCCACCAACACGCGCACAGAAAATTTAACCCCCAGCGAACCACGTTGTCTAATATCTTCTGAATTTTGTGACTGTGCGCCTATCTAATCTCTTCCCGATGGAGAAGTGGAATGGGTATTCATTTTCTGGCGGAATCATGATCCGGCTAGGAAAATTTGACCCCCGGCAAACCACGTTGTCAAATATTTTTTGAATTTGCGGCTGTGCACATATTTTTATCTCTTCCCGACGCGAACCCAGACTAGCCACTTTGTCTAGTGTATTACCAACTCAGATCTCAAGCAATTTGAGTCGATTAAAATATGGATAGGGTCTCATTTGAAAGTATGTTCCAGCCACATATACAGTCTCTCTCGATAAGAGGTGGTCTCAAACAAAATTGCCAAATTTAATCCTTAGAATCGATTTTCACCGGAATTTCCAGCTTGAATTTACAAGCTGCCCCACCACTGTCTATGGATTTATGAATTTTTTGGGGGGTGTCACGGTCCGCTCGGCATATTTAAGAAAACCTAAGTTCGAATCCACCGGTCACAGGTCACAGCCAGGGAGAATTGATCGAAACTGTACTACTGAGTACTACGCGAGTGCGACGCGAATGGCCAACGACAGGTATGGGACCTGGCCAACCGTCTCTGGGATATGAAGACCGGCACGAGCCTCCGCCCGACGATGGGGGAAATGATAGCGTGTGACGCGATATCGCGCGGCGACAAAGGAACGACGCGTCTGCACAGAATCACAGTCTTGGAATCCGCGCACCTCATCTGGAAACTCCGGAACGAGCGTGTAATCCAGGAAGAAGAGCCCGCCTCGGAATGGGTGATCCAGAACAGATGGTGCAAAGCGATAAATCTCCCTCTTTACAAAATTATGCCTGTCCGTCCGAAGCCTTTTCAAACTCCGCCATCAGCGCTCTAGCACCACTCTGAGATGCGTTTATTTTAATATTTAGCGCTCAATTAAGTGCCATGTTCAACTCTCAACTTTTTTAACCGAAGTGAGCCGTGAAGCGGCCCGCCGTGCTCTTGTAATAGATTGCAAATAGACTGCCTAATGACGAACAAGCGGAAGTACGGGAAGAAGTCCCTAGACAAAAACCTGGTCCGGAAGACCTGGAAAAAAGTCCTGAAGGACGAAGACGCACTCCCGAAAAATTGGATATGGGAGGCCAGAGTTTTAGTGGGTGTCGTGCGACAGGAGCAATCCCTGGGATGCGAATATCCGACCACCTTGGCGAACGAATGCCGGCGTTAGTCGTGTTTGAGCTGCAGGACATGTTAAGCAAGGCTCAGGACGTAACGGAGCACAAAGGAGCTGCAATGTATTCGCGACGAGGGAGAACCTCAAAGGTGCTCGTGCGCGTTTGCGCGAGTGGGCCGGAGTTTGAAATTAAGTCGTTTACTTGAGTGGGGCCGATGACGCAATGAGCCGCGGCGCTCTCCGACATCACGGTCCGGAGTTGATATCACCTTGACAGCTAACTGCAAAACCGGAGAGCCTTTACTATTCTAAGCCCCGATGTGTCCACAGTTTTGATGGCAAGCCGTACCTCTCGCAAAATCTAATCTTTTTGCCCAGATCGGTCTCTGGGACATTCTTTGACTCACGAGACATAACTTGAAAAGTTTCCAGATTATTTGAGGAATGAGAGCTACTGCTATGACGATGCCGGTTTTGATGACACTTTTGACACCTGATGTGGAATCAACATCATTGCTCTATGTTGCATGCACCTTTTCCCTTCCACTCAAGTTGGGTCTCTAAAACAACTTGAGACACATTCCGAATGCTGGATTTTTTTTTTCTGAGAGAAATGATTGTCTGCATCATGAGATATCTGGGAAGTGGAATCAGTTTTGATCAAAAACCGATTTTTGGGGGCATCCTGATTTTCTGGAGCCCTCATTTCTTGCACAATAAATCTAAATTTTGGGGAGGACACAACTACTACACACGGCCACCACATACTATTTTTTCCAAGTGTTCTATTCAGATTTGTGACCGGGAGTCCCGAAAATTCCACTTTGGGGTGCATGGACACATCAGGGGTTAGAATAGTACGGAAAAAGCTGGCCAACGCCACCTGATGTCAGTTCCCCTTTAGGCAGTTAGCTCCACTCCCTTTGCCACTCAGCTCCGAGTGGTAGTACACCATGCAATACAACGCCTGTCCCTTCCACCATGTCGAACAACTATTGCTACATCCCGCCCGAACAAAAGAGGCATGTTATAAAACTGGCCGCCAAGGGATGGAAACCCCAGCAAATTGCCGACGCGTTGGACATGGGCGTGAGCACGGTCAAGAGGGTCCAGCGACTTTGGAACACCACGGCCTTCGTTGTCGTTCAGCCAGCCACGAACGGCCGCCCTGCTCTTCTATCTTCCCTTGACCTTGAGGTAGGAACCATGGCGTGACCGTGTATCGTCTCGTGGGCGGGTGGAACTGAGCGTCTAAATGGGGGGAACTGACGTCAGGTGGCGTTGGCCAGCTTTTTCCGTAAATGCTCTCCGGTTTTGCAGTTAGCTGGAGATGACCTCAAACTTTACGACGTTTTAGGGCCCAAAATATAAATCTTAGGAGAGAGAAAGTCAGGGATAGAATTCTCATCTATTATAGCAGCTTTAGTGGATCAAAATCGAGCGAAAAATGAATAAATCTTTGTTGCGGTTCGTATGTAGGCATACATAAGTTACTTACGAGTGATCGGAGGAGCGCGTGGGGAGTGAAGATGAATAGGGAACAATAAAGCCCGATATGCATCTACATAGATGTGGTCCAGGGCTCAGGGCAGTGGACCACCCTTTTGGGGCCGTCACCCAGCATGACGCCGCCGGTGAGGACAGTCGTCTTTCCGCCAGCGTAAGGGATGACCTCCTTCTTGGACGTGTCAACGTACGCGCGTGCCTGCCGGGAGAGCTCGCGGCGCGACTGCCGCGGGACTCCATTCTCGTACTTGGCCACCCCGGGCAAGGATTCGACGGACGAGAAAGAGACGTCCGAACTCGGGGTCGACGAGGAGGAGCCGCACCGGGAGTGTGATGGAACGGTGGAGGGGGGCGATAGCGAGGGGGCTTTGGGGCGCTCGGCGACGACGGGGGTCATCCAGGTCGGTACGCAGATCTCCTCGCCGATCATGGTGAAGATCTGGTCGTCGGCGTCGCTGTCGTTCTCCAGCAGCCGCTGGGCAAGGGTCTTGCTGCGCTGCTGCTCAGCGCCGTGTGTCTTGGCGCAGCCGGAGAATTGCTGCTCGATATCCGCCTGGATGCGCGACTCACCCAAGACGGTGAGTCGTCTGGTCACGGTCGGGCAGGAAATCCGATCAGCCCAAATGCTCAAAAGGTGTCCATTCTCGTCGGCAGCGGAACCCGACAGCCAGACCAATGATGAGGATTCGACAGATGAGAAAGGGAGGGGCGACAGCGAGAGGGGTTTGGGGAGCTCGGCAAGGACGGGGGAAATCCGCGTCGGTGCGAAGATCTTATCCGAGTCCGCGATCATGGTTGAGACGTGGCCGTCGGCCCCGCTGTCATTCTCCGGCAGCTCCTGGGCAAGTGTCTTGCTGCGCTGATGCTCCGCAGCGCACGCCTTGGCGCGCGCGTGGACCTGCTGGCCAATGTCCGACAAGACGGTGAGTGTTTCGGTCATGGTCGGAGAGGAAATCTAATGAGGCCATGGTGAGCGCTCTTGCTCGAGACGCAAGGAGACGTACATAGCCAGAAAATTCGATCTCGCGCCCACGGAGAAGGGGCGATTCAGTCGAACTGAGGCAGCCGTCGCCGGAACCGCGCAGGGGTCGTTGACCGGCCACGACGTGATGTGAGCGTGTGAGCGAGATGGAGTCTGATGGACGATAAGGATCACGGGACGCGAGATTCAAACTCCGCGCGGACCGTTTCCGCCCCACACGTGACTTCCAGAATTTGATCGGGCGAGCAGCGCCCGGTGACAATAGCCACTCCGATTAAATCCGACCATCTATGGGAGGAGCAGGAGCGCGCCTGCCGTTTATATAGCGAGGTACCCCACGCCACTCCCCGACAAGGAGGACGACGAGGACGAGCTGCCCGTCCCGCCGCCGGTGTCTATCGAAGTGGAGGACTTGGAGGCGCCGGCGGTTTTCGAGGTGACGGACAAGGGGGAAATCGGGATTAGAAAATCGGATATGGTCGACAAGTTTTTTTCGGCCTATATTTTAGTTTCCAGAATCATTTTCTTTTGCCAAGGGTGTCGAGGAACATCTGATCAATCTGTTTAGCGCTCTTTCGCCGCCAAAAAGTTATTATTCCGTCTGAATACCAAACTGGCCTTTAGCTTGACGGTGTGAGTGATTACTCACACCGCCGGTTCCTCAATTTAACAGGAATTTAAGTTAGCTACACTTTTTAAAGTTGTAATACACATAAATTGGCCGGAAACTCGATCTCATATATCCGATTTAGGAAAGTCCAAATAAATCTCCATGAACTTTGAGTATTGGCCCGCCTTTCGCCGACAATGAAATGCAATATAAAAAATAATGAATAAATGGTCTTGAAGTGAGTGCCAAAACTATAGGTATCAGGGCAGTCAATAAGCCTGTTGATACTTTAGATTAGAATTAAGTTTAGAGGAAAATGAAATAAGAAGTATGGATTCTCATTTAAGGGGGTATTAAACTGAATAAAAAGCTTCAGGTTTCAGACACGACTAAACTCATCTGCAGACCATCTACAGATCATCTGCAGATCATCATCGTCATATAATGTAAGGCAAATATACATCATGACAATGATCTACAGATCATCTGCAGACTGTCTGCAGACCGTCTGCAGATGAGTTTAATGGTGTCTGAAACCTGAAGTTTTTTATTCAGTTTAAAACCCCCTTAAACGAGAATCTGTACTTCTCATTTCATTTTCCTTTCAACTTAATTTAAAATCTAAGTATCGACAGGCGTATTGACCGGCCTGATACCTATAGTTTTGGCACTTACGTCAAGACCATTTATTCCCTATTTTTTATATTGCACTTCATCGCCAGCGAAAGGCGGGGCAATACTCAAAGTTCCACGGAGATTTATTTGGACTTCGATAGATTAGATTAGAGATTAGATTTTGTTAAGTCCCAAATCAGATATATGAGATTGAGTTTCCGGCCAATTTATGTGTATTAAGATACTTTAAGAAGTGTAGCTAACCTAAATGCCTGTTAAATTGAGGAACCGGCGGTGTGACTGTGTTCGGTGGTCTAGACGATGCAGTGTTGCAACCAACATCAGATTGTCATAGCTCGTTGGTCAGGACGTCGGATCAGACCTCTGGTCATTGGTACAGTCTATATGATTGTAGCTCCGTTCCAATAGCCTGCTTGCTAGTCTGTTCGTCCTAGCTGCCCAGATCGGGCACTAGCCTCCTGTTGCATCGTCTCGTATGTCATTGTATGTCTTTGTCAAGGCCCTAGCCAGTCACTAGTTGGATTGTTCCCCCTATCGCCATCTTGGTCTCTTATCTAGAGATTAGATCATACAGCCGGATCCCTCGCCGAACTTCCTAGCTCAAGGCGCTGTCCCCTAGTTGTACCTCCATCGTAGATATCTGTCTGCTAGACTATCGCTAGCTCCTTCGGGAGTCATCTCTGGACTACTAGAGTCTCCTAGATCATGTCTCATGAATGTTTAGGCGTGGTTTAATCCCTGGTTGTTTGTACACTCAGCTAGCAGCTAGCACGTCACACTAGTGTAGCCTCATGCTACAGTCAGCAGTTAGGGCTCACTCTGACTCTCCTTTATATCACCTTCCTCACTTTGTTACTTCGCTTAGGTTCGCTTAGGAATGAGAAAGTTCATGAGTTTGACAGAAAACTGGGAAAGTTCGTCATTTTGACAGATATCTGAGAAATCTCGTCACCTCGACTAAATTCTGGTGAAAGCTCGTCACTCCCGGGCGCGCGCGTGGTAAGTGTATCGTTTGATCACCGGAATTACGGAACGATGCAAACAGATCCTGTTCTTTGTTACCACCCTCCACCCTGCTGCTGGCGCTTCGCACTCCAGTGTGCGTCTTTGACGCGTCAAACTCCTTTTACCTTTACTCCTTCAAAGCGCCATATATTCTATCAATAAACATAACCACTGGATCAACACGGTACACCTTTGACAATTTCTCGAGCCCTGGAGCTACCTGTCACCAAAAAGCGTCAAACTCGAGAATGATGCATATTTGAGCCTCAATCCGTATTTCTGGAGCCAGAACTCAAATTGGGAGCAAGCATGAGATGTTTGAAAATCTTTCTGACTCGGACAGCTTGGACATGGACTCTGAGGAGAAAGAACCCGGATCATGTGCAATGTCTACAGCGAAATGAACCGTCCGTGACCGATGAACCCCTTCAGTTCTTATAGATGTTCGGGCCCCGGCCACGAGAGTGTGCGGACGCCAAGTCAACACGGGGATTGTTGTGTGATGAAGCAGTCTAAAAGTGTCGGTGACGAGGTTGAACAGATCTAGAAAAACCATCTATGCTTTTCCAGTTCATATATCCAACTCTCGTTCACTGTATATCCATACAAAATTCTGATTGTCTCTCTTCTTTCGAAGTAACGTCGTCATCTAGTTATAAATTCTTTACATGAAGCTGATTGGGCTGGATAGTTGACCTATAAAAATGTATGTGAGACGGGTGGTATATGCAAAAGATGAGGAATGAATATGCAGTAAAGTGCGTAGGTACAAGAGATAAGGAACAGAGGACTGAGGTAATGTATTCATATTATCACCCGCAACAGACTTTGTGTGGAAATATTGAAGCACCTCGAGCCATCAGCCATTCATTTGTGCACTGCCAAAATGCCATCAGATGGCTTGAATGGCTTCTGCGCAAACTCGCTAATGTCTGTGTGGAGCAGGGCTAGCCATTTCCAAAATGCGCGGCCCAAAAATTAGCCCTGGACGTTTCAAACAGACGCACTGATTTCATTTGCAGCAAATGTCACGCGTCTGCGCTCTATTGTAGTCTGTTTGAATGAACGCATCCCCAGTGCCGCGTCACGCGTTTCAAAATGTGAACCCTTGTCTATTGGTTAGAGAGCCCTATTTTTGGTCCACTGACAATCGGAATGGACAGAAATGTTTGTCAGGAGCAGAGCTAGCCATTTCCAAAAAGCGCGGCCGAAGAATCAGCTCTAGGCCTTTGCTGCAATTGACATCAGTGCAGTCTGCAGACTATTGTAGTCTGTTTTGAATGAACGCGTCCCCGGCGCCCAGCCACGCGGTTTAAAATGTCATGCGCCTCACAATGTGAATTCAAGTGCCTGGTCATGCGTTTCAAAATGTGAACCCCTGTTTATTGGCTGGAGAGCCCAATTTTGAGTCTGCCGACAATCTGAAGAGACAGAAATGTCTGTGAGGAGCAGCCGCGGGAGTTGAGCTTCTGGGTGTCCAAAGAAGGAAATGCGAAAAAGAAATCGAAAAAGGAAAGAAAAAGAGAGAAGTCAGTAGGACCTCGAGTCTGACTTGAACTGACTATACCAAGACACACAGATAATTTTAACAACTTTGATTAGATTGCAATAGAAAAGAGTACAGAATATGTACGAGATGCCGCCGTACAAACAGAATGGAACGGGTAGCCATGGACATGTCAACTTGAGCTCATGACACCTTGATGGCTACCCGATGGAACATGGAATGTCGTACGACACGGTTACCGCGCCGTCAAGGCTTGAGCAATGCACTGTCATTGCATGCGAGGCTGTTACGCGATAAATCTGAATGACAGAGTATGCGTACGCAAAAAACAATATATAATACATGGCGGCACCGGATTCCATTCAAATTCCATTATTTATGAAATACGTAACTGTCGTAAGATCATGGTTACATTCTCCTTCAGAGTGGGAGCATGTTGGAGAGCCTTGGAACTTCAGAGCAGAAAGTTGCGTCGGGCCCGTCGTGAATACCTACTACTCAGAGGGAGTAGGGGAAAAGTCGCCCACCCAAGACCTCCCACATCGGGAAGACACTTCTCTCGGCTCTTACTCGACATATCGGCGGAAGCGGGTGATGACAAGGAACAACTATTCGGCTCCCAGAATAAAACTGTTAGATTATGCGGTAGTTTCGTCGCTGCTGAATGTACCGAGGGAATGAAGAGAAGAGGAAAGAAGGAGGGGGGAGGAGGGGGGATGGAGTAAAAGGAGAGACAAAGGCTCACCTGCTCGGAAATGAAAGGCTCATTGAAATCCCATATGGGATCGAAGGTCGTGTAGAGAAAGAGGCGTTGTCTTTGTCTTCGGCGAAAAGCTATAGAGCCCCAACATAAACAAGGCGCGTCAGTAAGGGTTTAAATAGATGAACGAGGAGCGAGTGGGAGTGATCGAAAACGTGGAGCGGCCGAGGTACTTAGTTCGCGATGATGGTCCTGCCAGCCATTGGGGTGGTGTATATGTAATTTGGGGAGGTTCTAAACATGTAAACAAATTAGTTTAATCTAAAAAAATACAATCAAATAAAACCTTTGACTTCCGCTCAATTGCGTAGGCCCGGGGTTGAGCCATAGCGCAATAAGGGGGTGGGAAGGGATTCAGATGGTGGGTCGGTGACTTACAATGGATATTGGATATGTTCAAGGACCATCCCCGTCCCTGTTGCAGAGAAACGCGCCTATGTTGGTGAAAATCCCGCGTTGCGTTCGGCCGCACCAGATAAAGAATCAGTGCGCATGGCACAAAATCGTGGTAAGCCAAAATCTTTAGTTTTATGTTTAGGAACATTCCCTCTATTCCGATTTTACTCATTTAGCAGCCCGGAAGAATTCCAGGCTCAACCTTGCGACCACACCAACGTCAACAAAAATCGTTGTCTTCTCCCTCTTCTCCCTCTTTATAAAATTACGGGTGTCTGTCTGAAGCATTTAAACTCCACTTATAGGTTTCTCAGCCCGAAACTTTGGAAGCACCCATAATTAACGCTATTGGTGTCCATGAAACGCCCGCTTATCGGCGGCTTCAAAATTCTCTGATCACTGTCCATCCAGTCTCCTGGACTGCCGACATTCTTTGTCCGCCCAAACGGCCGGATCTGTCCAACAAACTCGCACCCCAGATCTACTTCTTTGGCGCTGAGAAGATGTGTCCTCTGAATAAACTCCTGGTCTGGAAAAACCGGTGCAATTCATGCCCCGCGACGACACTCCCTGAACGAGATTTCCTGTGAGTGTGCTCGTTCGGACCGCATTATCCGAAGCTTTCCACCGGCGCCCACTTTTCGTCCCTGTTAGCTCGATTCAAAACCTCAATTTTTACTTGGGCTCCATTGTTCCAACACAACTTTGGCCTGTTCTCACTGGTTTCTGATCTGTTTTCCTTGAATCAACCTGTGTTGCTCCGTTTCTTGGCCCTTCCGTTGCAATGATTTTGTGTTCCCGGCTCAGCAATAGTCTATCTTCTCAAAACATCGGTTTCTCACTCTTTCCCACCTTCCACCGCACCTTCGTTGTTTCACTCCTATTCTGCTCATTTGAAGTATGCCCCTTCATTTTGTTTTGTATTAGGCCCATTGGTTGCGGTGTGTGCGCGTTTTCTGATCAGAACACATCGACTTGTATTTACGCTGCAAACCGAAACCATTTTAAACCTGGACAGTGCCCTAGGTCCTAGGTCTTGTGGAGAGCAACCACAAACACGTCACCATCTCTCTTCGTTGGGGTATATTCGACCAACATTCACAGCTTGTGGCTCAGCTGCGAGATGCTGGGACCACCGAAGTAACTTCCGGTACATCGCACTATCTAATGGTCAACGGATACAAGCCTGCGCACCGTCGGCGCCACGCCGCCACATATGAGCGGCGTCTTCGCGCGAGAGATGGCGTGACGACGAGAGCGTTATGCACATCAACGTCAGTTGGCAGCAACTTATGCTGTTGCGTCCCACTTCCACGCTCCTGCCCAATATCACCCTTCTGCCTGCGGCAAGAGCCACACGGTCATCGACACCACCTAAGCGAACCCACTCGGAGCGAGTAACCGACACCCCTCACGCGAGTCCTGACAAGTGTTTTTTTTTCTCGTGGGGTAGCTGCTCCCCTTCAATGAATTTACTTTGCGGCTGTTCGATGAATATGAAGACACACTGAAATTTGCTGGAAATTTATGCTGGAAACGATGCGAATTTCTGAGAAAGCAGGGCCAAACACGGGAAAATATTGTGCAACTTGCTTCAGCGGGGGTTAATTTCCCTGAAATTTATGCTGAAAACCTCCCGGTGTTCATGCCGTTGATTCCGCCAAAACCTCGGTGGGTATTCCACTCCTGCAGCTCCAAGATGTAAAATTGTGAGAAAGCAGGGCCAAACACAGAAAATATTGTGCAACTTGCTTCGGCGGGGGTTAATTTGGCTGAAATTTGTTGGGATTAATAATGCAGCTCGGCCTTCGGGCAATTGATTGATAAGATCATTAGTAATACAGACAGTTGTAGATATAAGTAGAATATTCTAGTTACAACTTTTGTAGTATATAAGCTCACAGTACTATCCTGCTAGAGCATCTGATTGCTCTAAAGCAGCCTTCCAACCAACAGTGCTATTGCAATCTTACACTACCTCTTCTATCTAATCCACCCTCCTCGCTATTATTACAACAAAATTTATGCTGTAAACCCTCTCAGTGTTCATGCAGTCGATTCAGTCAAAAAATTGGTGCGCATTGCACTCCTGTGGCTCGAAGATGCAAAATTGGGAGAAAGCTTGTTGTTTGTAGATGTTATTGGGCAGCCGCTGTGGAGAGGCTCACCCCAGGAAAAACCCGATAACTTTGCGCAATGCCGAAAAGCCGCATGCGGCTGGTGCGGCTTTTGCGCAAGCTCTCTAATATCCCTGGTGTAAAGTTAGTTAATTGCGTGGTTGGAATTACGAAGACCTAAACATATATTCCAGCAGAGCGCACATATTCACGCCGTTCACATAAATGGCGCGGGAGGGGTGACCTGGCAGGCCCGGGGAGGATTTACAGCAAGCTCTTACCTTGAACTGAAGTTTGAATTCGAAGCGACAGGCGCATTTGCGCCCAGAATTATGCCAGTCTAAATTTTCCACACACACACCAATATCTCGCAATTGCCAGGCCTGCTAGTATTCAGCCATGGATCGAGTACTAATTTCACAGTGTAAAGTTTGACAAAGAAACACACCGGATTCACCAGGATATGAAACTGCGTCTGGTGAGGAGAGTGTGCATATCAGGCTCACTCATCGCACATGCTGTTAAGAGCCTTCAGGCCTCTGGCTTAGAAACCAAGGCAGCAACAAGAAATCTGAAGAGACGGTTTTGCTTAGAGTCGTGCTGGCTATCGCCCTGGAATCAAGCGCAGAAAAGTAGTCTCCATACCAAGTCATGTTTTGATGGTGGCTTGCCGCGTCTTCCGAGCCCGGGATCGAGTTGATGCGTTCATTGAGACCTTGTTTGGGTCCGCATTTACGCTCAGAGCACGCTACGAAAATTTACAGCACACAGAAAGTCTCGTATTGAGCAGGGGGCAGCGCGCCTCAAAAAGTGACCCCACGAATTTCCCCGGAATTTTTCTTTGCCGGGCACGGCTCCTTATCAGGTTGTTTGGTATTAATTCGGCCCGGTCTCACAGCACCGCCTCCGTCGAGTATGGAGAGCTTTCAGGCCTCTGGCCTAACAATCAGGGTGGCAACGGAAAATCTGAACAGACAGGTTTGCGTAGAATCGAGCTTGCCGAGGTTTCGAATGGTAGACAGGAGGACCCTGGACAGAGAAATTAAGCGCCTTATCTTTGGGCAATTAAAGAGAAAAAAAGACAAATTTTTCTGGATAATCCGCCGAATATGTGAAGATACGCGGATAAAATCGGCGAGAAATACCATCTTCGCAAAGAATGACAATTCCATGCTGGCTATCACATCGGAATCAAGCGCGGAAAAGTAGGTTTCCATAAAAAGTCACGTTTGGACGGCACAATGGCGAATAACGCGCCTGGCAGTGTTCTTGATGGGTTGCGATTGATTCGGTCAGGTCTTCCCGGCACCCCCTCGAGTATGGAGAGCCTTAAGGCCTCTGGTTTAACAACCAGGGAAGCAATGGGAAATCTGAACAGACAGTTTTGCTTAGAATCGTGCTGCAGAGTAAAACATTTGCAGTCCAATCTTGTGTATACCGGGCTGAATTTATGTACTTTATACTATTGGATGACTTTGGCAATCTATTTTGACCGTAAATTCCCAATGAACTCCTCGAGATATTTGCCCGTCCCCCCCATAAAAGTCAATACGGAAGGCTTCTCTCATTCACCGAGCTTGGAAGCATTGAGTTCTTCCAGCGGGGGAGAGTTGCATATTCTACTTCGAATTTTGTCAAAGGGCCCAATACAGTGAATATCAATGGATTCCCCCCGTTTGAATATTATCTGAAGTTCAATTCACTCAAGTCGTCCACGGAAGAGCTGCAACTACAAGAGGCTGCCTTTTGGTCAGCCACTAGCATTGATTCCGTGACAAACTTATGAATAACTGGGGGGTTTTTAAATAGTAGGATGAGGGCATCTGAACCTAAAATCTCAGTGTGTGGAAGTGCAGTTCTTGCCATGAGTTGTCCAAAACTCACGAGAGAGGTTATTCTGCACTTACTTACTTGGTTTTCAGGTTCGGAGATAAATTCGCATTCAGATTCAATTATATAATGTAACAAGCGCTCGGGGGACCGCTCCGCGGTACCCCCTCCCCCTTGCAGAAATTCCAAAATCTGGATTTACAGCTAATGTCGGAACCGAAGGCGCGACCGAAAAATTTCCGTTTTAGGAACTTTTTCGTCATGCCGACCAATTCCCTCATATCTCCCTGGGTTTTGGTCAGATTACCTCGAAACATATACCATTCTTTCAGAATAATTCGTGCGCAATTAGTGATGTAATAGAAATCACGAAAATGTATTTTATCTTTCCATTTGGCACCTGAGGTGTTGTTTCTGTTGAATACCTCCTCGCAGGGTGGGCACTTGTTCAAACACATTAAATTTTTGGGAGGGAAAGCTTTCATGCAATATGAAGAGGGTGATGTCGCCAGAATTATGATTTTCTTCTCCATTGAGACACTATTGGCTCAGAAATAATCTTTCAATCAAAAATTGTTCAACTCCCCACAACCTCTTCAATATGGAACCAAAGTCAAACCTAAAACAACACAGGACATCACATTTGACATCTCCTTCAGGCTATATGCTTGAATTGTCCTAGTTATCCTTATGCTGGCTTTCTTGGAGGTGGTACATCCGACAGCTCAGATTTGGATATAGTCTTTCTATGCATGTTTTTGAGCCATTTGAGAGTCCAGGCTAAAGGAGACGTCAAATTCGATGTCCTGCATAGATTTAGGTTTGAATTTGGTTCCATATTGAAGAAGTTAGAGAGAGTTGAACAATTTTGATCAAAAGATTACTTCCGAGCCCATAGTGTCTCAATGGAGAAGAAGGTCATAGTTCTGGCGACATCACCCTCTTCATATTGCATGTAAGCTTTCCCTCCCAAAAATTTAATGTGTTTGAACAAGTGCCCGCCCTGCGAGGAGGTGTTGAACAGAAACTGAGGCCCCAGTGCCAAATGGAGAAATGAAATGCATTTTCGTGTTTTCCTTTACATCACTAATTGCGCACGAATTATTCTGAAAGAATGGTATATGATTCGAGGTAATCTGGCCAAAACCCAGGGAGATATGAGGGAATCGGTCGGCGCGACGAAAAAGTTCCCAAAACAGAAATTTTTCGTTCGCGCCTTCGGTTCCGACATTAGCTGTAAAGCTGTTTGCATGAAAAAAAACAGATGAGAAAATCAGTCAGACGGACGGAGAGACACAATTTGCTATGTACAGTGGTATCAATGACTGAGGGAAATGTCTCTTTGGATCTCTCACTGCAAAATATTCAATGCCGCAAGTAGGTGTCATCCCAACGCCAAAGTAAATTCAAAAGTACTTTTTGAGATCTTCCCTTAGATCTGGCAAGCAAGGTTGTTGCTGACATACACCGCAATGCCCCCGGTGTCGGGGGTAAAACGAGCGCTGGGAAAGCGGCCGAGGAAGCGGTGGAGTCAGCTAAGCCCAAGCAAGCGGCGACTGGGTAAGCTTTTTCAATGTCGAACAAGTTTGTTCTTGATTCTCTTTCAGTGCAAACAAGGCCCTGCTCTCCAGCGGCGTGAAGACCGATCCGCCGCCACAGTACAAGATGCTTTCCTTGGGCGCCAAGAATGAGAAGCAGGCCATTCCTGATGCGTCTGACCGTGAGTCGGTTCGTTTACTATTGGCATTCCGCGCATCCGAATTCGTCCCAGTTTCGGACACCACTGACGATGAAAGTCGTCCACCTACTCCGAGTCCCGCGCCAAAGCCCGATTCCAACACTGAGCTCAACGAGCAAAAGGTCGAGCGCAAGCATGGGATGTCGGGTGAGCTTACTCTCCGCACAACCTTGGGGAAACACTGAAGGAATATTTCATGTCAGGTGTCGTCAAGGTCAATTTCTTTGATCAATCTAACCATTTGGCTGCCCAGCGCCAAGTTCTGGTCGATGACTTTCCCATCGATGTCGCTGTTTCCGGAGATGGCACCAAGAAGTTTAACACACTTCTTTCGGACCTCATCCCTGCGGCGATCCAGAATGACTCGCCCATCAAAGGTATGTCGTCCGTAACGGATAGATGTATTCTAATTATTTTTTCTTAGACATTTTGAACCCCATGCCCCAGAATTGCATTTTAAGCCCCGTGCCTCGTAATGACATTTTGAACCCCATGCCTCACTATGGAACCAACCGTCCGGTGCATCATAATGTAATTCAGCCGAGAGCAGGAGGGATAAGGGAGCACTTGACATATTTATGGTTCGAATGACCCCGCGAGCAAGGGCAAAATATTTATTCGCATTTTGAACCCGCGCCCCAGAATCGCATTTTGAGCCCTGTGCCTCAGAACAGCATTTTGAGCCCCGTGCCTCGTAATGACATTTTGAACCCCGTGCCACACTATGGAACCGACCGTCCATTTTGCCACATCTGCCGACTTCTCCCGATGTTTCTGCCATCGAGCCTGTCTGGCATATCCTCAAGACTCACCTGCGTGATTACCAGCCCCGTCCGCACAATGAGGGGACACTGCGAGCTGCAATTTTGGACGTCTGGGACAGAATCATGTGTCAAGAAATTGATTAATTTATCGACCGCATGCCGGAGGTCATCGCAGTGGTAATTGATGCAAAGGGCGGCCATACTCCCTACTGAACATGTTCATGTAATTTGGTTTGAAAAATACTACATATTGCGGCCGATACTGGGCAATTAGTATTTACTTTTGATGATGATGAGTATTTGACTCAAATGAGATTTTAGATGAATTGAATCAATTTAATCCTCAATATGCTTGATGCTTGAGGAGACTCATGGGGGACTGGCGCACGCCGCCGCTACCGATTTATTAACGACATAACGCGCGAGTGACGTCATGACGTTGCAGACGAGGTTCACCGGGGGTTAAATTTTCTGTTCGCGTGCCGGTGGATGCATTCACCCAGCCGGACTATGAATCAAGCAGAAAATGAACACTCATTCTACTTCTGCACCAGGAAGGGATAAAATATGCGCACAGCCACAAAATTCAACAAATATTCTACAACATGGTTTGCCGGGGGTTAAATTTTCTGTCCGCATGTTGGAGGATGCATTCACCAAGCCAGACTATGAATTGAGGAGAGAATGAACCCTCATTCCACTTCTCCACTGGGAAGAGGTGAAATATGCGTATGGCAGCGGACGGAACTTCGTGACAAGTTTGAGACTCAATTTGGTAATTGTTACTACTGGTCCCAAAATCTATCTGATGTCAAGTGAATGGTGTAAAAAGTGCCTTAGGAGGATAAGGAAGAGATCTGCTGGATCAAAAGTTCAAAAATGTCAATTATGTTTTTCCTCCCACGTATTTCGCGCTTTTCGGCTCGACCCGGACGTGGTGATCCGGTGGCTGTGCTGTTTGGCCAAAATGTATACACTGTCAGCTTGAAAACAAGCTTTTTGAGTTGTTTTTAGGTCAGAAAATCGATGCTGAGGGAAGTTCGAACCCTAAAAAATTTGAAATTCTGACCAAAATTTCGCGCTTTCAACCCTAGGCTAGAATTTTTCCAAAGTGAAAATTTGATCCACCTTCTAAATCCAAAAGGTTGAACAGATTGGATCAAAATTGCGGCTTGACATGAAATTTTATCTACTACCATACAACCAAAAAGTTCAACAAATATTCCACAACATAGTTCACCTAAGGTTGAAATATCTATCCACATGTTACAGCTCTTTGCGGTACAACAGGCGCGGCACCTTTTTTTTTTTTTTTTTTGAACTTTCCACTAGAACAGCCACTGGGGGGTCAGTTTTTGTCAGAATCCATTGGAAATAGGCGCGTTAGAAGCGCGCTGCAAATCCGCAGGCGACCAAATGCCGGCTTTTTTGATCTGATTACATAATGAAATTTCTTCCGCAAAATCATGGCTTTGAGCAGGAACACTGTAGCACTGTGAGTCCTGGCCCGATTGACCTAATTCCTGGATATGTTATGTATCTGAGGTGGGACTTTGGGACGGTCAACTCTTATCAGCAGTATGTCGACCCATTGTGATTTGGCACACACTTTGGTGAGGTAGATATTTAAGCCCTACTATATATAGACTACTATAAGACGCTTTGGGTAATATTATACCTGTGAACATTCAGGACCCATAGCCCCACCTCAGATACATAACATATCCAGGAATTAGGTCAATCGGGCCAGGACTCACAGTGCTACAGTGTTCCTGCTCAAAGCCATGATTTTGCGGAAGAAATTTCATTATGTAATCAGACCAAAAAAGCCGGTATTTGGTCGCCTGCGGATTTGCAGCGTGATTCTAACGCGCCTATTTCCAATGGATTCTGACAAAAACCGACCCCCCAGTGGCTGTTCTAGTGGAAAGTTCAAAAAAAAAAAAAAAAGGTGCCGCGCCTGTTGTACCGCAAAGAGCTGTAAAAAGTACATTCACCTAGCCTGAGTATGATTCGACCAGAAAGTGAACACTTGTTCCTCTTCTCCACCGGGAAGAGGTAAAATACAGAAACATTGCGGGCCGACACCTCAAAAAATGGCTCTGGGACGGCACTGGAATTGAAGGTGAAAATGCAAGGAATTGTGGCGAGGGAAAGAAGCGTTTGAAAATACAAAGGATTGTGTCAACAAATAGGGTCACGTGTTTGTAAATGTAAACTGTGAGAAAAGTTGTGGAAGTGATATAGACTCGCGACCAGTCTGTTTTAGGTAACCAAACTTTTGATCACGAGACAAGCAAGGGATCAAAAGGGTTCCTAAAACGACTGGGATCATTGGTTGACGTTTTGGCGGGACCCGCCAATCATGACTTCGGACTTAGAATTTTCAGCCCATCCACACCTCTCCTCTCCCTTCCGTACTTCCAGAACGAGGCCACTCAGGGCACAAGTTATATAGAGAAAGTTCCTTCATTTTTCATTCTGCGTCGATGGAGCACCATTTATTTTCTGCCAAAATCCGAAACAAGTTGGTGCCATTCGACTTAGAATCGAAAACAGACCATCTTTCCATATACAAGTTTTTACACTTTTTTCCAAGGTGCGGAAGGTCGAAAATACGAAGTCCAAAATCATGTTTCGCGGGTTCTGCCAAAATGGCAACCAGTGATCCCAGCCGCTTCGCCAGCCGTGATAAGCGCAGCCACGTGCTTGACGAACGCGGTTGGTCACGAGCCTTGAAGTGATATTGGCAGTTGGTTGGGTGATTGATGCGAGGCAGTGCTCGCAATGCTTCTAGCTCTGATGAGTGAGCAGTGAGTCTTGCTTGTCGGTACGTCTACAGAGGACTAGCGCCTCGAGGCCCATAACCTAGAGTAGCCTCACATCTTTGTACTTGTTATGACACAAAGTAACCGGAATTCATCGGAAACATGATTATCTCCTACAGCATTGAAGTGAATTCAAAATTTTCTTTGTAGATTGTAAGCCCTCCTTCCCTTCTTGAGATTTGCAGAAAACCCGGGTGCTTGTGGTTGCCTGCAGCATTGAATTTAGTCGTAATTCTGTTAGATATGGTCAAAAACTCCATTTAACAATTCTGATTTTATTTCTACAACCCGTTGCGAAGTTCACACAACTCCGGATCTTTTTTTGAATTGATTTAAATGAATCACAGTATCTCTTGCAGTATTCAAAGTTTATGATTCATAGTCAGTAGCCAAATCATCAATTTTCGAAATTTTGCCATATGCTGGCAGGACTCTAAAAGGATGGTTAACCAAGAGGATTTCCAACACAGACCTATAGCACCGTATTGTCGGGCTGAAATCTGGGTACATTCACCAATTTCCGGTTACCTTACGGAATAACAAGTAGACTGGCCGAGTCTATCCGAAAAATAAGGGAACTTCAAGCCGATCAGCTTTCATGGGAGAGGCCGTCGCACCGCTTTCTACTTCGACCACGGTGGGCGGAGGGTCCTGTGGAGCGAGACATTGGCATCCCGACGCTGCAAAGAGCGAGACCAAGTTCCATACACTTCGTTACCTATTCTATCATACCTCCCTTCCGGGCATTGTACGCTCAGCTCATCTTTCTCAATCATCCTTAATTCAATCATGGGTACTCACGTGTGTCAACTCTAGTTCTGAGCTGAAAGGCATGCACCGTATTGGCACTTCTGCACCGGGAAGGGATAAAATATGCGCACAGCCACAAAATTCAAAAAATATTCCATAACGTGGTTTGCCGGGGGTTAAATTTTCTGTTCACATGCTGGCAGATGCATTCACCCAGCCGGACTATGAATCAACCAGAAAATGAACACTCATTCTACTTCTGCACCAGGAAGGGATAAAATATGCGCACAGCCACAAAATTCAAAAATATTCTACAACATGGTTCGCCGGAGTTAAATTTTCTGGCCATTTGTTGGAGGATGCATTCACCTAGCCAGACTATGAATTGAGGAGAGAATGAACCCTCATTCCACTTCTCCACTGGGAAGAGGTAAAATATGTGTACACCAGAAAATTCAGCAAATATTCCACAACGTGGTTTGCCTGGGGTTTAAGATGTCTGTCTGCATGTTGGAGGGTGCATTCACCTAGCCAGAGTATGACTCGACCAGAAAGTGAACACTCATTCCTCTTCTACACTGGGAAGAGGTAAAATGCAGAAACATTGCGGGTCGACGCCCAAAAAAAATGGCTCTAGAACGGCGCTGGAATAGGAAGTGTTTGAAAAAGTGTGGCGAATGTAATACGGTCACGTATTTGAAAATATAAACCACTTATTAGCTGCTGGAGAGGTCGATAAAAATGACCGCAATGGTCAACCATTGCGGGTCAATGCCTCAAAAAATGGCTCTGAGACGGCACTGGAATTGAAGGATTGTGTCAACAAATAGGGTCACACGTTTGTAAATGTAAAGGATTGTGTCAATATTATAATGCTTTGCTTTATAATCCAACTCACATCAAATCCGAATTCACCCTCGGTGGAAAACCCTGGGCAAAAATAGCTGACAGTGAAGTGTTAAACAGAAGTATATTGGGACCTGTGTACATGCGAAGGGGTACTACATGAGCGGAGTCGTGTGGAGCAGAAGGCAGTGGCGGTGGAGCTGTTGTGTACTGTATGGCTGTAGAGTCCGACGCGTCAAGTCAACATTATAAATAGAAATGTTTTCAGATGTTTTCACAGAATTGCCAACATCTCTGCCAGTTCTTCACCAATTCGGATGAAAACTGAACAGATCTGTTGCGCGCGCAATTGCCACTTTTGCGAAAGTATTATATATTAGGTAATTCTGTGAGCAAATTCTGTGAGCAAAACTAGGTGCTGCATTTTGAAAAGTGTGACCCACTCACCGGGTGCTACAGCCATCCGACGAAGCTTACAATTCCAACTGCCTTCAGCGTACTTATCAACATCTTCTCTACCTGGACACTGAAGTCGGACACAGAGACGCTCTCAACTCAATGAAAAACTCAACTTCGTGAAGAGCTCGATGTGTAGGCCGGTATTGAAGGTCGGAATAATCTGCAGCTTTCTCAGCGACCGCCACACCACCCTCTCTTCGGCGACTATCGCTCTGCTCCCCCCGCTGTGCCCAACGGCATACCCCACGCCGTATCCGACACCCAATCAAGCCTTGATGATGATACTGGGCCTCGGAAAATGTGAAAGTACGTCTTGCTATTGCTCAAATAGCTTCGCAGCTTGCTGAAATCGCAACGCCTTCGTACAGATGTGTCGTCCTCGGGTCCATTGTTTCGCCCGTTGCTTTTCCTCTATACCCAGCAAATAAATGTTTACTGACTTATCATCCAGTGCCGCTCTATTCGATTTTGAGCCGGGGATAATCGAATAGACGAGTCAGCTGCGTCAATTTGCGTTCATCTACGCCAAATATCGTTCAGTTTGATATCCTTCGTTCTGTAACTCTGAACCATATTTGCGCCCGTGGTACGTCAATTATTATTCATGGACTGAGCATATTCCACTATATTTTCTCCGGAGTCACAGTGCAACTTGGCCCTACCAGTGTCCACCATCGCCGTAGCAGTGCTGTGAGTTTAGCTTATTTTGCGCAATGGCATTTTCTGAGGACTTGTCAGATTTTTGGTTTTTCAAATTCGTTGGTATGTATGGTGAGTTGCAGAACTTCATTTTGATTGATCTTGTATCTTATAAGCTTCCTTACGTGCCGGGCACTTGCTTAGGGCCTTGTAACCGGCAACTGTAGCTACGGGAACGTTTGTATCTGTATATAGAAATATAATGATTTGACCCTGTCAACCTGACCGAATGCAGAATCAGCCTGACCGAGCCGACCCAATCAACCTGCGTGGGTGAGCTCAGTCAAGGTGAGGGGTGACCCTCTCAGGCTGCCTAACCAAAATGGCCAAACTTCCCTCAGCCTGAGATATGGTTTATGTTCAGGCTGAGAGGGCCACCCACTCGGGTTGATAGGTCCACCCACTCACCTTGATATATTGACCCTCTGACCGTGAGGGTATCCAGTATCTCAGGCTGACTTAATATCCTCCGTATCGTGAACGGTGAGTTCGTGCTCCGTGCCACGATTTTTGAGATGGAGAATAAACTCTTTACCCAGATACTCGCCACCGCGATCGGAATGAAGGCGCTTGGTTGTCGCGTCCTTCTGCGTCTGTGCCCACGCCTCAAACTCCTTGTAGGCGTCGAAGGTTTCGTCTTTAGATTTGAGGAAGTGGATCTGGGTGAGTCGCGTCTTGTCATCAGTGAACGTCACATAATAACGACGACCATCCAGCGAGCGGATCGGCGCGGGCCCCCAAACGTCCGAGTGAATTTTGTCACCGAACTCCCCGGCGCGATCTCCCACCTTCACCTTCTTCGCGGGCTTGCGCGTGGCCTTCGCATAGACGCACGCTTCGCAGAACTGCGGCATGCCGGACGACATGTCCAGCCTCACCCCCGTTACGAAGCCTTTCTCCACAAGCTTCCGGGAAGTGTCGGGTGCAATATGCCCCATACGACGATGCAGCTCCATGATGGTGAGCTTCTCATCGGCGACGTTTGCGGATTCGGTTCTCACGCACAACGCGATACAGGCCGCGACCATTTTTCGGGACCTCGCCGATCTTCTCGCCATCGGGACCGCGCATCGTGCAAGTCCCATTCGAGAACGTCGTCGTAATACCGGCGTAATCCAGACGTCCGATGGAGATAAGTGTCGTTCTAGATTTTCATAAGACTAAACACAGTAGTCGGGACAGATGAAACGGGATGGAATTATAATTTTACTGACCCATTTCAGGAAAGCGGCCGTCCCAGTGCGACGCTATTAAGATGTAATGAAAAAATTCGATCGAATGTTGAACGGAACAGATGGAATTTACTTTGGTGTTCTCGCCTGTGGCATCTGCGGTCAGTGTACCATATCCGAGTTTGTGCCATGGGTGACTTGAGAAAGGCGTTGAGTTGTAGATAAATGCGACTTGTGGGGAGGAAATGAGTGGGGTGCATGAAAGGATGCAAAAAGGGAGGCAGGCGTACATGCCTCTCCGCTGCCCTGAGGCACACGGACAGCCTGTCTTGCGTGTTCATAGCCACGGAAGGGAGGTGGAAGGGAGGTGTGACGGCGGAGGCAGCTGGAGAAAGGAATATGAACGATAGAATGCAGTACCGGGAGGGAGATGGGAGGACGCGAAGGAGAGTATCCCTTTTGAACGGGAGTTGAACAGCTGATCGGTGAGGTCGAAAATAACACAGTGGAGCATCCAGCCCCCTGGACCGAAGCTAATCTGATGCACGAGTCAGTTGGCAACCCGAGAAAATAACGGGAAATGGGATGTTGATATCTGCCTAGGCCTCAGAAGAGTGAATAAAAAAACCGGGATAAAATTGGAAGGAGGTGCAATCTGATTCGAGGCATCCGCTTATGTAACACACGAGGTATATTCATGTTACATTAATTACACACGCTACCGGCGCTACCTGCTTCCCCACTTCACCCTCGCTCCTGCCTGCCCGCCGCGCGCCTACTGGCTGCGAACGCTCCCACGCTTTTCCACTCCGGTCGCGGCGTCAACCACTACGTTCAAAAACCATCGTGCTCAGCGTAATGCTTATCGGGCTATCCGTATTCGGTTCAAGGGAAACTGCGAAGGAAGTGGAGGATGAGGGACGTCTGAAAGCACCTAGAGCCGGAATAAGTGTCAATAGCGCGAGGAGCAATCACAGTACCAATACACAGTGTACAACCTGTTTCGAATCTCAATGAAACCTCGTAAATATCATGCATTAATTGCGAGGTGAAAGTGTCCTTTCGCGCGGAAGCTCGCGACTGAAGCGGCTTGAATAACTGAACTTCTCGAAACATATTGTGATTCGCCAAACATACCGTGCGATGAAGTCGCTGCCTAATAATTGATGTGGTCCTAAATCTAGAGCAACATCCGTCGAGTAGACGCAGGGGCACAGTGGACACCCACTGTGCGGCGTAGACAAAAGTATAACAATATGGCGAGTTTTGGCCAAACAAGATGCACTTCAGTCAACAATCGACAGGAAAGTACGAGATTTGGAGGGCTCGTACCTTGCTAAAAGACAGCACACAGCCGCACCGAGATGCAGTTTCACTCATCGAGCAAGCTCGAGCAATATCATGGAATCGCGCGTCATAGCGACCGCGGTTAGCGCACTGACAAATGTCAAAGAAAGCAATAGGGAACCTATGGGCACCCGTGCATTAGAACTGTCCCTGCGTCTGGGATACCTAGTGCGAGGATAGCAACGTGATGGGTGAAGTGAATGCCCTACGGCGCGCCGCGCCAGTAAAATACAGATGAAAGTATGACAGGTGGCGTGCCAACATTCCAAGAAAGTGTTGCGGCCACAGCCGCTGACAAACGCAAGGAGCGCGGCCACCTAGAATAGAGCCTTTGAAATGCAAGGGAAAACGGACCAGACACTTTGGGCCATATCTTGGCATCAGGAACTGCTGGATGCATGTGGAGCATCTTCCGAGGGACGTTGAGATTAACACGGATGCGGCGGTAAAGGATTACACGCAAAATTGTTGAACAATCGAAATGTCAGGGTATGATCACCGCCGTTGAGAGATTACAGACGCACCCTGAGGAACTATACCCACCGGGCCAGCATCCATTATTCAGGAAAGGATGAGCTAGTGGTCAGCTCAAATTCGAGGTAGGAAAGTAAACCACGTGGAATATATATTGTTGTATTTGTTCATCACTTTGGACCCCCTGCGCGGGCGCCATGGCCTAGGTGGTAGGATGGAGAATAGTCTGGTAGTACGCGCGGATTGAATGTCACACAAGGAGCGACGGGATGCTGTAATATATTTTGTATGCCGGTGCCCGGCTACAGTAGGGGGGAGGGGGGGCGAGCTTGCCGAATCTTCAGTCCTTGGTTTTCAGTCTGATTCTGTACTATTAATCTACAAAAACATCAAGATATTGACTAAGATCCATCCCGTAGTCATCCAATTCAAAGCCCAAATTTTGCCTTCGCAGGTCATCCTCCTCTAACATCCTCATTGACTCTGTAACATTGGGCTTCTGCAACCGGCTCCAGGGAAACAGACTTTCGATAATTTGGGACAGGGTCTGTGGATTAGATGACGGTGGTAGAGGAATGTGAGATGGCCCTGCTGCTGCATTCTGCTTGTGAAACACATTTTGTTCAGCTGTTCTGGTTCTTTCCCAAACAATTTGTCTCCCGCGCACTCTGGCACCATACAGATCAGGGTCGAGCACCATGACACTGGATTCATGCCAGATTTCCTGTGAAAAAAAAAAAAACAGATTTAAGCACCAGATACAAGACCAGATAGTCCAGATATGGTTGCCTCCGTGACCACCTTAAATCTTTTCTATTTTACTGGAGAGACTGCCGCAAGACAATACCAGGGGAATCGCTTCCCAAAACTTATTGACGCTCTTTAAAACCCCTTTTCTGCAGTTGCAGGTGGAAGTAAAAAAAATTGGCGCAGTCAGAGCTTAAGTTCTGAACACCGTTCTGTGAGAGAAGTCCGGGGCAGCAGCAAACAAAGGCCGCGGAGGTGGACTTCACACAAGTTGGCTTCTCTGTCAGATCCAGACAGGGTCAAGATCCTCGGAGTGATCGTGAACAATCGTGAGAGACGGAAAAAGAAGTTCTCTATTGCAAGCTCCAACAGAATGGCACGTGTGGAGGGTGTGTCAATCCTGCCCGGTGGAGCAATCTCGCGCCCGAAACCCGAGCCAGTAGATTGAACATTGGTGCTCATAGAGAAAGTATTGACAGATGTTAGGATGGATGGGAATACGGAGGATTCCTGATGACAAAAGAACCAAGACGAGATGGTGAGGCGCACGAGAACCATCGGCTTCGCCGTCTTGAATTCAATCGCATCTTTAAATGAATTAACCGGTTTTCTTTTCTCCACCTCTTGGGATGGTGGCAATACTTTCAGTGAGCAGTGCCGAAACAATCTAACCGTGCGTTTCTACTTCGCTTCTATGTACGATTCAATGCGATACGTTGAGACCCGAAGCCAAAGCTTTTGACAGTGATCTTCCCACGGTGAGACCATCAAACTTCTATATACTGACCCCACCAACTGGCAGCCATCTGCACAGCCATCTTGTTTTCGGGATCCCCCGAGAAAATGGGGGAGCTGCTCCCCCAATGACGGAGGACACGATGGGTGTGGTGAAGGAAGCAAGGAGCGAGGGCGATCCTGCCTTTTGAACGGGTGTTGACCGGCGCCTGATCGGCGAGGTCGAGGACGAATGAAACTAACGGGGGATATACAGTTAGTACCCCGTAATGGGACGGGCAAATCTTGTTCTGTAGTAGGCCCAAAAGTATGATGTTTTTTACCAAATCAAAGGCAGCCGATCACATCTATGGGGTCAAATCTTGAGTTCCCTACAATCTGACGGAAATTTGTTGGGAAATGGTCTATATCGTACAGGATCAAGGTCAAAAGCCCTTATTAACGTCAAGATGTGGAAATGGGACGCGTCACAATCACGCCGGCTATTAACGGGTATCAATCATCATAATCTAATCTACCTCCATCCCGGACCCCTCTTCATCGCCGTCTGTCTCCTCCTCCTCATCAACTACTTTTTTGGGCCGTGGTTCGGACGAGCGATCTGACTAAATGGGGCAGGTGACCATCAAAATTGATGCCGCACCCACCAGATTCTGAATTCGGTTTAACAGTGCCTCAGTTTTTGTCCAAACATGCTCGGAATAGTGTAAACATGTCGTTGTAATACATGTACATGTTCTGTATGAATTTCAAGAAACTCCAAATTTTATGTGCCAAGATATAGCCACAACTTAATTTTGCACTTTGGACCTTTTCAGAATGATGTCTGACTATAGGAAGAGTTCGAGCGCCGATAACTCTGAGAATTTGATACATTATACTTCACATATTAAAGAAGATATATCCGAAAGGATCAACACCCTGAATGTCTGCAGCAATAGAAAACGGCTTCGTCCCATTACGGGGTACTAAACTGTACGAAAGTATTCATCTGCGCGCTTAAATCTGAGGACGGCGACCCCGCAAAAGGCCGAACGTCCTCGGCAAACTCCGATGGTCCACAATGGAAAGAAGCTCAAAACGACACGCCGGGTTCTTTGGCCGCGCTAAAACTGCTCGGCATGACGCACCGTGCGAAAGGGAACCTCAACGGCCTGACTATTGTGTAAATGGCAGCATGAACGTGCAAACAGTTACCTTCATCCGACAACATCTGCCCGTTGTTTTGGTTGTGGGTCCTACTCCAAAGAGCCGGCCAGATCTATACTACCATGAATTGAAAGACAAAGAAGGGAAAAATCGTACCACCCACCTCCGACTTCGGGCTGAGATCCGAACGCAAGAAGCCATCGTGAACGCGCATGACATGAAACTGGATCATGACATTATGGTCCGCGAAGACAAAGGTCCAGTCCGGTCGAATAAAAGCCGCCTGAATCGATATGACCCGTCCTGGTTTACCGACAGATGGTTCCATATTATTTTGAACTATGTTCTCGGCCAGTGTGGTCGGGGTCAGACCAAAAAGATCAAAGGGGGTCAGGTGATCTTGAACGGTCAAGCGATTTATGGGTCATTGACAGGTTCATTCAAGGTTCAGGCAAAGAGGGCGGATCGAGATGACGTCAGCTCGGGGCCATCGAAGTGAGTTTGACCGGTCAAGGACGGTCAGAGATAATCTTGACCATTCCATAAACCGGTCATAAACCTGTCACGGACAACACTGTGTTCTCCATATCTCCGAATATTTATCGGAATTTATGGTCCATGGCGGCTGCACACTTCTGGTGCATGTTTCTCACACGTCGCACTGTAAACAGTAAAAGCATTAAATATTACGTGCCTTACGAATTGAATAGGACCGTCATGGCTTAAATGCACGCGTTTCAAAATGAACGCCCTGCGGAAAACGCAATAATGGCTCTGGGTGGAATCTAAAGGGGGAGAAAAGTTTGCAATGACCCTGGCTATCCAGATGGGCAGGGCGCGCCTTAGAAAGTGCATTCATTTGAAACACGTGCTTCAATGACCTTGCAATTGAAACGCGACTGTTTGAATTCCACTGAGGCGCGCCCAGCCCATCTGGATAGCCAGGGTCATTGCGAACATTTCTCTCGCTTTAAATTTCGCCCAGAGCCACTATTGTTTGAAATGCGTGCTTCAATGGCTTTGTATTTAAGCGGTTATTGTGTTCTCCATTTATTTTGAACCGCGCGCTTCAATGACCTTGTATTTAAGCCGTTATTGCGGCATTCATTTTGAAACACGTGCTTCGATGACCTTGCAGTTAAAACACGACTGTTTGAATTCCACAGCAGTCCCGGAGACACTTTCTGAGGCGCACCCCGCCCATCTGGATAGCCAGGGTCACTGCGAACGTTTCACGTTCATTTTCCTCTTTAGATCGCCTGTCCTCGTGTTTTGGATCCAGCCCTACATAGACACCTTGAGGTCTCAAGAGATCAAATCCAGGCGTCCAAAATATTTGAGCAAAATCCACTCTCCCAGATGAACCACCTGTTTAGAATATCCACATCATCAACACAGGCATTTCCTCTAATGCCCATTGCCCCACTCAGATCTGGTCGGCGATGGCCCCGATCAAGGTCAGGATTCTTTTGGAAAGCTGCATTACAGCTTCTTGCAGAACTTAGGATGCGGCCCAAAAAATTCCCTCTTTGGTCAAACTTTGTCTTTTTCGTTGCGGATTCAATATTCGTTGTATATCTCCGGAAACTATATGAACAGAACATATATATATATACCAGATTGCGAATCCGGAGCCCTAGACTTTTATACTATGCATAAAATGAATATAATCCAAGGATAGGTGATTCCTACAGAAATCCTTCGCCGTGCGATGGGAGGGGGGTTATGGATTACTGCTGTTAGGCTCAGGGACACCACAAGACCATTTATCAGGGCACCTCGAAGCCGGAATTCCTTTTCGGTGTCTCCAGCGATTCAACAGGATAATCAAATCTATCAGATAATTGAGTTATATTGTTTACGCCGTGATTGATAGCGGTGTAGAGCCTCCCACACCTGCATTGCGCCAGAGGTTGACATGGCTTTGGTAAATGCAGGCGGTTTGATGATGCTGGCAAAGACATCAGAAAGGGATAAATGCAGCAATCAATTATCATCATCACCCCTCAGGTGTCAGGAGGAGTGTACCTATTATGTGCACCCAATCCCAAAGAAGGCAGGTCTGAGTCAGCGGCCTCTGTTCGGCCATCAACAATCGAACACATGTCACTAACCGTCGCGTACGACACGCGCCGAAGCGCGTCCGGCCTGCATCCACCTCTTCTGACGTGTTCCAGCGCATAAACCTACTACCTAGATGGAAGGCTGCTAACTCTGTGAATATTGTACATGCCCCACTTGTTTGCCGTGATGATTGCATCAAAGCCGAAGGTGTTCCGACGTTCATCAGTGGCGCTCGCGTGGCAAGATGAATTTCCACGATCCAGAGATCGCTCACCTCTTCTATGTTGGACATGATTTGCAACTTTCGGAGGAGGAAATTTGCAACTTTCAACTTTCTGATTTTACAAAACTTTAGAGTAGGCTTTTTTTTTGGCTTTGTCCAATGAGGTTTGCTGCTAAACTTGTGTCGTTCACTTGCAACTCTGCCGGTACTGGCAGAGTGGCAGTGTTGATCCGAAATGCCGGAGATGCCGACCGCAGCAGCAGACCCAAAAGCGGATCAGGAATCAACTGGGAGCTGTTGGCGCCATCGGCCCGACCAACACCGCCACATTGATATCGCCGAGAAAGTTGCAAGCTGGCTCAACAGAAAGTTTGAAATGTCTTACAAGTTTTTGTACTCGCTGTGACCAAAAGTAACCGGAAAGGTTTTGAGAGTTTCTGTCTCAAACTTTTCGCATTTCTGTGGTCGATTTATCAATCTATGATTGATTTGATGTAGATTGACGCATTTGGACCTGAGGTGGAACCTCTCACATCTAATATATTATGAAATTTCTAAATTGATCGAAAATTGATGATGTTTCCCTCCTCCTGATTGTTTTGATGGTATTTCTGGGAACATCAAGAGCTGATAATTAACTGTGGGACCTATGAAAATATGCACCCAAAATTTAGGGGGTTTATGTGCTTTCTATGGTGCGAATCAGCTAAACACCACCAAACTCGAACAACTTTTATTGCACCTCAACACATGGCTTCCACCTCTATTCCTCTAGCCAAAACACTCCAATTAGATGATAGAGTAATCCCTCAAGAGGGATTTCTTATTGCCTGAAAACTGACAATAAATATTTTTTCCATCCCAGTGTGTTGGGTCGCTAGCTGGACACTTATAGTGTCTATTGCAGATACAAAGTGGAAACGTCCCTGTTCTTGGTTAAGGAATAGGTCGACGGTTTAAGGACTGCCTTGCCGTTTGAGGATTGAAGTCCCTTGTTGTTAGCCTCAATAGTCTTTGGGTATCCCTTAGCGAGGATTTTCACAAACCTACATACTCTGCCCTCGTGCTCTCGACCTAGCGGTCCAGCCACCTTGTATCCAACCTATAAAACCCCGGCCCATCCCAGGTGCTAGCGGTATTGTTGTTGGCAGCTGCGTAGTGCTAGCGTGTTGCTGAGGTACTTTGTTGAAATCTAGCAGTCGAATTGTGTTTGTTCCAAACCCGCTGGTCGCATACTATGGCCCAGACCCGAACTCACAAAGAGAAGCACTTACATCTTTGGAGGAATAGATTGTTGTAGTGGTGGTTTTGTGGTTGTTTTGTGCAATCCCGAATCTAAGCTATTTCTAGTCGTATATCAAGTGCACCGTTTCAATGGAGATATGCTGAAACAGGCTGCAGCACCACATACTATTCATTGTCTTCAAGCTCAAAGTCAGATGTCTCCGCAGCGTCGACATCGATGTCGAGGACATCAATAGCAGCGACAGACTGCCTCTTGGGCAGCAACATCTCGATGGCAGCCTATGCTCAGGTCTGGATTGTTTGGAGCTTGTGCACGATCTTGACGAGGCCAGAGGTCGAATTCACAGCAACTGAGCGACCCTTCTGAAACACCATCCGGTCTCCCCAGTTCGCCCTCGAGAATTCACCCAAATGATGGCCCGGGATAACGAGCTTTCCGGTCTGTGTAGTGGAGAGCACGTTTGGCCTAGATGGCATCAGCATGGGGAAAAAAAAAGCAGCGGCATCATACCGCTTGAATGGTATGGACGAGTGGGGTCTCGGGAAAGTCCGCTGTTGCTGGATGTTTGGCTGGAGCGCGGGGAGAGCAGATGCTGGCATAGTGGGTGGCAAGACCTTGTACGATGAGGTGACCTTGAAAGAGCCCCTGCCAGCGAATTCAGATCTGCGCAAATGAGGATGTACAACACACACCTTTTTAATCATGTTTCCATCCTCATCAGCGTACTCTCGGTAATAGAACACAAAATTCTTATCCTCGCCTTCGAGAAGGCATGCAACGCTGTCAGCACGAGCTTGAGCAGTCTCGGCACCCTTGTGCCCGAATATATCTTTGAGGGCCTCGAGCATGGTGGTGGTGAACTTGTTACGCCAGGCGGTGATCTTGTCATCGCCCTAAGAAGTCCGAGTTGTGTCAGCAAGCTTTAAGAATATGAGCGAAGACCCACCAGCTTAAGGACAATAGCCTGTAGATCTGGGTCGGCAGCCAGAGGATAATCAGGGAAGAGCAGGTCCCAGATCTTGGCCATTTCTGCCACTGAGTCTATGTTCGGCCACGGTGAAAGGGAGCCAGCATATCAATGAGTTCTGGCGTGAAGATCTTGCTAAAATCGGCTTGGAGATGCTGAGGGAGATGGCGGACGTGGATGTCGGACTTTTTGATCTTGTCGCCTGTCTTGCGACAACACAGGGGGACCCAGCCAATGGCATTGGTGTCGACAATGCCAGCGAGTGGATTGTTTCTGCCAAAAGAGGTAAGTCGGCTGACTCTTCAAATTCGCCCAATTTGGAGTCGATACTTTGCCTTCAACAAGTTCCCCCGCCCAACTTTCTCTTCGTCTCTCTGCCTGGCATAGTCCACTCCATCACCATTGTCAAGGTCGGACTTGAGGCCCCCCACACCCTCGCTGGAATCTTGGTACTCACTGGCCGGCACAGATTTGTGGTCGCTGACAAGATCAACGGACATCCTTGACATGGCAGTCCAGGAGCTCAATGTCTTTCTGTGCATGTACTTGGTGCGGATGCCTCTGATTTGCGGGCCTTTCGCTTTCTTGGCAGCAGGAGCAGTTGCGGTACTATGATTACATTTCGGTGAAGATTGTATTGGCACTGAGAACAAAATAAAATTGAGGACACACCTGACTGGAGAAGCCTTGTGTTTCCCTTGCGAATCTGGAGCGCCCTCAGCAGTGGAGATCTGAGTACGTGCTGCAGCAATGGCACTGCGCACCAGTCCTTTCTTGGGTCCTGATTTCTTCTGTTGAGCGGCCGAGATTTTCTTGAGATGCTCCTTGTTCTCGGAGGGGTTGAGTTGGTCTTCTTTCTCAACATCGGGCTGTAAGTCGTCACATCCACATCCAGGCAGATACATCAGCTACTTGTCAATATGCACTAGAATGGCGTGAAGTTCTGAGAATTGCTGGTGCTAAAGTGCCCAGCAGCTCCAAGAAGTGCAAAAAAGAAGGGAGAAGGTGATTCACAAACCTTTGGGCAGATACTCTGCCCCAGTCGGTGATTGAAGAAGAAAAAACCTGCCTGTAGTTGAGTCTGGTAGGCATATAATAATGTGATGAGCAGCTGAGAGGGTAGGTGCAAATCATGGAGTACTTATCGTAATTCAGCACCAATGAAAGGCAGTTAAGTGGCGGATGTATCTGCCACAGAGTTCCAGAGGCCAGAATTTGGTAGAATGGAATGTCAAATGAATGGCTTACCAAGGAACCTCCTGCCCAATAACCTGCACTACACAAAAGAATTTGCGAAACAGCTGGTGGTGTGTTTGAAGGGAAGAGGTGAATGTGTCTGCCGCCGTGTTTAACAGTTGGAACTGTCCCAATCTAAATATATACAACAAAGTGAGCAACACATTGTTCCAAAAGCAATGCCAGCCTGAAAAAGCCCGGTCTGAGGTGTGGCATGTAATTAAATGGCGGACATGTCCACCACTATATTTCGAGATCTGAAATTTGTTCATTTGGCCCCAGATGGGGGACGATGAACGATGTGCTCCGAACTAAACCCAAAAAAACCCACTATCACCCAAATATAACCAAGTCTTCCCGAAATAAGTAGTGACGCCTACGGAAATACGACAGGGATCGGAAATAGGCTGATCAGAGAGTGCAAGAGCCAAGATTCAGACGAGTGATAGTCCCTTTACAGGTCCTAACAAGGTGAAAGGGAAGGTATGTGTTTCCCTTAGGAAGATGAACCTTCACTACAAGATATCACCAGGAATTGGCCTGAGCGATAATCAAGCGGTGGAAATAAGATGTTTAAAAGCTTTGCAGCTTATGAGACAGCAAGTGTTGAGAGTGGTGGTGGTGGTGACACCCAAGGACGTACAGGAGCCCTCAGATAGGTCGACGATAAAACAATTCCAAACGATAGAAGCCCCGATAGCTTATTTCCCAGATGCCGATGACGATAGCTGATGACAATACACAATTCGATTCCCAGATGCTAGATAGCCTCAATCATGTCCAAGATGTTTCCGATACCCTATTCCTTATTCCAACTTAGGTTTCCCAATGTTAAAGTCCAATGACAATACACACTGCGCCAACCCCAGAAATATCCCAATCACAAGTGTTCAGCCTACTAATACACGGGTGATTCTGTACCCTACTCGAGATAATAGACAGTTTGCGGTGCAGCCATTGGAGCCATCCAATGGCTGAATGACGTTGCGTTGTCTGGTGGCTCGCCTGCCAAAAATGACGTCAGATGGCTGTGGCAGCCACCAGTGGCTAATTTTGGCGGGTGGAGCCATCGAGTATCACAACGTCATTTTGCCATGGTATGGCTCCAATGGCTGCAACACAAAGTGGCTAATGTCCTGACTACTTATACAAACCCCAGAATCATATGCAAGTCCAAGAACGAAATAGAAATTAGTAAAATTGCCCGAGTTCCCCTTCCACAGCTGTTTATCCGTCAGAAAGGCTCCCGCGAGCGTATTGCTATTGGCCAGTGTACAGGACGATCATGATGTCTGTTCGTGCGGTGTTGGTCATCCTAGGGGTTTGAAACACTCAGTCTCTTGGCTGACTGATACCAAGTCGTTTGTCCTATTTCCCATTGTCCCTGGTCCTCTCCCGCAGTCACTGACCATCAGGTAATGTTCCCCTGGCCTCCAGCTCCTCGTAGATACCCATAGTGAGACTCGTCCCAGAAAGGGTTCTTATTTCCCCAACTCTGTTTGCTCGAAATAAGAACAATCCCATCAGATTGCCTTGGCCGACTTTCGCTTATCCCGGAACCTCGTCGGAATGTACATCCCCGGACCTTGACGTCTATCACATGGAAGGTGCACGGCCTATTGGTGCAGAAATAAGACTATTCCCGCATGCCCTTGTCATCAGTACTTCCCAGCTTACCCCATTGTGCAGGAATAAGACTAGAAATAGTCCCTTGAGAGGTTTGTGGGCTACACATTCCTCTACAGTTTTCGAGACGAGTACTGCCGGTCTGCAGGGTAGTTCCCTACCCTTTGTACCCGTTACTCCGTGATCACAACCCAACTGGCTATACCGAGACCGTATACCAGTCCTTAGAAATAAGCCTATACTGTAATCAGACTATTCCTGAAACACGCAAAATGTGCAGTGTTTAGGTATAGTCGGATTCCAGACAGTTCATCGGTACCTCAATCTTCACCTCAACCTTGTTCCATCCATCCTTTGCCCCACTGAGATCCCCAAGAGCAGTCACAATGCGACTGTCACCGAGATATTTGTTGAATTTCGTAGTTTCTGCCTTGAGATCAAAGTTCTGGAGGTCCTCCTTCTTGAACAAGTCAGATTTCAAGAACTCAATAAGGTGTGCGCACTCTGCAATCAATTTCATGACAGACCCTGACCACATCCAGTTCATAAAACCGAACACAGTGGAATTTTGAATGGGCCGAAAGAGGTGATAGCGGCTGAGAGAGGCGCAGATTCAATGGGTGCTGTGAGCAGGGAGAGTCATGAATTTTTGGATACAGAACCGGCAAGAGGGTGGGGGCAGGGATATTTGACTGATCAGAAAGATATATTGATTGGTCGGGGTCGTGAGTAAGAAACTCTGGATATTCACGAAACATCCCAAATGAATTCTTGACGGTTCTGACAGCTTTCCACCTGTACTCCGGCTCAGAGGGCACTGGCAAGGCGGTTTCCTCCTCCACATCGGGTTCTGAGGGTGCCAGAGTCTGCTCCTCGAATTTGATAGGTGGGGGCGGTAACCGCTGGAGGAGTTTCCAGGTCAGCCATTTCGCTTCGATGGGGCACCCGGTGTGTGGTCTCCGAGCGTGCTACGCACCGCTCGTCGCCTCATGGCCCCTGCGAACCATCTGCATGACTGATGGGACGAGCTCGGACGTACGCGACGGATCTTCCTAAACGGGATTCCATGTTACCAGAAGCAGCTTCCGAGCGAGACCAATGTTCTCCCCACCATCCGCATCGTCTCCCCCGCCATTCGACCTCGCTTCCTGTACCATCGTCACCTGGATACGACCATTCCCCACAATCCGGCGGACTCTCGGCACCTACAACACGACATCTCTAAGAACCCGGCGCTCCCCATACTGCACGGACTGTGTTCGTCGCTACTCGGCGTCCACCAACGGGATACGAGGCGCGTGGACGACCTTCCCCTGTTTCCGTTCCCGGACGCTCTCTCACACCGGACGGAACCTACCGCGTGCCTGACGCCGACCCATCGGACGAGGCGGACAATATCCCGACACAACCCGTCCCCCACTTCACACGACGCATGGACTAGCCGAGGGAGACCGTTCGTCTCTCCACCTTCCTCAGCGTTCCAGCACCCACAAACGCGACCGCCAGGCCGTGCCTGAAGCTCCAAACATACTCCAAGGTCGCTTGGCCTCGCTGGGCCTTGCACGCACCCGCAGATAATTGGTCTCCTCAGCAGAGGCGCCCGTTCTTCTGCCATATATGCACCCTGAAAAGCCTCATGACGTCCTCTGCCCCCTGGAAACACTTGCGACCCGCATGGCACCTCTAGAAACGTGGGAAGTCGTCGAGGAGGTATAAAAGGGAGCGCATTTAGTAGGAGTAGTCAGTACCTTCCGGCCTGCAGAAGTAGCTTTTGGGATGTTTTCCCCCACTTTCTGTACCACTCTCACTCAATCTAAAGGGGTACTCCCAGCCTTCCCAACCTCGTACCTCTCGTGCACCTTCCTCCTCGCCCACTGCCGGAGGCAGGCCACACATCTTATATTCGCTCGTTCATCGGCGTCTCACCTCTCACACCTCCATCAGCAGGGTCCCTCCTCACCGGACCCGGTGTCACCATCCCAGGCTTCCTCGATTAGGATGACCGTTCTCGCGAGCCTCGCTCTGTAGAAAACAGGCCCGGAGAGAAGCCATCACATACAAATCGCCGTCCATAGCCGACAAGACCGACTGTCTCGCTGTCGACCGAACGACGTCGGTGTCATCGTCTGTGCGACACGCATCGCATCTCCAGTGCTGGTTCTAAGGGGAAGAGCGCACAAAGGAAAGCAGACAGGGCAACACATTTAGGGTTCCAGTACTCTCGTACGGGGAACCAGGTTTAGGTGTTCACACCTTCTTTACCGTTTTCACTAACAACAGGTCCACCGCACACGTCCACACCTAGGAGACGGACGGTCTCCACGATCCTCCGTTCACACACACACACACACCCATCGCTCATACAAGGCCGATTCGCGCACCGACCTTCCGCTCTATCATTTGACTGTACCTTCCCCTCTAGAGGACGAACAAAGTCGAATTCGAATCACATATCTTTCGATACCGACACCGCGGTCCTTATCACACCGGTGGAAGTAGCAGCCGGTGGAGGTGTTTCTTCATGTGGCTTGGGCTTGGGCTCTCGGTAGGGCATCTCTTCATCTGTGCAAGCCAGAGGTCCTACAGAGAACTATGTCAAAAAAATTTCAGTTTGGTCAGACAGAGACGGCGCACCTGCAAAATGTCTGGCTTGGGATCTGGACCCAACTGAAGAGCTGTGGTGGTTGCAGCGGCAGTAGCTGTGGCTTCTTTCTGCTCCTTCTTGCGCCGCTCCCATTCATTACGAGCAGTCAGCGCTGCATCCATTTTTTATGTCATGGGCGTTAACATATTCACAGACATTCTGGTGTAGCGGGAGCCCGGCTTCGGTGTCGAAAGGTTCGGTGCATGGATAAGGGCACACCCAGACCATCAGCAGAAGAAAAAGCAGGGCGAGGGCCCTCATTGAATGTCGCAAAGGACAAGAAGGGGGTTGCTTACTATAAGTATTCAATCATTTGAATTTTGAGGGATGACGTGGATCGGGCAAGAAATAAATTGCACTCTCCACAGCCCGTTAGCGCACAAAAAATCTCGAGAATTAGAGAAGGGAAAATCTGCTTGCTTACCGTCGAGTTTAACCAAATAACGAAATGAGAACTTGAATGCACAAAATGTAAGGCGCCCAGCACATCATTGCGGTAACCAAAAAGGTGGAAGCAAACTGCGCATCAGCGCGCTGGAATGATGAGCATGCGACACACCTTGCTTATCTTAATGAGCCAAAAAAAATCAGAAAATAAATGTCAAAGGTGGAAAGACAGCAACAGAAGGCGGCAGAAAATGCCAGTACCGCTCAAGCTAATCCAACGATGTGAGGAAACACAAATACGTGGTACGTCGGCATCAGGTCACATTGTTTTTGTTGTCATCCAATGCACCATAGGGTACTGGCTTCTGCACTCACATACACAGCTCTGCTACTGCGCTATACACTTGCGGAAGACAAACACCTTGAAGGATTCCCAGTCGCTGAGGAAGGCATGGCCAATGCGTCAGAACTTAGCAAGGCCATCGTCGGCAAAGACATGTGAAGAGACAAAAGAGTTGGGGACTCGTGCAGTAGTTGTCTGTTTAGGCCCATTCAAGTTGGACTGTATTCGGAATACATATCCCTACCTCCTCATAAGCAAAACCACCGAGAGAGACCCTGAGCCAGAGAAAAAATCAGGAGCCCAGTGCAAGTGCAGAAAAAGCGAAATGCAAATTGCGCGCAGATCGCTGATTCATGGTCACACACATGTGATGGCTCCATCAGATCGAGTCATGAGCCAGATAAGGAGGTTTATAAGGCGGGGCATGTTGGTTTGGCGACTTTGCCCCCAACCCCCATGTCTTCGGCTACCTCGGATATTCTTGCTCCCAGCAACGCCGCCAGCCAGCCTTCCACCGCACAACTTGTTGCTCAGTCGAGGCCTTGACCAGGATTGTCGAGTCCAGTGTGGTCCAGTCCAAGATCACAACGGTCGCAAACAGGAAGAAACGAAGGCGAGTTGACGCGTCGAGTACGTTACCCAGAGTCGGCGCAGAAGACCACTTAATCGTTTGTACAGGCGAAACCTCGTTCGGAGCATGGGCCCTTTCAAACACATCCTCACCATTGTTGAGCATGGTGTTACCAAG